>OY482672.1:73564671-74024671 GCA_960531455.1 Urophora cardui | reverse complement strand
AGACAGATCAATAAAACGATTCTAAAATTTGCTCAATACATTAATAAACATACAATAAATAAAAATTAAATACTACGAGTATTAAATATATTTTAATGATGATCAGATTTGTAGTATTAACATATGTATATTCAATAATACACCATATGTAAAAAAACCATCTGCGAAAGAGAAATAAAGCTCATACTCAAAGTGAATTAATGCCTGCGGGTATTATTTCTTTTTCAAAAAGGAAATAAAGCCCGTGGGCTTTCTATAATAAAAGTCTATAAATAACTGTTACAATTCAGTGTTATATTACCACTCGTCTTTTGGTGAGTTTAATTTATAAAGTCCATAAATAATTACGAAAGACTTTTATTCATAAAACTCATTTATAACAGTTATTTAATGAGATTTATTTTTTGCGTCCCAGAATAAAACTCATTTACTGAAATTGTATATAGGTACATATTTATGGAGCTATCTAAAAGATAACTGTTATCTTTTGACTTTTAAAATAAAAGTTTTCAATTAACTGATATTTCCGGATTAGTGCGATTAATCAACATTTATACCCGTTCGGGAACCATTGGTCGACAATTAGTCTACATATATGTATACCCATTCGGGAATCTTCTTCTTGATTGGCGCTTACCCGTCTAGACGATTCTGGTCGAGTCCAACAAAGCGCGCCAATTGCTTCTGTTTAGTGCAGCATGGCGCCACTTGGGAACACCTAGGGAGGCAGCATCGCTGTCCACCTGATCTTCCCAACGCAATGGAGGTCTCCCGTTTATTCTGTGTTCAGCGGGTTTCGATAGAAATACATACTTTCTTGGCCAGAGCACCTTCATCTATTCTCACGACATGACCTGCCCAGCGCAGCCGTTGGATCTTTATTCGTTAAATCTCCGTCGATACTCACCCTCGCCAACGCGCAAAGGTTTGATTTTAGTTGGAGAATATCGATGGAATTCAAGTCGAATTCCAATATTTTTTCCAGTGGAGAAACAAGAGTATTTTCATATCAAAAAAAGTGTCCTTTTGCTGGAGAATCAGCTGTTTCTCCAATTGAATTCAAGTTGAAAATTAATGTTGGAAATTGTAAAATGAATTTGATCTCAAATGGAATTCAAATGCATTTACAACAAAAATGCTTAAAATTGAAAGAATTCTTTCAGTGGGGGCATTTGAACCCGGTAAACATAAATTGAATTCTACTATTTTTAAAAGGTATAGAATTGTTCTTAAAATGTTGAAATATTTTAACCCATTTCATATCCACTAGCTTCCCTCGGCCCACTTATTCCTTTAGATCAGAGATTTGTTTTGCTATGCACGCGTGCAAAAGCTTTTTGTAGCTTTCACACCGACAGCCTCACACGGACACTACAGAACTCTTCGTGCACGAAAAAAAATTTTGTATGCAAATTTTTGTTCAACGATTTCTAGTCAGCGTTATAGCCCAACCACTGACCGACGGCGTCATATTTCTCAGTTACCTCACGCAATAGTTCAAAATCGACACCATTCACGCACGTAAACGCACGCATACCCAACGCAAGAATCAGTTGTTTTCCTTTGTTTACATTCTGCATTGTTTTTGGTTTGTTTGGAATGAGTTGAATAACAGCGTTACCATTGTACAGCAAAGTATACATGCAGTTTTTGATTTCGTAGTAACTTGTGTTTGGTTTCGTAGTAATTTTTCTTGAAAATCGTATTATTCATAGAATTTATTAATAAATAAATTTTTAAATTGAAAATGTTGTATCATGATAATTTAAAACCAAATATTAATTGCAGTTTTGTTTACTTCTGACTCCGTGCTTCTACATTTTCTACTATTATTTCTTAAAGGCTTTTAAGAATATGTACATATGTATGTATGGGCACTAAGAAACCTAATTTTTTAAATTAATAAAATGCAGCAACTATATACAGATACTATTTTTATTTTAATTTTTAGTAATAATATTCACCGCGGTTATTTTTTAATTTATGTATTGCATATGTACGTATTTCGGTCTTTTTGTTGTTTATGCTTGTTGTCAAATTCACGAGTCTTGCCGGCTCACCAAATATTATTCACCTGACAGCTTTTAAAAATTTGCTATCCGGGGTAATTTTGCTAAACTGAACAGCCAAAAATATCCACAATAGTCAAATTTAGTAAAGAAAACACAGCAGAAAAAACTTCATTTTTTTCTATTTAAATTTTATCTCCATATAAAAACAAATACAAACGATTGATACAATATCGACGCTTCCAAACAAAACTGTGCTAAGTCGACTTAGTACATTTTCCCGTTTTTGGTGTTTTCAAGTATAACGTGTCTTAATTTGGATGCTGTCAAATTTTGGTATCAATCGGACAATCCAATCAAAACTTATGAGGAAAAGTGTAGATATAATAAAACTCGAGATTTTTACAGAATAAAAACTTTGAGAGCTTGCCATGAAAAACCACGAAGCAAATTTTTATTTTTTCTTACGGTTTTATATAAAGCATACCCTAACTTTGACATTGTAGAGTTTTGGTGTTAATCGTTCAATCCAAACAGAAGTTACAAGTGAAAATATACAACTGAAGTTTCATATCGAATTTAATTTTTGAGAGCTTCTCCTGCAAAACACAGTTTTCAGACTTAGTACAGTTTTGTTTGGAAGCGTCGATATGTAGTACAATTTAGTAAAAAAAAAACGCCAGAAAACCTTCATTTTCTCTATTTACATTTTTATTTCCGTGTAAAAAAACGATTGCGGCAATAGCCAAATTTAGTAAAAAAACGCAAGAAAAAACTTAAATTTTTTATTACATTTTTATCTCCATATTAAAAAAAAAAATACACTTATGTTAACATAATTTTATAATCGGCAACATTCGGAATAGTTATTGAGGTACTTTGGGAGCATATTGAAAGATTGGTACAAATTTACTACAAAATAATCGCTCCGGCAATCCTGTTGCAAAGAAAGCAATCATGAGAGCATCAGCTGACACGTTATTACGTGAAAAATCAAATTGAGCTAGGTTTCTACGATACGTGCGTCAAGAGAGCCGTCGTCATGCGTTGGTGAATGGGCATTTACACTACAACTCCATAAGGCAGGTTGTGTCAGCTGACACGGGCTACGTGCGTGCGTCGTTGACTGGTTGGACTATTAGGCTGGTGAGCTAGGAGGTTGTGCTGCTCGCGCAGTCTCTGAACGCTTGTAAATGATTGTGCGTTGGGGGTGGTTTTTTTATCTAATTTTTTACGTAATAATTTTGTTAGGCTTTGTTTTCTTGCTATTATTTTTTTGTTTGTGTTTTTTTGTTAAGTTAATAATAATAGTAATATCCATTTCCAATTTCAAAATATTAGTCTTCGACCATGATTGAGTTTCTTTTGGGTGTAGGCAAGAGCTTTTTGTGCTTTTAACACATGCACAATATGTGAGAGTGTTAGTGTGATAATCCCTGCTTTAGATTGTTTGTGAATACAAGTTAAATCATCAAATAATTTGCTGTCATTAATTTTAGTCTGGCTTCTCTTTTCTGTAATATAAATTAAATTTCTTTCAACACCATGCCAAGAAGGTACTGTACGCAAAAGTACCCATTCCCTCACTCAAACTCCTTATAAGCTTGGTCTCACTGATTTAAATAACACTGCTCTACAGCCAAAAAATACTCTGAACGCGACCATCTTTTCTATATGTAAAATCGGTCGCTGATTCCGAAAATCGGGTTCATTTTAAATTCTATGGGAAGGTTTTTGAGATATCGGCAATTTACCGTTATTTGGCCAATGGGTCCACTTAATCCTGTATATCTCTTTAACACAGTGAGTTATCTTCCTTGGGGTGACACCAAACGAAAGCAAATTAAATTTTCTTTTCACGGCTCCTATAAAATTTTTCTCTAGCTCTTATAGTTTCTGAAATATTGACGATTCAATTTGAATTTTTTCGATTTTTTACGATTTTTTGAAGAAAAATTTGATTTGTCAGGCAATATCCTTAAAACCAATGTTTTCACCTTCGGTTTTACTCCTTTGCGTGAAGCTCCACTAACTCACTGTGTTAAAAAGATATACGGGATTAAGTGGACCCATTGGCCAAATAACGGTAAATTGCCTATATCTCAAAAACCTTCCCATAGAATTAAAAATGAACCCGATTTTCGGAATCAGCGACCGATTTTACATACAGATAGGATAGTCGCGTCCAAAGTACAGACAAAAAATTTCATTTTGTGATCCAGTGTAATCAGCGCAATTAATGTAAAAACCAGGGACGGTAATCATTATAAGCGAAATAATTTATCAAGAATAAGGATCACAGTCTGTTTTTTATTTTATTTTTCATAAAATAAAACTCAAAACGTCATACATCAGGATTTTTGTCTTAAAATTTTGCATGCGCACACCTTCTAGTCTGCTCTAACTACTTCCGAAGACAAATCGTTGAAAATATTATTATAAATGGCGAAGAAGGGTGTTAAAGTATGTATGTATGTAATTTGCTTTTTTTAACATTTTGAATTTTCTGAAATACTGCCGGAAATGGTGTAGGTATAAAAAATTTTAAATTTTTTTTTGTCATTTATTTGGCATACGTGGGCCGCTGTGGTGCAGTGGGTAGAGTGCTCGCCTGCTGTGCCAGAGGTCTCGGGTTCAAACCACGGTCCGAGCCAAACACCAAAACAATTTTTCAATTAGTAAAAATCCAATTATTGGGTTTTTTAAGATCAGCGGTCACCTCTCGGCAGTGGGCGGCATACCCTCCGAGAGTATTTCTGCCATGAAAAAGCTTCTCACAAAAAATGCGTTCGCCGTTCGGAGCCGGCATAAAACTGTAGGTCCACCCAATTAGTAGGAAAAACAAAAAGGAGCACACCTCGAATTGGGAGAGAAGCTCGGCCATAAAACTCGTCAGAGTTATAATAGCGCCATTGTATTATATTATTATTATTATATTTGGCATACTTTTGCAGAAACGTGGCTCACGGGTATAGGCTAGTTTTACATATGAGCATATTGCCGTGGCGTATGAGTAACATTTTTGTAAAAATTTTAAAGCAAATTGGTTATGCAAAACAGAACTTAAAAAAAAACAGAACAATTTGTTGATTTTGAGAGAAAAAAACATGCGCAAAGCAAGCGCCTTAAAAACATAACTGTTCTGCTAAAAATTGAACGGATGAACACCGTACTTATAAGGGATATATGTAACATGAATAGTGTAAAGTCATAATCCTCTCCAATCCAACAATTAAACGCCCTCAATGCATGCAATTTATTTTCCAAATTATTTCCTTGCAATAATACATAGAAATAAAGATTTAAATGCGGAACTCTAAAAATTTTATAAAAAAGTTTTTATAAAGAATAGTTAAAAAGTATTGGTTTCATAGTGCACGTACATTTTACAACAAAGAACCAAAAACGATTAGCATTCATGTTTATGAAAAAATATTAAATTTATTGAACTAGAATTACATATAAAATTCATAGACGTATGTATGTATGTACATGCATTATTATGAAATGAGGTAATATCTTGTGTACATATTTTTACGGGTACATAATACATACATACATATGTACATAAGACGAGAAAACAAACCAGATTCAAACATTTCGACATACCGAAGTCGTATGTGTATTTTGTGGACTTTAGATGAAAAGGTGAGTAAGAGATTATTTGAGACAAAATATTGAAGCGTAAAACATTGCAAATGGATATTAATAAAAAAAAATATATGTAAAAAAACATTGATACAAAAAATTGAGCGAAATGATATTGTAAAATATCATTACAGATAAGATTAAAAAAATAATTAAAAATTGAGAATCAAAAATATTAAAAAATTATAAAAAAAAATGTTAAATTGCGTTGGCCAAATAATGCAAATTTAGAAATTTTAACATATTTAATAAAACCAATAAAAACGGAGAGAAGTAAAATTTTATGATATACATACATACATAATAAAGCGGTAGCGTTCACAGGGCGTAGGCAATTCCATGTTAACATTAAATTAATAAGTTAATTAGTAAATTAATCCTAAAACGCGTTGAAGCGAACATAATAACAAACAATTTAAAAGCAAAGTTTTCGAATTGAAATATTTAAATAAAAATAAAAAATTAAACAGATGTTAAACATGTAAAACGAAAAGTAAATAATTATTAATGAGCAAATATATGTATGTAAGTAAACCAAAAAGCCAAAACTAAAAAATAAAGTCGTATTATTTATAAAAAGCTGTTTAAAAAATTATATGTAATTGAAGCAAAAAACAAACGTAAATAGCTACTGTTTAGATTGTAAACGAATTTACGTGAGTTTTAGTGTATTTAACCTTAAAATGAAAACATAAAATCCAGAAAAAAATACAAAAAAATCTAGAAATTCCCTAAATTGTACGATTAAAAAACCTTATGCACGAACCATTGGTTGCTGATCAAAAAGACAGAAAACCAAAGAAAACAATATGTAGTTATAAAATTAATTTTTATTATAATGATTATTATTTAAAAAATTAAAAAAAAAAATCGCTCTTCACTTTTAAGAGAGTTTTGGGTTTGGCATTACTTTTAATTAAAAAAAAAGCAGATGAAAACGCATCTATTCAATATTTTTGATTTTTTCCCATTTGATTTATATAATTCAATTTTCTTTTAATTTATACATACATACATAGTTTAAAAAAGGAAACCTTTAGTTTCTTTAGTTTTCCAATTAACTAAATTTCTATTATTGGGGTTTTAAAAATAGCAATCACCCCTCAGCTGTGGGTGGCATACCCCCAAGTATATTTCTACTATGAAAATTTCTCGCAAAAAATGCATTCGCTGTTCGGAGTCGGCAGAGAAGCTTGGCCTTAAACCCGTTAAAGTTATATCCGCGGCAGCAGGAGCGAAAATTTCGGTGCAGTGCAATAACAGCCGAGGAAACAACGCCCGCGGGCATTATTTCCTAAAAAAAGGAAACAAAGCCCACGGGCGTTATTTCCTTTTTGAAAGAGGGCGTTATTTCTGCGGATGTTATTGCACTGCGCCGCAAATTTCTTGCAGTTATTTTACTTTCTTCCCACAACTATAAATAACCAAAATATTTTATAAATGATTTGTCCCAGTAACTATACCAGAGCTGGAAGAAACAAGCTATTACCAATACTCATTAATTGAAAAAACCGATTACCAAGTGTCTATAAGTATACTTTATTGGTACTTGGTTCTCAGTATAGACATGCATTTTTCAACCCTTTCAATTACTTTTAGTTCTTTCTTCAGTATGTATGTATGTACATATCGTCGCTCCGGAAGAAGAAAGACGCATGTCAGTAATTTGTCGACGAAAAAAAGCGCATTAAAAATATGTCGGGGAAAAAAGACGCTTTACAAAACATGTCGATGAAGATAGACGCATTAAAAAATATTTTGACGAAGAAAGACGCATTAGCATTATTTACTGCGAAGAAAGACGCATTAGCATTATTAACTGCGAAGAAAGACGCATTAGGATTAATATTGACAAAGAAAAATAAAAATCGAATACGTCTTTCTTTCCTAAAAAATATTTAAATGCGTCTTTCTTTATAGCAAAAAAAAATAAGGCGTCTTTCTTCGTTATCAAAAAAAATAAAGAGTCTTTCTTTCGAAAAATATTTTTAATGCGTCTTTCTTTGAAAGAAAAAAAGTTTGCATCTTTCTTCCTCAACAAAACAGTTTGCGTCTTTTTTCTTCTATAGCGACGATATGTATGTATGTTTGCATATCGATGCCTGAGAAAAAGATCACCCTATTTCAAACACGCCCAGAATTTGTTTTAAAAAACGCCCTATTTCAGAACTTTCTTTAATAATATCCTCTTTCAGAATTTAAATCAAAAATGCCCTACTTCGGAAAAATATATACATATGTACATATCGTCGCTATAGAAGAAAAAAGACGCAAAGTGTTTTGTTGAGGAAGAAAGACGCAAACCTTTTTTCAAAGAAAGACGCATTAAAAATATTTTTCGAAAGAAAGACGCTTTATTTTTTTTACTATAAAGAAAGACGCATTTAAAGACGTACACTCAGGGAAAAACAGCATTTTAAAATCAAAAATAAAATTTTTGTCTTCATACTGCACGTTTTAAACCAAACTATTTTTATTTTAACAACGAAAATTTTTAAATTAAAAATGAAATTTTTGAATTAAGAATGAAATGCATTTTGGATTTAAAAAGAAGCATACTTAAATTAAAAATGAAAATGAATGTTGATTCAAAAACTCGCTCTTTGTTCAATATTTTTTGTGAGAAAATATTTTTTTTTGAGAAATCCAGCAAACACAATAATGAGAATCGATTTTTTTTTAATTTTGTTTTTATGATTCATATAATTCATGGATTCTTTTTTAGGAAAAGGGAAGTATAAATAGGTTACTACAATTCAATATAATGTTTAATGTTCCACTATGTGATAGCGTTGGATTGAATTTCAGGTTTATGTCATGGTTGGAATCCGGAGGAGAATATAAAATAAAGAAGAAAAAGGAGAATAAGGAAAATAAGGAAAATAAGAAATAAAGACAGCAAACAATTAAGGCGAAGTAGAAAAGAAGAGGAGAACAAGCGGAGGCTATATTTTTATAGTTGGGACCAGTGTTGCCGCAGCCTCAAAAAATTTGGTATCAAAAATTGATACTTTCATGGTTTTTTCGTATCACCGAAAATTTTTTGAAAAAAAAACTTAAATTAATCAAAAAAGCTGTTTTTGGGCTTTTAACTCGTATAACAAATTGATACGGCAATTTTTTTTCGTATCACTGAAAAATTTTTGAAAAAAATTAAAATTAATAAAATAAGCTGCGTGTTAATAAGCGTGTTTTTAACGTGACATCGTTTTTTTATTACATTTACCAATATAAAAATATAAAGATAATGAATAGTTAGGTATCATTTTAGATTTTTAGAATTCAATTTAATTCAAGAAAATCATAAAGGCTATTAAAATAATGGTTAACATAAAACACTACTACCACAGTTTGATAAAATGTTGCCGATTTTTGGTATTTTCAAGACTTTCACAATACATATTTTTCGCGGCAAACACTGGTTGTTAAAATTTTTAGAAAATCTTAAAAATGAAAAAGAATTCGTTAATATTCTTTGATTTTGATTAAATCGGATCAAAATTATTTGATGCTGATTAAAAAGGTATCAAATTTGTTCTACGTCAAAATAAAAAGTATCTACGTATCTTGGGCTTAAAAAAGTATCACATTTGATACGATTGTATCAAAACGGCATCACTGGTTGGGACTCGGATTGAGAGAAGATGAAGAGAATGCCATTGGATACAATTGCGAATCCGTAAGAGACAATGATATAGAGAACACTGCAGCGTTTTTTTCTCATAGTGCTTAAAATAAAAATAAACATTTTTAAATTTAAAATGTTTTTTCTTGATTTAAAAGTTTTACAATGAACATTTTTTAAATAAAAATGTTGGTATATACATACATCACTTTTAAATACGTTTTTGCCCACTTTGAGCACGTTTTCATATGTTTTTATAATTTTTTTCCCCGAGTGTATTCGATTTTTTTTTTGTCAATATCAATGCTAATAGGGTCTATACACAGTGCGTCTGACTCGCGAGTCATCTGTGTACGTGTTGACTCGCCGCGTCACAGCAAAATATCAAACTACCCTGCAAAAAAATGTGCGATCAATCCCGAAAGAGATTTGTCCTCGATTGATCTCCTTCGAGAACAATCGGTCCACAATTAGTCCCCGATTGTTCCCGTACGGGAATAAATGTAGACTAATTGTAGACCAATTGTTCCCTAACGGGTATAAATATAGATTAATCGCTTTTATCCCGAACGGATATAAATGTAGATTAATCGCTTTCGTTCCGAAGGGGTACAAATCTAGATTCCTTAAATGTAGAAATTTTACAAAAATATGCAATGTATTTAAAAATTTGTAGAACAACCGGTAAAACGAATTGAACACCCTTTCTTTTAATAACAATGATGAATAATAATTTTAACAAAATGTTGCCTAAAATGTTCTATGAAAAATTAATAACAATGATGAATAATAATTTTAACAAAATGTTGCCTAAAATGTTCTATGAAAAATTCCTTTTTTTTTCAAAAGTAAAACATTAAGGGTCTTCATCTAAAGTGATAAACTACTGGTAAACGGGGTAAAGTGATAAAATAATAATTATGATAAATTATCTGTCAAAATTTGTATGAAAATATATTTAAGCTAAGTTTATCACTTTACCGAAGATTTTGTTGCGTAAATTTATAAATTTCGGTAAAATTCAAGTCTGACACATTGTCAGTGTTACTTTTTCAATTCAAAAGAAGAAATTGTGCTTTCTTTGGGCATTTTAGCACGAATTATTAAAATAATTTTTACAAAAATGTTATATTAATTTTTTGTTTATTTCATCGGGTTTTTTTTTATTAATTAATCAAGTTGACATTGACAGCTGACAAGAGTTTAAACAATTATTTACCAAGGTGCGTTCATGTAAAAATGCGGGTAAACTGATAAATTTTAACAATTTATTACTTTATCACTTAAGATGAATACCACTATTATATAATCTTTATTTATATATGCATGAACATTTACAATTTTTTAAAGATTGTTATTAAAAATTGTCTTGGCAAACAACTTGGAAAAACCTACATTTGTACCCGTTCGGGATGTAAGCGATTGATCTACATTTGTACCCGTTCGGGATGAAAGCGATTGATCTACATTTGTACCCGTTCGGGATGAAAGCGATTGATCTACATTTGTACCCGTTCGGTATGAAAGCGATTGATCTACATTGGTACCCGTTCGGGTATACAAGTTGAACAATTAGTCTCTTCATAGGACATGCTCGAACAAATGCGATCAATTCACTCCATATAAAGGGATGTAAAATTGTATTAGTCGCATGCTCCCTTGCGATTGATCCCGGACACGTCCCGGATTAATCGCATTTGTTGCAGGGTAGTTTTGATTTTCTTGAGTCATGCCAGAGTCGTGTTGGTGTAAACTACTACATTCACATTTTCACCAATACACCTAAACAGACTTTTGAATCAGACGCATGGTGTATAGACCCTAATAGGGTCTATACACCATGCGTCTGATTCAAGAGTCAGTTTAGGTGTATTGGTGAAAATGTGCATGACTCTGGCATGACTCAAGAAAATCAAAATTAGTTTGATATTTTGCTGTGACTCGCCTGTCAAATTTAATGACGGCGAGTCAACACCCTATATAATAGGGTCTATACACAGTGCGTCTGACTCGCGAGTCATCTGTGTACGTGTTTAGACCCTATAATGCGTCTTTCTTCGCAGTTAATAATAGGGTCTATACACGATGCGTCTGATTCAAGAGTCAGTTTAGGTGTATTAGTGAAAATGTGAATGTAGTAGTTTACACCGACATGACTCTGTCATGACTCAAGAAAATCAAAACTAGTTTGATATTTTGCTGTGACGCGGCGAGTCAACACGTACACAGATGACTCGCGAGTCAGACGCACTGTGTATAGACCCTATAATGCTAATGCGTTTTTTTTCGTCGAAATATTTTATAATGCGTCTCTGTTCGTCGAAATATTTTTAATGCGTCTATCCTCGTCGACATGTTTTGTAAAGCGTCTTTCTTCCTCGACATATTTTTAATGCGCCTTTTTTCGTCGACTGGCATTTTACTGGCATGCGACTTTCTTCTTCCGGACCGACGATATGTAAATACGTATGAAATTTTTTCTGAAAAGGGGTGTATTTTTTAATATAATTTTGAAATGGGCGTTATTGAAGTAAGTTCGGAAATATGTAAGTAGTAGAACGTTATTGAAGAAAACTCTAAAGGAGGGCGTTGAAAAAAAGTTTTGAAATATAGTGATCATTTACTCAGGCCTCGATATGTAGTACCTATACATATTTTTCCCTGATTAAAGTTCAGTACCTGGATGACCGAGCTTATCTCGGGCTGCCATTTTTTCGCAGGTCCTCGCAAGCGAAATAAAAAGTGGAAAAATTAAACCCCTTGTAGGTATACTATATTTCATGAAAATTGTTGAAGCCTTTTGTGCGATCCAGAACTAAAGTAAATCCGACTGGCTTGGCCGTGATACCTCTACCTCTTCATGTCCTTCGCCCTCTACTTTTCTTTTCCCTTCCTCTTTATCTTTCATCTCCGTTTCCTTTTCTTTTCCTTTCCTTTCCAAATCGCTCTCCCTAACCCCTCCTTTTCTCTCACCCTCCTATTCGCTCTCCCTTCCCCTCTCCCAATCTCTCTCTCACCCCTTCCCTCTCCCGTCCTATATTGGTTTCCTTCTCTTCTCCCTTTCCAATTTCCATTACATTTCGACTTTCTTTTTACTTTTCATGTTCCCTTTACTTAGGAAACCAGGATGAGCATTACATCGAAGAGATCTCTATATTGAAGCCATGATTCCCAATTTTCGGAGTCATCTAGGTTCAAGTCCCCACTAAGACCTTTAATTTGATACCAATATCGCTCAAAAATATTCGAGGGTCAACCGGGTCCACGTCTTGACCCATATCCGGGGACCCGGCCTAGGCATTACAATTAAAATAGTTCTATTTCAAAGTCCTCATCAAGACCTTTGATTCGATACCAAGGGCGCTCAAGAACATTCGAGGTTCAACCGGGCCTACGTTTTGACCCATATCTCGGGACCCGGCCTAGGCATCACAATTAAAAGAGTTCTGTGTTGAAGTCCTCATCAAAACCTTTCATTTCATACCCATATCGCTCAGTGAAATACGAGGTCATCCGGGTTCACGTTTTGACCCATATCTCGGGACCCGGCTTAGGCACAACAATTAAAAGAGTTCTATGTTAAAGTCCTCATCAAGACCTTTCATTTGATAGCCAGATCGCTCAGAGACATTCGAGGCTAATCCGGGTCCACGTTTTGACCCATATCTCGGGACCTAGCCTAGGCACCACAATTAAAAGAGTTCTATGTTGAAGTCCTCATCAAGACCTTTCATTTGATAGCCATATCGCTCAGAGACATTCGAGGCTCATCCGGGTCCACGTTTTGATCCATATCTCGGGGCCCGGCCTAGGCATTACAATTAAAAGAGTTCTATGTTGAAGTCCTCATCAATACCTTTCACTTGATACCCATATCGTTCAGAGACATTCGAGAGTCATCCGGGTCCACGTTTTGACCCATATCTCGGAACCCGGCCTAGGTACCACAATTAAAAGAGTTCTATGTTGAAGTCCTCATCAAGACCTTTCATTTGATACCCATATCGCTCAGAGACATTCGAGGCTCATCCGGGTCCACGCTTTGACCCATATCTCGGGACCCGGGATAAAAGTTAGGGAAAAAATTAAATTTTTCGGGAGAACACCTCCGAAGCTCCCTGCATACCAAATTTCATGAAAATCGTTGGAGCCGTTTTCGAGATCCTGATTATATATATACATATATATATACAAGAATTGCTCGTTTAAAGGTATTAGATATACATATATATATACAAGAATTGCTCGTTTAAAGGTATTAGATAGATTTGGGACGTATGTATGTGCGTACGTAGGTTTTGCGTCAAGCAGCCAATGGCTTGATGTTGTCAACTACATATATAAGTATTTGTGTTATTAGCAGCCAAAATGTCAACTTAAGTTTAAGTCTTATTGTAATCGGTTGAAATACAATTTTATTGAAATACAAAATATATATTAGTGTACTTTTATTTAATTCATATGTACATATGAATGTATGTTCTTACATATATATGTACATTAAGCCGTATCACGAAACAAAAAGTTTGTGTGTGTCTTATCGTTTTATTTGAACACATGTCGAAAAAATATTTTGGGCGTAACTTTTTCAGAGTCGCCCTCATTGTTTTTAAGAGCTTTTTATTAGTGGTACAAAAGGGAAAAATTAGGTATACTATCTCCGAAATTTTAAAGGTAAAAACCGAAACAACCTTTAAGGTCGAAACCTTATGTGGGTCAAATATAGTGCTACGCCAGACCTTTTCGGCTACATAAAGATCTTAGAGATCCGACATTAAAAAAGGTATTTATTGCAAAAGGCACAATTTGCTGTTTTTAGCGGATGCCTAAAAAAATATTTACGCCCAAAATATTTTTTTACATATGTATTTTCAAATAAAACACAACGCTTTTTTGTTCATAAAACCGACTATAGGTTACCCGCAGGTTTCACACCACGTGCTTCTAAAAATATTAGCATATTGAGTTTGTTCTAAAAAGTTACACATAAAAGATATCATTATAATATAATATAATACAATGGCGCTATTATAACTCTGACGAGTTTTATGGCCGAGCTTCTCTCCCAATTCGATGTGTGCTCCTTTTTGTTTTTCCTACTAATTGGGTGGACCTACTGTTTTATGCCGGCTCCGAACGGCGAATGCATTTTTTTGTGAGAAGCTTTTTCATGGCAGAAATACTCTCGGAGGGTATGCCGCCCACTGCCGAGAGGTGACCGCTGCTCTTAAAAACCCCAATAATTGGATTTTTACTAATTAGAAAAATTGTTTTAGTGTTTTGCTCGGACCGTGGTTTGAACCCGAGACCTCTGGCATAGCAGGCGAGCACTCTACCCACTGCACCACAGCAAAAAAGATATCATTATTGACGTCAAAGATAGTAGAAACCCTCCTCTCAACCTAAAGAGATTGGTGTATCAAGCTTAGGAATCGGACCATAAATACCGAAGATATAAAAAAATGAATTTTAGCGACATCTAGCGGCGTCCAAAAAAAAATTTTTCTAGAAATGTTTTCGAAAAAGAAAACATATGGGGGCGTACGGCGAACTTTTTTTCGCGATACGCTCTAATGTACTTATATATATATTTTTTTTAATTCTTGGTTTCTCCCAGTGAACCCCTGTAGAACTGTAGGCAAGCTTTGAGATGGGATTTTGGGAAATTCACCAAAATTGGTTCCATTGACAGAAAAGGGTTGCCGGCGCAGCGAAAATATGTGAAAAAAATATTTTAAGATCGTGGTAGAGTTGTATAATAAATAATTATATCAAAGTGCACTCTTTAAAACAGATTGAGAAAGTGTTTTTAAGTGATCAACGAAGGATAGCTAAAGTTAAAAGTTAGTTTTTTTTTTGTTTCCAAGCTCTAAAGCTTTTTAGAGAAATTCAAATGCAACTCTGTGCTGCTACTGTCACCTAAATGGGTTCCGTCATTTTTTCTTTTTCACCTAATCTTGTCTACAGGTCTACAGTGCAGTGAACACTTCCCTCGATAGAAATAATTTCTGGGCCGGAGCATCTTCATTTCGATCTATAAATACTAAAAGATTGCTCGTTCGCAAAAATCTAATGTGGTTCACACCTCTTTAGCAGTGATAGCCTAAAAATCAGTCTTCCGAATTCTTAAATGCTGCGTTACTTGGGTACGGTAAACAGAAACAAATAACACAAAGCGAGTCACAAATTGAACTAAAAATATACATATCTGCAGCCTGGCTCAAATCATTGTTGTTGCATTTACACCTAAAATTTTTTATCTGAGCCTGATCCGGTGCATTCATCACCTAATCCTTAATCCAATGTAAGACTTGTTGGCGAGAGAAGAGTTCGTAGCATTTCGACACTCTTAAAAAATAGAAAACTGCATACAATTCTTTTGCATAACCGTTTATACATCGCCTGGGAAACAAGATTTGAAGATGAATGAGCAATCAATTCATATGTATGGCTTTGTTCAGAAACTCAGTTTGAAGCGCAATCTGCTTTTGTAGTACAAGCAGAGCGTTCATAAACGCAAATTTTTCATTAAGCGTCGCTCATCACAATCATCAAAAAAAAAATTTACTGCCGCTGTTGCGCTTTATGCTGCGTTTCTGAACATACCCTATATGTACATTAGAGTGGCCCTTATTTTCGAAAGTCGGAAATTTGCAGGTGTTACCCCCTGATATGTTTTTGTTTAATAAAAAAATAATACCCTG
Source organism: Urophora cardui (assembly GCA_960531455.1). Taxonomy (NCBI): domain Eukaryota; kingdom Metazoa; phylum Arthropoda; class Insecta; order Diptera; family Tephritidae; genus Urophora; species Urophora cardui. The sequence continues at coordinate 74,008,685 of OY482672.1, read as the reverse complement.
AAAATTTTGGCCCGATTGAACAACTCTAACCCGTGCCACAACAAGCTGAAGTTGAAAAATTGGCAACATCACTTTTAGTAAGCACCTCTTTTGGCTATGCCGCGATAAATATATGTATGGGCGTAGGAATACTCGAAAACCTAACTCTGAGATGTTTACAAGTTTACACTTGCATAAAATTAATCAAAATACTTTTATTATTTAACCGTTACAATTTCTTGAGTAGCAAGAATCGTAGAAGATGTATGTACGTATGTAGATGATATTAAATTTTGGTTCTTACGTATAAAGCAACATAGTATTAAAACTAAAAAATCAAACATTTCACTTTAGAATAGTGTATTAATTTAAAATCATAGGGCCTTAGTCATAGTTTTTAGGTGTATTTCAAGAAAAATTAAAATTTGATTCGTGAATTTTGAAGCGAAATACAATTAAAATTTCGTAATATTAATTGTTTTCTTTCCAATGACATACAAGAAATTTTTGATATTCATATTTTTTTGACACAATACACATAATGTGTTATCGAGAAATCCGAGAAAGAAGATTTAATCGAGAACCCGAGTCTCGGTTGTCTCGATTCTCGAATTTCTCGACACTGCCCGAGATCGAATCATAAGCCCTAGTATATATACATATATGAGCAAATAAGGATCCATGACATTTCTGTACTTCAAATATAGAATATCAGTATATTTTGTTTATAAATCATTTATTTGTGGAGTCTAATAAAATAACAACCTTGTAATCTACTAAAATTCAAAAATATAAGAGAATTCGTCCAATATAAACGTCCACCGAACCATATAACCCTTAGTTCATTATTTCAACTCATTGTGGCACGGGTTAACGTGGACCAATCGAGCCAATATTAAACAGGGAATATTTTCTTCGTACATGAAACCATTTTAAAGGGTAACGTCTCAAAAAAGTAGAAAAAAAAATTTTCCATAGGCGTAAGGGCCACTCTAATGTACATATTATGTTTTAACTAATGGGTTTATTTTCTTTCTTTTTCGTTACCTCTATTTCAATATTTATATACATATGTACATTAAGCCGTATCACGTTATATGGACAAAAAAAAAGTTTAGTGTGTGTCAGTTTTATTTGAACACTTATGTCGAAAAAATATTTTTGGTGTAAAAATTTTTTTTTTAGGCCCGCGTTAAAAACAGCTAAATCGCGTTTTTTGTAATAACTTCCTTATTTGATGTCGGATCTCTATGATCTTAATGTCGCAGAAAAGGTCTCGCTCAGCACTATATTTGGCCCATATAAAGTTTCGACCTCAAAGGTTGTCCTGAGTTTTACCTTTAAAAATTTTGGAGTTACTATCCCTAGATTTTTTTTATTTTTATCACTACTACAAAGCTCTCAAAAAACCATGAGGAATCCCCCAAAGAAATTCTAGCCTTTATTCACAAACAAAAAAGTTATAACGTTGTAAAATGAAACACTTGTTTTTTTTTATAAAAAATTACCACAGAGAAGCGGCGAAACACGTCAACTTAATTTTTGGCTCCAGATTACGATGGCGTTTTTAGAAGTGAAGTGTATGCACTCCCATTTTCGAGATATTTAAGAAAACATTTTCAGTTTTCACATACAAAGCGATCCGATGTGGGGGCGTATGAGTAACTATTGTTGAGGTAATAAAAATAAAGAAAAGGGGAAAAAACTATACTTACATATATGTATATAAAATGCATATGAGAAGGAAGAGAATTCCCTGCACATAAATTCCAATTTGTTTTAAACGTTCGAAACCTGCACTGAAAAAACAAATTACCCAGATTATGGAAAAATGGGAATTTTTCGGCGCTAAAGACACATTTTCATTGTTTTGATGTACAATTTTCTTTAAATCAAGGAATAAAAACAACGTTTTGAAAGAAAATTTTATTCAAAACAATGAAAATATGTCATTAGCGGCGAATCATTCTCATTTTTCCATAATCTGAGTAATTTTTTTTTGAGTGTGAGCAAAGTAATATAAGCGACGAAGAATTCACTTTCAGAGCTCTGAAACTGCTTTCATAAATATCTCTAAATTTGGAGGACATCGTCATTTTTGGTCTCGGTTATCATAGATAAGAAGATGTTTTGGGGATTAAAGTAAAGTGCGTTGTTTTCAATTGTAGGCTGAATAATTAACTGCATTTCTAGGGGCAGACGACGCATCCAGCGCAAGTATTGATAATACATTTAGACTTCCGTTGTCTCTTCTTAGGCGCGTATAATTTTACAACGAACTATAGCAGTTTTTCTAAATAACTTGGATGATTTTACGATACGCACGGATGCAGAAATCGTGAAGCCGTTGTAAGCCAGCGCGTTGTGCTTAGAGATCCCACTTGAATACTTACCAAATCTTCACTACAGCCATTATCATTCAATATAAATAACGTTGATCAGCACGAATAGTCCAATCATCAATAATTTTTGGCATATCATGTATCCAGTATTGGTAGCTGTTCCATCGCGGTACAACATTCTCAAGTCAAGCGAGGACTTAGAATACTTTTTAATCAAAAACTCATACTATATGGCGTTACTGCCTCATATAAATAAGAACTTGGGATAATTTTTCAAAAAACAGGTTCTCTGATTTTAAAACGGTATAACTTTTTTGTTTGTGAGTAAAGTCTACAACTTTTCTAGCGGAGTCCTCATGGTTTTTTGAGAGCTTTGTATTAGTGATAAAAATAAAAAAATCTAGGGATAGTAACTCCAAAATTTTTAAAGGTAAAACTCAGAACAACCTTTGAGGTCGAAACTTTATATGGGCAAAATATAGTGCTGAGCGAGACCTTTTCTGCGACATTAAGATCATAGAGATCGGATATCAAATAAGGAAGTTATTACAAAAAACGCGATTTAGCTGTTTTTAACGCGGGCCTAAAAAAAATTTTTTTACACCATAAATATTTTTTCGATGTAAGTGTTCAAATAAAACTGACACACGCAAACTTTATTTTCGTGATACGGCTTAATGTACATACACACATTAATATGAGAAGAAATCATTTTTCTACTCCTGATCGAAACTTCGCAAGTATCTTATCCATAGCAGCCATATCACCCTTAACTACAACCTTATTCTGAAAAAAGAAAAAAAAAAAGAAAAACTTGCATAATATGAACTTATCTGGAGCATAATGTCAGAAAATGTTATTAAATGTTAAGGTTTTTTACCTCAGCTATCAACATATCGAATGTTATTTCCTTTATGCCGACCTTATAGAAATCAGCATCCGATATTGTAATTTCAGCATCGGCTGAATCTATTTTGCCCTCGTAAATGTTTAGGTGTTTAAAATCAAACACTGTAAATTAAATTTATTGCAACTTACATTTACCATTTAAGGGAATAGTATTAATAGTTTTATTTTATATAGCGATTGATCCTTTTCAACTCACCTACGCTTTTGATTATTTTGCCGTCGTTATCTGTGATATGGAATTGGAAGATATTAAAAACCGTACGCTGATCAGGATTGGAATCTTTTAGTTTATTTCGGATCTTTTCAATTATGGTTTCACTTATCATGTTGCGTGCATAAACCACGCTAAAATGCGTATAGATTTGGATACCCTAAGCAACTGAGCTGGCTATTTTAGAATTCAGCTCAACGTTAATTCTCTTGTGTTCATTCGCTACATACATTGATACAATGCTCAACCGATGCAGGTCGCAGTTTTCTTGCTTGCTTGGTACATTTGCATATTTCTCAATTGAAATAAATTTAGGTAGGTAGGTAAAAAGCAGTAATTCGTTTTAAAATGCATAATTTTAATTGATTCTTGATTTTATAACTACAAAATTTCCAATGACAATTACAGTATGAATATTCAATAACTAAGATTCTTAAACTACATTTACGGTTTCCATAGCTTAAGCAAGCCGTCTTCGCTATAGGTAGCTAGCAAATTTTGATGTGGATGATGCGCTAATCCAATGACATCTTTTTCGTGTACCTACAATAAGCAAATATTTAAATTATTGTGTGTATATACATACATAGGTAAATATGCAGCAATATACATATGTACATTTATAATATAATATCCGCAGAATTCCTCAGCTGGAAAACAGAACATATTTCGTACTGAATATTCAGTAAGATGTAGTTCCAAAATCTGAACTTTCCCTTTCGTTTTTATATAGAGGTGGCGTTGAAAATCAACTACCTGAAAACTGCCGAACGAACTTTTGTATGAAAAAAAGCCTGAAGACGCAGGGAGAACTTCCATTGGAAAAAGCCATGATGTCTTCACTGCGTGTTCAGCAAATATTTCAGACAAGGATTTTTGAACCCAGTTTCAGGGTATACAGAATATTCTACCGAATATGCAACTCGTTACCTCGAATACTGTTGTGTAGTTTCTACATATATACATATATGTGCCGTTAGTAGTAGTTTAACTCAAAATATTATGAACGGAGAAAAATCAATTTATTGTCGAAATTTAAACCATTGGACCAATTCGAGTTTTTAAAAGGGAGCATACATAATGGATTTGTACTGTTGGAGAAGGAATAGTTGTGAACCAGACATTTTAAAGCAAAATTAATGTCGAAAAAATTAACCGTCATAACTTGAGTGCTTTTATTGAATACAATTCTTACGAAGAGCAGAATTAACTCTACATAGTTAAGTTTTTTTATTGAATTGAATTCTTGCCAATAAGGATTTTATCTCAATTGAGCTTGAGTTAAGTCTTTATAATAAACTAAAAACGCAAATAAATATGCCCACATAATTCTAGTTAGGATGTTTTGATAAAATGATTATTCATACAATACTAGCCAAGTGAAGATATGTGGTCCAATTTTGCCCATTTTTAATACCAACCGTCTCTATTCCCATAAGGATCTGTGTACCAAATATCTTCAAAAGATTTGAATTTTTACGCAAGTTAGAGTGTTTCCAGACAATCGACTACTTTTTTCACCCTGATCATTTCGATATACATATATAAGTCCATATCTATCTCTATTATTTTATGGTGTTAGGTACTACCGTTATGTGATTAAAATTATAGGTACTACGTACAGCTAAGTATAAAAAATTTCTCGACCGTTAAATGTAAGCTGTGCAAAACAAAAGCAACAAATTGGAATTTCGTGTATAAGTCCCAATTTTTGATAGCATCTGCAAAGTGACGGAGCAATGATGCTATGAGATGATAGGTACTCATCTGTGAAACGTCCTCCACTCCGTTTTTGGGCTCGGTATAGCTCATTCCGTTGGCGGAGCTTTTGGCTGTAACACTTCCACTTTAAGGCCCCGAACAGGTTCCCTATTGGATCCAATTGGGGGGCTGCGATTGGACATTAAGAACGCAAGCTCTACTATAGCTTAGAAGGTTTTCGACAAACTTAGATATGTGGATATGTGTTTCGTGGCATTATCATGCCCGCAGATCCAATGGCAAGGCCCTTTCCACTATGGAAAGCTTCTCATAAAAATTATTCATCGTTACGCATGTATACGTGCGGCTAGAATATGGTTATTTATTACTTACGTTTAGCGTGCGTTCCAATTTACCGGATGTCACTGAAAAGCAATACAGTACTTGATCCTCGCCAGCACAATAAATGAATTCCCCACGTGGTGAAATAGTCGCTGATATGAAGGCACCGCCTTCACGTTTTCCAGATGAAAATGAACGTACAATCTGACCCTGCATATTCATAATTACTACCGTATTTGAACGATTGCAAACAATGAAATGTTCCGGATTTTTTGGCAAAATTAGCACTGTGTTAACGGCTAATTCGTTGCCTAACGGCTTATAGGTTGACAAACATTCGGTAGTTTTGAGTGACCAGATCTTAACAGTACCATCCGAAGACGCGCTAAGTACATTATGGCCATCTGGTGTAAATGTTACTTCATTTACAAATGAAGTATGACCTACGGTTATACAGACATACACATATATTTATATTTTTTTATATTTGATTATTTAGGAAAGTCATACCTTTAAACTCCTTCAACATTTTGCCAGATTTAAGACCATGTAATCGAATACTGTAATCAAATGATGCACTTAACACTTGGCTATTGTCCCGTGAGAATTGCAGACATGTGATTCCCTTTGTATGAGCCTTTTCAAATTTTCTTAAGCATTGCCCAGTTATAATACGCCAGACTTTTATTTGGCCATCTTGTGCGCCAGACGCAACCATTTCGGAGTCACGTGAAAACGATATAGCTAGCACGGCTTGCTCCATCATCATAAACTGATCCTGTGCCTGATATTTCAGATCCTTCCGAATTTTGCCAGTGGTAAAGTTCCAAACTTCGAGAAAACCATCCACGCTGCCCGTTATAAGATATTGACCATCCGGAGAGAATTGTGCACACTCAACATGTGATTTTTGTCCAAATTTAATTTGTCGGAATAACTGAGTGGTGAACATTTCCTCTTCCTGGTCCTTCATGGCTGCCTTTCCACGGAACAAATCGATTGTAGTGCCAGGTGGCAGTAGACCTTGGTGCTGCTGCCATTTCAAGGCCTGACCAAGCAACGCTAATAGACGCGATGACGGCACAACGTGTACTTCACCACTTAGCTCCTGTGCTATAACGGCTCGTCGTTTTTCTTTACTACTGCCTTCTGGGTAGGCCTCCCTCGGGTCGAAATACGCTCGCTGCAGCATGTTTTCTAAATTTCAATAACATGTACATACATATGTATGCATACTTATGTACATATATAAACAAATATGTTCCTTATGCCGTCTCGCCTTATATGGACCAAAAAGTCCACGCCCCCTATATGATTTATCTTTCAAAAACATTTTTAGGAAAAATTTTTCTTTTTTTATGGTTAAAAAATGTTCTAGAAAATTATTCGGCATATAATTTCAGTAGGAGTCTCTTTAGAAAAAATCTTTGTAAAATGAACCTAAAAGACCACAGAAAGCGAAAAACTGATATTCCTCGGAATGTTAAATGTGTTTTATTTCCGGTTCTACCGAATCGATCGAAATACTTCTTCTGCAAAAGATGAATGTTTTTTGACGAGATTTAACATGCCGGCAAAAAAAAGTTACATTAAGGTGGTATAAACTAAGTACTGTGTGGAAGTGACCCCAATGGCACACATAGGGTTAATGCAATTATAAAGTAGAAACCCTCTTCTCAAGCCAAAGAGACTGGTGTATCAAACTTAGGGATCAGACTCTAAATACCGAAGATATGAAAGAAATGAATTTTAGCGACATCTAGCGGCGTCCAAGAAAAAATAAAAAAAATTTCCAGAAATGTTTTCGAAAAAGAAATCATATGAGGGGAGTACGACGAACTTTTTTTTCGCGATACGCTCTAATGTACATTAGAGTGGGGCGATTTAGTAACCTATATCGCGCCATCAAAATTGGGAGTTCAAATCCGTAGACTGATAATGAAGACTTCCATTGAAATAACTATCACTTCTACCATCGCTGTTAAATTTGTTAACCAATCCTTAAAGCTTTCTAAAAAAATTGTATACTAACAAGTAAATAGAAATTTTACAGGAGGTTTTTTAATGAAATGTGGCTGTAACTTCGAAACGGAACATTCACAGCTATGACATTTTGGGAGTTGATGCGTATGATAATAAATTATTGATTTCTATAAAAAAGCTAAAAATAACATCATGGTTGATACGTCTTTTTGGCGTATGTACGTATCGTTTCTGTGGTGAATTTCTTCAATTTTTTATTGCATATTTTAGTAATCAAATTTAAATTATGAAAGAAAACAGATATGTGGCTTAAACCGGCGTAAATTTTTATCACATCGCAATGGCTCAATCAATAACATTGGTTTAGTACAATCCTTTCCGAACTAAACATTTTCAAAGTTTTGCCAATGACGCTAGAATCAGTTTTTTTGTGTTACTCTCCTGAAAAGTTACTGAAAAACACATACAACTTTCGTAGTCGCAGCGACGATATATACCATTAACAGCGCTATGGAAATGGTAATACGAATGGATTACGAAGAAATTTCTAACGTTTCCAAGTGTATTGGTTACAAGAAATAAGAACATTGTTATGGCGCCAGAGTAGTTCTATATGGTATAGGTATACCACTTACCTAAATGTATATAGCGCTCTGGCTCATGCTGTTTCAGCATTATCATGGGGTCAGTCTGCCGAAGCAGGGATCTTGCTGCGCCCAATTCTCGCAGCTCAATCAATTCAAGAACAATTTGTTCATAAAGATTAAGCAGTTTTTTGTCCGGTAATTTCAGTGATTGTGTTACTTTCAGTACAGTGTCCCAATGGCCATTAACGATGTCTTGTACAAAGCCGTCTACGCTGTCGACGGTATTTAATGATACGCCTGTCTCTTCTTGTAGAGCTTGTAGTGTTTTGAATAAATTCGACTCTTTTAAATATTGTTGTATTAATCGTATAACACTGGAAAATGCATGTATTAAAATATGAATATTATGCTACTTCATATACCTACTCAGCTGACTCAATTTCGATAGACATTCCGACGGTGTGATAAATTAAAAAACAGCAATAATAAAGATATTAAAAATTATTTCTTTATATGAATTTACGGCCAATTACTCTATCTGCAATATGTCAACAAAATAGTGATTAAAGCATGTTCAGATTGGCGTAATTTAAGGGTTATTTAGGCAAAAATCGTTGTTTCGGCGTTGATTAGCCTTAAATAACGTAGTTTCGCCATACAACAGTAAGGGCCGTTTACTCAACCTCTGATTAACGCTAATCACGGTTAAAGTCCGGTTAAACATCATTATCGACTTCAGCAAACCATATATTTATCATGTGGTCGATAATGCAGTCCTTAACTTAACCGGACCTTTATCCTCCGGTTAGCGTTAATCAGAGGTTGAGTAAACGGCCCTAAGGGCCGTTTTCACCATCTCCGGTTAATTTAACCGGTGGTTAATTTGACGTAAATTGTATAGCGAGCTGTCAAATAAATTGCTTAACCGGGAAAAATCCTCTGGTTAAGCACTTAACCGGAGATGGTGAAACCGGCCCTAAGGTTGTTCTCTCTGTCTCATCTTTTTGCCGATATCTTGAGAAATTTGGGTACGTTCATGAAAATTTATAATTGCAGCAGTACAGCAACCCCGTTGCTTATTTTGCACTTGCCTGCTGATACTCAGCTGATATATTTCTATAACAGCATTATTAAAAGTATTTGGAATTAATTTGTGTTATTAAAATTACAAAATTGCATATTCCATTAAATATATAGCAATCAAGCTTACTCCTCTTTCCATTTTTTAAAGCAAAAATTGCAGACACAAATTTTCTATTGCCAATTACTCAAACAAACTGCACGGTTGATGTGTCAAACGAACGTTTGACTTTTGCAGGTGTTGCCACAAACACCCGAAGAACGTGATACTTGCAACACTGCGGTTCTGATTGCCGTCGCGAACGTACCCTTTCTCACACAGCACCTTTAAGAAAATAAAATTCGAAGTGACTTTATTGTGAACTAGCATGTTAGCCATATTCTTTGCACTCTTTATACGACTGTTGTCGCTTTGATTTGCTTGCTTCAATTTCGAATTAATTAATTTTTTATCTGAACAAAATTAAATACTTAAAAAAAAGAACTAGCAGCATAAATTTAAACTCGCTTCTCATAGAAGACTATTGTGAATGTAATAACATGGTTGCATTTCCCGTAATATTTTTCTCATGATATCAAATATCACGGTTTGGGGTATGAGAAATTTGCCGAAGCTCCAAATTTGACAAGACGTGTATATTGTTGTTGTGCTCGGCAAATTTATCACACTTATGTCATCTCGGCAAATTTGCCAGGCCAAAACCACACAGAGAGAACAACCTTAATGCCTGCCGAAATTTGACAGCTATTGTCGCTAGAACGTTGCCACTTTTAAAAAAAAAAGCTGAATTTCATGAGTTCATAAATGCTGCATAAACGAGACCATTTTCGAATTCATGAAATTAGGAGTTTACGAATTCTGCCGTATAAACGTAATATATGAAAATTAAAAAAAAAAAAAAAAAAACAGATACCTATATAGTTAATGGCGAACTAAATTGAACTGCTGAGCTAAAGTGAACTAGTTCACTGAATAGAGCGCTCACCAACTGAGCGCCCAAGTGAACTAAATTTCCCAACTCTACAAAGAACCCAGCAAAACAATTTTATAAAATACATGCATATGACAAATTTTATGTTAAATAATGGTTAAATAGGGGCATTGGCGGTGCAAAATAAGAACTAAAACGACTTTCAAACAGGGACCATAACGATTATGAGTTATATCCAAAAAGTTGATTTTTAACAATTTTTTTCTGTTTTAAAAATAAAAGTTATTTTTTGAGTTTTATTTTTCGCTTAGAAAATACTTTTTTTTTAATTTTTTATTTTTAGAGATTTATTTTTCGCTTAAAAAATAAAACCTTTTTGAAGTTTTATTTTTCGCTTAAAACATAAAAGCTCTTCTCTAATCAGTCTTGTTGTATGACCCTTTATTTTAAGCTTGGATATAATGAACCAATTTCATTTATTTGCAAACTACTGGGAATTTTTTAGTGAAGCTTTCAGGAAATATTCTGTGTATGATAATTCATGTGATTTTAACACTATCGACTATTATTAAATTATAATATTCCGGCGGATGCCTTTCGCAGGGAATGCGAATCGTTTTGATAAAATTTGGTATTCTCATAACCTATCGGCAATGCAGTCCGGGAATAAAAAAACATGTTGATAAAGCAGTTCGAGGATGCACCGCATTCCTATAACCGTAATCGAAACGCAGTAGCTGTAATTTGTTTTGATTTCGATTCGTCATAAAATTGGTGCGGATTCCAAAGAAATTTAAAAAATTGCATTTTCATTGCGTAGTAAATTTCATTAAATTACAATGAAATTCGTTTATTTTAAGTAAAAATATATGAGTTAATTTTATTTTTAAACAGAATTCGTACCAAAAACCGTGGGCAGTTTTCTTTTTTGGTTGAGCGAAAGAAGCTTAACGAAAACATCGGAAAAAACATGAGCAAGCAGTCTCCAGAAGTTGTATCTGAGTTTTGGTCAACATTAAGCACGGATTTGAATGCTTTGGCACCACCATCAAAATCACTTCGTCTGAATCCAAATCCTGTATTAAGAAAAGCTAACAAATAACCGCTTCCAAATGCAATGGTGGAGGGCAAAGCGTGGGAGTTCACTGGAAAAGACATTTTGGTAGGCTCTGTACCGCGATGATCAAAACATAAGCGTTAATTGCGAACCATCCGTTAATAATTCGAGACCAAATGCATAAATACAAAATTTAGCGAGTACTTTGCAATAAATGAGAGCTGTTTCAAGTCCGCAAATACAACAAAGAGTTCTTAAAAGAAGTAACCAAATTAAATTATTGAAAACGCAAATAGATTTGCAAAAAAAGTTAATTTTTCTTCAATTTATTTTATTGTATTTTTTCCAAATACAAATAAATCACAACTGCCAATGTAGTAAAATGTTAAAAAGCTTTTGACACGATACGTAGGGTGAATCGATAAAGCAGTAATCCGACGGTTATGGTAATAGCGTGAAATTTGACCAGCGAGGGGAGTGCGGATCGGATGGCATTCGCGGGAGTGGAATCCGTCGGATACCGTAATAGGCATGATTAAAGTTTTCCAGAAAGAGAAATCTGCCGGCTGAGTTATTTTTTTAAAGCGCGGCCGAAGGCAAAAAGGTGTTCTACACACACATTACTTTAACATGGAATATCGCCTGAACTATGTATAAGCGCCCGACGGATGGGATTTTTTTTTTGTAGTCTATTAGACCTCAAAATTCAGAATCATTTCCATGATGTCCTCGTGCAAATCAATTGCATATCTATGTTTGACGGTTTTCATAATAACATGTACTTAAATATTGTAGTTTATGAGAATTTATTTTATAAACACAGAATAGTTTGTAGAACAATGGTACTAGATTTCATCTACTAAATCCTTAAGATGACTTTAAAATGAGCAACAGCACACTCTTTTTTTATTCAGATTAAAGCAATACAAGTAACAGGGGAATTATTATTAACATTTCGTGCACAAACACGTTAAAATTTCTTGTTTAAGCAACTGCGTTTATAGGAATTTTTATAATACATTTTTCCTTTTGTGAAAATTTCAGAGCTTAAGAATACTAAATCGATTTACATTTCTTAAATTCATGCGTACATACACAGAGCTTATAGAATTGGTCTATATTAGACAAACGCAATTTAATTATCCTTCTTCATTCGCGTCGATGTCATTCTATAGATAATCGAATCTCTGCCAGGATCCATATCTGCGATAGCATAGCAAACTGCTAGCAAGGAAAGACCCAAGGCAACCATGAACCACAAAATAATGTTGAAAATTACAGGGTAGTTTTGGTCGTAGTATGCAGCGAGATTATAAGTATTCTGTTAAGGAAAATTAAAAAAATAAATACCTATAGATATTTCAAATTATTCCGATAACTTACAGTTTTAGATCCTGGTAAAGCGTCACGTTTTTTACGTGAAACTGTTTCATCATGAGCTACGACAACAAGCAGTAGTGATTTGTCTGCTTCGTTTTCAATTTTTCTTTGAAGAGAACTGATTGAATTATCTAAAATGGATTTCGTTTTCTCTGCATCACTTTTTATTAATTTCGATACGTTAATTTTCACCAGTATAATTTCTTTATTTGACTTCAGCACTGCTTTTATGCAATCATATAATTCCTGGGGAGCAAAAATAGAGTTAATTGATTATTAATTTTATTATTCAACTAAAAAGAATGGATATTTATTTTTCTAGATTGACGTACGTTTCCTTCGGAATCAGACAAATTAATATCGCAAGTAGATTGACTTCCAGACCTGGTTCTATGCATATCTTCCAAAGACGACGAAACCGATTTCCCATCAACTGTATAACTTGCCTTTTCATTGCTTAGGTTTAGTTCTTTCAAACCAATTACATCAACAACAATCGATTTTTGTGGTAGACCAAAGGGATCTTTGATAACAAGGCCAGGGAAGTCGGTGGTGCCCGAGATACCAAACCCTGTTGCCGCACTTATAACATCACCCACTTGCTCACTGGGGATTACCACAGGAAGTCGTTGGAAATAAAGGGATTCAGGAGAATTCGAAACATAAAAGCTTCCATCTGCATTAACTTTAATTGATAATTTATAATTAGTTGTGCATATTTTCTAGTTGTAGATAAGCCAAAAAATCAATAATGTCCTATTCAGCCATACATACATTCATTCGTATTAGAATTCTGCTCTGAGCTTTGCGAAACGGATTACTACCTTAAAAAATTATTTACTCACCTGCTAAAAACCAGCATGCAAGGTATACAAAAAATCTTAACATTTTCTTTATTCGTAGAGTTTAACGAAAATTGATCATATGACACTTCCAAAAAGAACTATTCATACAAAATATATTTGATATGTCACAAGTTAAAATTTGGACCACAAGTTAAAATGTGGATCATGGTGGAATTATATATGGTAGTGGTATATGGGCAACAACAAAATTTACTGTTATGTACTGAGCTGTCAAATGCAAAAACACGTGTTTTTCTTTGTTTTGTTTACTTGTTGAAATTCGTGCAATATGAACGGGCTCGAAAAGTTTGTTCAAAATGACTGACAAGCGTTCACCGCTTGAAATAATGAAAAATTATTATGTAATTATCAACACAGAAATCACACAAAGTGTATAATAATATAATATAGCCTTAGAAAAACTAGTTGAATACGCGATTTCACTACTTTTCTCGGAAATATGTATAGCAGACATAAAGCAAAACAATAGTGGCTGAAAATTTCTCACATTTGTACATCAGCTGATTAATAAGTAAGAAGCATAACTTCATTTGCTTCCACCATATATAATTCCACCATGATGTGGATCAAGGCAGATCTAGAAAGGTAGGCGCAGCGGCGAATTCAAAAACTACTTTTTTAGTTAGGGCCTTTGCACATTACTCGGTACGACAACGGATCAACATTTTTTCCTCGGTAATTTCAGCTTACCCAAACAATTCCGCGCTACAATGTTTTTCACACTTATGGGAATACTTTCTTCAGAAAATAAGAAATTAAACATCCACATTTTCAATATAAAATTTTAAAATTCAACACATCACTCAATGACAATAATAATAACTTCTAGCGAAAACGAAAATATATAGATTGATACATTTTAAGCCGAAATGAGTTGTTTACAGACTTTCTTCTTCTTTTATTAAGGCTGGTATCGACCTCTCAAGAAACAGCTCAAGAAATTTTTGGATTTATTTCTTGAGTAAAAAATAGTAGTAGGCAAGAAATTTTGACGTTTAGTAATCCACCGTGAATACCAAGTGAAATGAAGAAGAGCATCAAAAACGTTAACAAAATAAACCTTTTTGTTAACATAAGCAATTAGTAAGTTCTTAAAAAATATTAAATAAAAGCTTTAAATATATGTTTTCAATAGTTTTATTTTGTTGTTATTTTAGGAAATCATCGAAAGCGACGAGGATGACCTTATATTACTGGTAAACTGTGGTATATTGATGGCCGGAATGGAATAAAATATGAGAAATCAATGCCAACTATGCCCTTGCATCATTAGAAAAATTGTGCATTCTATTTTTCGTTTCTTTTTTGCCATTTTCACTAACGATTTCCACGATTTTTTTTCAACACGCAACAAACGTCAAAATTTCTTTAAGAAATAAATGCTCGATGATATATTTCTTGGCAAACCCTGTGTTGCTGTGTTCGCATAACGTTGAAAAATAGTATTAAAAAAGTGTACTAAATTTCTTGAGAGGTCGATACTCTCTCAAGAAAGTTTCACAAGAAAAATTTCTTGAGCATTTCTTGTACGTCATTTTATATGAAACTTATGCGTTTCTTGAGAGGTCGATACTAAGCTTTACGCCACAAAAATGTATGCAGTAATTCCTCAAATTTTCCTGACCGGTCTTACCGCGTTGCGGTATACCGAAATTAATCCGCTCCGATTTCAGATATGCAACACTAATGTGAAAGTGTCAATTGAAATACAAAATTGTCGATCTGATACCACACCGAGTAATGTGAAAGCGCACTTACAAATGTTGGGTGCTGCCACAGCAGACATTTTTGAAGTTAAATCAAAACGAAAAAAATTTAAAATTAAGCAAAATTGATACACTTTTTTGTGCCTGTTAAAATATTAAAATTAATGCTCAGATTCAACTGTTACGCAAAACAAAAATTGGGAGTCGAGTTCGTTCATACGCACGCCGTTCAATTTCGGTTACTTTCATACAAATTGTATGGCAGTGTTGCCGCTCAAAAATTTCAAAAGGTGGCCCAAAAAATTAAAAAAAGTGGCCCCAATTTTTTTTTAGCTAAAACACATTTACATATATTTTTGTGGTTTATTTAATGCTTAAAGAAAATGGAATTTAAAATATTCTCTACACCAAGGCAAATTCATGCATATGGTAATGGTAAGTGAACAGCTGACTTCTTCTTCTCGTTTTTAACTCGCCGTGTACAGAAGAATACAGGAGAATGTCAAACAAAGAAAAATTTTACTTTGAGTTTGACATTCTGCTGGACAAAAACTTAAAGTGAATCGAGGCGAAGATTTCCGAATTCGCCCTGCCATTACCATAATGAATTTGCCTTGCTCTACACTAACGCAGCGTTAATATGATCGTTCGTTGAGCAGACGGAATAAGCCGAGAAAGGCAAGGAAAGTGCAAGAACCGTTGGAATTTTACCACTTTTACTTTGCAAAGAATGTAAATTGTGGTAAAATTCCTACGTTTCTTGCACTTTCCTACGGATCAACGAACGCTATATGTGTTTGTGTGTGTCTGGGCTGCTCCGTGCGTTTTCATTATCTTAACGAACAGCCCAAATTTCAAAGTATTCAAGGGTATCTAGTGTTGGCAAACAAATTAAATAAAGAACCTTTCTAAACGGAGAGTTGCCAATGCAAAGTAAAATAGTAACAAAGAGGTTTTTTGTTCTTATATTTAAGAAAAAACTAAAAATCATTTAATAATTATAGTTTTGAAAGTAAAAAAGGACCAAAAGTGGCCCAAATTTTAAAAAGGTTCAAATATTGCATATTTTCAAAAAGTTGGGTTCAGGTGGCCTGGCTTTAAAAAAGGTTCAAATTGCCACTTCAGTGTCCCAAACGGCAAAGCTGTTGTATGGGCATAAGAATTATAAAATTGGAAAAATACTAGGGGACTAGGGAAACTTTATTCACCTCACAACTGTCAAATTTTTACTAGCCTGTTTACTTTTATATCGTTTCACACACGGCTTACTGTGTAACCTAATACAAACGCACGCCGTCAATTTGACTGATGTAAATTTTAAACATGGCGGAATATGATTTTCACAACAGACAACTATGAATACACAAACAATTTACATCGAGTGTGTATATATCTATGTACGTATGTCGTAATAGTCCAACCAGTCAACGACGCACGCACGTAGCCCGTGTCAGCTGACACAACCTGTCTTATGGAGTTGTAGTGTAAATGCCCATTCACCAACGCATGACGACGGCTCTCTTGACGCACGTATCTTAGAAACCTAGCTTAATTTAATTTTTCACGTAATAACGTGTCAGCTGATGCTCTCATGATTGCTCTCTTTGCACCAGCGTTGCCGGAGCGGGCATTTTGTAGTAAATTAGTACGAATCTTTCAATATGCTCCCAAAGTACCTCAATAACTACAGAGAAACCTCTCCTAACGGACACCTCTCATAGGCGGACACCTCTCTTGAGTGGACATTTTTTCATGCACCAAGGTTTAGGTTCAATTTTTAGAACAAATTGCCCTCTCTTAGGCGTACACTCTCTTGGCCGGACGCGGACAGTTATTTACTATTGAATTGAACTAAAAACTTCTATTAAGCGGACCTGAACCTCTCGTCAACGGACACTTTGATTTTTTTTTCATAACGAATCACATAAAAACCTCTGTTAGGCGGACACGAACTCCTCTTATGCGGACAAAATATAAGTATGTATAGCAATATAAAAAAAGTTCGCTGAATGTTCGTTAGGTAGAAAGCGCTACGATGAAAGGGGAATCACCAACTAAAATAAATGTCCGCATGACTTTATTGGAAGATATAACAACATTCACGGATTTCCAGTTAGATGTTCTAACTGACGAAAACATCGAAACCATTGAAGATGATAGTACCAATACTAACTACCGCTGAAAGTAGGTAATGCAATCTCCTCGAACGAAACGGCTTTGACTACAGTTTCAAATTTGAAAAGATTTTGCACGGAAGACCTTATTGCATTTGAATTGTTGCAGAAATTTGAAAGCCATCTGCAAAACAATTTTATTTTAAATAAGCAAAAAACCCCTCGTCAATCGACAATTTCGCAATTTTTTAAATACTTTCAAAGATATCCCAACATTTCTAGTTCTCAGCAACTTACTAATTGATATGTAATATGTATGTTAATACTTTATGTACATACATAAATACATATTTATATGTTTTTATGTATTTAAGTGGAATTTTGAAGACATAAGAATCCTTATTTTTTTCAGTGATATATGAATAAATAAATCCTTTAAAATTCAAAAATATTTCTAAAATAGCAACCCACTCCCTTAGGCGGACACCTCTCTTAGGCGGACAAAATTTGCCCGACGGTGAGTGTCCGCCCAAGGGAGGTTTCACTGTATTTCGAATGTCGCCGATTATAAAATTATGTTCACATAAGTGTATTTTTTTTTTAAATATGGAGATAAAAATGTAATAAAAAAAATTTAAGTTTTTTCTTGCGTTTTGTTTTTTTTACTAAATTTGACTATTGCCGCAATCGTTTTTTTACACGGAAATAAAAATGTAAATAGAGAAAATAAAGGTTTTTTTTTACTAAATTTTACTACATATTGTATCAACCGTTTGTATTTGTTTTTATATGGAGATAAAAATTTAAATAGAAAAAAATGAAGTATTTTCTGCTGTTTTCTTTACTAAATTTGACTATTATGGATATTTTTGACTGTTAAATTTAGCAAAATTACCCCGGATAACAAATTTTTAAAAGCTGTCAGGTGAATAATATTTGGTGAGCCGGTAAGACTCGTGAATTTGACAACAAGCATAAACAACAAAAAGACCGAAATACGTACATATACGTATATATAAAAAATAGCCGCGGTGAATATTATTACTAAAAATTAAAACAAAAATAGTATCTGTATATAATTGCTGCATTTTATTAATTGTAAAAATTAAGTTTCTTAGTGCACATACATATGTACATATTCTTAAAAGCCTTTAAGAAATAGTAGTAGAAAATGTAGAAGCACGGAGTCAAAAGTAAACAAAACTGCAATTAATATTTGGTTTTAAATTATCATCATTTTCAATTTAAAAATTTATTTATTAATAAATTCTATGAATACGATTTTCAAGAAAAATTACTACGAAACCAAACACAAGTTACTACGAAATCAAAAACTACATGTATACTTTGCTGTACAATGGTAACGCTGTTATTCAACTCATTCCAAACAAACCAAAAACAATGCAGAATGTAAACAAACTGAGAGATATGACGCCTTCGGTCAGTGGTTGGACTATCTGTGTAACCTAAATCAAACGCAAGTCGTCAATTTAACGCACGCACGCAAATTTTTCATATGCGTTGAACCGAAATTGACTTGCGTGCGTGTTCAGATAAAGAAATAGAAAAATACAGAAAATCAGAGAAAATCTTGTTATTTAGTGGAATATGTACCTAACAGACACGATATCAAAAGCGTGTCAATTTTTTTGCAAACAATCAGCCACAATGCTTAATTTCAACTGTCACGCAAAACAAAAATTGGGCGTCGAATTTACTTTTTACGCACGCCGTTCAATTTCGGTTACTCCCATACAAGTTGTATGGGCATGAGAAATTGTTGACAGTAAAGGTCAGACCCCACTACGCTGCAGCGGCGATGCAACTGCGATTCAACTTCAATTGCAGTTCTCTTGGTATACCGCACTACAACTGCAGCTGCGATGCAAATTTTTTGTTTAGTTGTATAAAAACATTGGCAAAAGAGGACAAAAGTGAACTTGATGGGGTTATTATTGCATGTTTATGGGAGGAAGACGAAAATAAAAAAGTTGAAAATGCTAGACAAAGTGCAAAAACGTGGTTACATGATATTTAAAATTCGAGGTATAAAGAAGGAGAGTTAAATTTGATTTGCATTTTCTCTCCATAGTTTGTTTTTCCTTACTATAGGTACATTTAAATAATTTTCATGACTTAAATCATAAAGTTCTGTGTATTCGTTTACTAATAAAATTAATTTTTCTTCGCCAAATTCCATTTTTTTGCAACTATATTTTGAAGTGCAGTTGGCTATACCGCACTATGCGACAACGTAACTGCACTGCAGATGCACTGCGCGACAGTTTTGCCTAGTTGATCAACTTCGTCGCGAAGTGTCGCGCAGTGCATCGCTGCTGCAGCGTAGTGCGATATGCTCCATTTAAATCCATGCAAAGAATATTGAATTGAATCGCAGCTGCATCGCAGTTGCATCGCCGCTGCAGCGTAGTGGGGTTTTACCTTAAATTGACGGCGTGCGTTTGATTTAGGTTACACAGTATAAGGGTGAAAACAGAATCGGAACGTAACGACACGACATTGCGACAACGACAGCCTGTCAAAATTAAAACCTATAGGCAGATGCTACATTATCAATATATATTGACGAAATCCGTGGATCGCGATTCATATTGACAGTGTAGCATCGAGTATTGACCCAGCAAACCCAGCAAGAACGGACTAACGCATTCACCAACACATACGCAAAATAATCAGCTGTCCACTAACCCAATAAGTTATACCCAGTGAGAACACTATATGTTATATAATGCGTTAAACCATCCGTAGTACTACACATACTATGCGTTATAAACCTGAAAACTTTCCATGAGTTTGTACAGGCTTGGTGACAAAATATAACGTATTCTTTTCTGTACGTGTGAGTTTTTGTAGTACTACGGATAGTTTAATGCATTATATAACTTATTGGGTTAGTGGACAGCTGATTATTTTGCGTATGTGTTGGTGAATGCGTTAGTCCGTTCTTGCTAGGATAATGCATTAAACTATCCGTAGTACTACAAAAACTCACTCGTACAGAACAGTATACGTTATATTTTGTCACCAAGCCTGTACAAACTCATGGAAAGTTTTCAGGTTTATAACGCATAGCAGGGATGGGCGGTTTTGAATAAATTTTTATTCAAATAAAAAATAAATTTTTATTCTTCATTCTCATATCCTTGAATAAAGAATAAATTTTTATTCTTCATTCCGGCGCGCTTGAATAAAGAATAATTTTTTATTCTTTATTCTGATACCCTTGAATAAAGAATAAAAATTTATTCTTCATTCTGACACCCTTGAATAAAAAATAAATTTTTATTCTTCATTTTGGTGCCCTTGAATAAAGAATAATTTTTTATTCTTCATTTTGATACCCTTGAATAAAGAATAAAAATTTATTCTTCATTCTGATACCCTTGAATAAAAAATAAATTTTTATTCTTCATTCTGATGCCCTTGAATAAAAAATAATTTTTTATTCTTCATCCGAAATTGGTTGAATAAAAAATAAAATTTTATTTTTCATTCAGATAATTTTGAATAAAGAATAAATTTTTATTCACGTTATTCAAATTATTCTTGCAGGTCACACAAGTAAATGATTTTGCGAATATTTTTCTGAATACGAACCAAGTATTTTCCCGAGCCCCAACCCAATATTTTTCCGAATACTTTCCCGAATCCGAACCCAAATACTCAACCGGGTTCGAACCGAATACTTTTCCGGGTCCGAACCGACTACCAGCTGTAATTAACGAAGTTATGGTAAAAATTAAAATGCAAACGAATATGCATACAGTACATACATATTTACATATGTACATTGTATGTATAAGCAAAAGAAGTATGTAGTTTCTTGTTGTCATGTTCTGGTCATCGGTTTTTAATGAAATTTGGCGCCGTTCTATTCAAATACAAGGACATTTTCATTATTACCATAACTTCGTTAATTACAGAGCCAGCGGGTCCCGGACTCGGTACAGTAATCGGTTCGGACTCATAAAAGTATTCGGTTCGAACTCGGAAAAGTATTCGGTTCGGACCCGGAAAAGTATTCGGTTCGAACTCAGAAAGGTATTCGGTTCGAACCCGGAAAAGTATTCGGTTCGAACCCGGAAAAGTATTCGGTTCGAACCCGGAAAAGTATTCAGTTCAGACTCGGGAAAGTATTCGGTTCGAACTCGGAAAAAGTATTCGGTTCGAACCCGGAAAAGTATTCGGTTCAGACTCGGGAAAGTATTCGGTTCGGAATCGGGAAAGTATTCGGATTCGGATTTGGGAGAATATTCGGTTCGGATTCGGGAAAGTATTCGGTAAAATATTCGGTTCGGATTCAGAAAAATATTCGGTTGAGTATTTGGGTTCGGATTCGGGAAAGTATTCGGAAAAATATTCGGTTGGGGCTCGGGAAAATACTTGGTTCGTATTCAGAAAAATATTCGCAAAATCATTTACTTGTGTGACCTGCAAGAATAATTTGAATAACGTGAATAAAAATTTATTCTTTATTCAAAATTATCTGAATGAAAAATAAAATTTTATTTTTTATTCAACCAATTTCGGATGAAGAATAAAAAATTATTTTTTATTCAAGGGCATCAGAATGAAGAATAAAAATTTATTTTTTATTCAAGGGTATCAGAATGAAGAATAAATTTTTATTCTTTATTCAAGGGTATCAAAATGAAGAATAAAAAATTATTCTTTATTCAAGGGCACCAAAATGAAGAATAAAAATTTATTTTTTATTCAAGGGTGTCAGAATGAAGAATAAATTTTTATTCTTTATTCAAGGGTATCAGAATAAAGAATAAAAAATTATTCTTTATTCAAGCGCGCCGGAATGAAGAATAAAAATTTATTCTTTATTCAAGGATATGAGAATGAAGAATAAAAATTTATTTTTATTTTTTCGTTATTGAATTATTCAAATTTTGAATAATGCCCATCCCTGATGCATAGTATGTGTAGTACTACGGATGGTTTAACGCATTATATAACATATAGTGTTCTAACTGCGAAAGCCCGTGTGATGGAAACTAACACATGCAAAAGTTTCACACTAACATATTGACACACTTTTTATCATCTGTGAGAGGACAGGGTTGCTTTTTTGATAATTCTTTTAAAAAATTCAAATTCGTGGAAATAGTCGGTTGCACTCGTCGTTGTTTTCTGAAAAATAATTGATTTCAATTTAATAAAGAAAAATAAAAATAATAAACAATAATATTTAAAAAAAAGATATGTATAAAAAAAGGCATTTTCAAAACTGCCTTAGTAAAGAAAAAAAGGCATTTGAGGCCAACGTCATAAAATTTAGAAAATTGTGTGAAGTGGAGTGTAGTGGAAATGATGAAAGCGAAGTTCCAAATGGAAACAATCGCCAACTTGGTGAGCGTAACGCGGACGAACCTTCAAGTTCGAGTGCCGTAGAGTCCGGTTCAGGGAACTTGTTTGACTTCGACCACGATAGCGATGGTGATAGACCGTTTTTTGATGAAGAAGAGTGGCGAGAACTAGAGGATAGGCTAGATTCTACAGAAATTATAGACGAGGCGGTATGTGAAGATTATTGTCCAAAAAGAACATATACCGTTGAAGAGAAGGGTGAAGAGTTGCAGAAGTGGGCAATAGATTATAACGTTTCCCAAAATGCAGTAGGAGCATTATTGCATATGATGAGGAGGGTAGGAGTTAAAGACTTTCCTTTAACAATTAGGAAGAAAAACAAAGAAAATATTAATATTTCAAGTATGGAGAATGGGGAGTTTTTATACTTAGGTATTCAAAAATATTTTAATTCAAATACGTTCGAGGTTTTGCGGCATAGGGAAGACGTTGCTATTGACGTAGGTATTGATGGCCTTAAGCTTTATAAAAGCTCAAACAGAGTTTTGTGGCCTATTCTAGGTTCGGTTGTGGGTTTCCCAGATATAAAACCCTTCATTATTGGTTGTTTCTCAGGTCTGAAAAAGCCTAGTAATGTCGATATTTTTTTTAAAGATTTTTCTGAGGAAGTCAAGATGCTTAAAGAAAATGGTGTGAAGGTAGGAAACAGGCAACTAAGGTTTGATGTTCGTCTGTTTATATGCGATTCTCCAGCCAGGGCGTTTGTGACAGGTATCGTGCCACATAACAGTAAAGTTGGCTGCCCTAAATGTTGTCAAGAAGGAGTATACATAAAACCCAGAGTATGTTTTTCGAAAGTGGCAGGAATTCCCAGGTCAGACCAGGCATTTGAATTTAGATGTAACCCCTTACATCACGTAGAACAATTCAGAGAGAAAAGGAGTATCCTAGAAGAAGCAGGTTTTGGAATGGTGTCACAGTTCCCATTGGATAGTATGCATTTGGTTGACTTGGGGGTTACAAGGAAGTTGCTGAGAAATATAATCAACAAAAATAATAAGCAGATAATAGAAGAAAGATTGAAGTTTGTTGCAGGTTGTGTTCCGTCAGAGTTTTGACGCGTGCCCAGGACTTTGAACGAGTTATCGAATTGGAAATCAATCGAGTTTCGGCAGCTTTTGTTGTATACAGGGATTTTTATTTTAAGGGGTTGTATTAGCAGCGACCAGTATCATCATTCTCTGCTTTTGCACAGCGCCATAAGGCTTTTGTCTAGCGAAAGGTCACATATTACGGAAGCAGAAACGGCTCAAAAAATGTTAGAAGATTTCGTTAACTTTTTTGGTATTTTATATGGCGATGATTTTATTAGTTTTAATGTACATTGTTTACTTCATTTAACGGAATGTGTTAAACAATTTGGCCCATTGGACACATTCTCTGCATATAAGTTCGAAAATTATATGCAGTATATAAAAAAACTTGTTAAAAAGCCAAATAAAATATTGCAACAAATATTCCTAAGAAGCGAAGAACGGCAAGAACTCAACGTAGGTATTATTAAAAATTCGAATGTTGGCTACTTTAATATTAATTATAAAAATTCGAAAGATTGTTTTGGGTTTAGTAAAAAGGTTGGACCATTTAAAGCTGTTAGCGGAACAGGCGAATCAAGCTCGCAAAAGTTTGTATGTAACGTTTTCCAGAACCTTGAAGACTTCTTTGAGCTGCCATTTCCATCGTCTGATGGTCTAGGAATAGTTGTTGCTAGTGCGCTATGTAGCGAAACGACAATCGTTGCAATAGAGGATATAGTTTTTAAATATTTTTGTATCCCTTACTTAAACAAATTTCTGCTCATTCCCCTTTTGCATAATATTTTCCATGAATTTTCACATTGATCCATTCATTCCACTTACGCGTAATGACGTAATGACGTAATAATAATAATAATAATAATAATAATAATAATAATAATAATAATAATAATAATAATAATAATAATAATAATAATAATAATAATAATAATAATAATAATAATAATAATAATAATAATAATAATAATAAAAATAATAATAATAATAATAATAATAATAATAATAATAATAATAATAATAATAATAATAATAATAATAATAATAATAATAATAATAATAATAATAATAATAATAATAATAATAATAATAATAATAATAATAATAATAATAATAATAATAATAATAATAATAATAATAATAATAATAATAATAATAATAATAATAATAATAATAATAATAATAATAATAATAATAATAATAATAATAATAATAATAATAATAATAATAATAATAATAATAATAATAATAATAATAATAATAATAATAATAATAATAATAATAATAATAATAATAATAATAATAATAATAATAATAATAATAATAATAATAATAATAATAATAATAATAATAATAATAATAATAATAATAATAATAATAATAATAATAATAATAATAATAATAATAATAATAATAATAATAATAATAATAATAATAATAATAATAATAATAATAATAATAATAATAATAATAATAATAATAATAATAATAATAATAATAATAATAATAATAATAATAATAATAATAATAATAATAATAATAATAATAATAATAATAATAATAATAATAATAATAATAATAATAATAATAATAATAACCCACGCCCTCCAATCCCGCCCGACCGCACGAGAGGCGCACCCGCATGACGTACGGATATTTTTTATTTACATACATAAAATGCCGAGGTGTTGAGTGGCAGGAGTTTGTTAAGCGTCGAGATCTTAAACTGCTCAGCTACAGAGAAATAAAATCATCAGCTGAGTATAGTACAATTGAAGTTAGTCTTGAGAATTATAAAAGAATAATCGCTACTATGTGTTAAGATAAGACAGTATTTTTTCCCTTATAATGAAAAGTGAGTCCGAAATATCTAAAAAGCTGGAATAGGAATTAAAGCTCTTACATAAACCCCGGAAAGGTTCATTTAATTCAAAGTTTGATTTACACTGCTTTAAGTAGATAGGGTTGAAGTGTCTTGTTGAACGAGAAGGAATGTTAAAGTTTATTTCAGCTAGCAAGAAAGGAGAAAGAATTAAGCCATTCAAGAGCTTAACGATAAATATTACCCCTAACATTTCTCGTCGACTTGCAAGAGTCGGAAGATTAAGGAGTTTTAAACGGCTAGTATACGGTGGAAGATTGTAACCAGAATCCCAAGGCAAATTTCTTAAAGCAAAAAGCAAAAACTGTTTTTGGACTGACTCTAAGCGATCAGAGTGAATCTGATAGTATGGATTCCAAACTATGGAACCATATTCCAATATAGGTCTTACTAAAGTTGTAAAGAGTGTTTTAGTTATGTATGGGTCGCTGAATTCCTTTGACCAACGTTTTACAAACGCTAAGACACCTCTTGCCTTATTTGCTGTAGCATTAATATGAATGTTAAAACTAAGTTTGCAGTCCATTATTACACCTAAATCCACAAACTCATTTACTTGTTCGAGGCCAAAGCCATTTATTGCATAAGAAGCTGGCTGTACGGTTTTCCGGGAAAAGCGCATGAATTTACATTTATTGAGGTTAAGTGGCATTAAGTTAGTGTCACACCAAGAAACTAAGGAATTTAAATCTTCCTGAAGCAAAGTTCTATCATCAAATGAAGAGATTGATCTAAAAAGCTTTACGTCGTCCGCATACAATGAAATTTTTGAGTGTTTAATTGTAGTAGTTATATCGTTAATAAATAGCAAAAACAGAATCGGGCCAAGGTGACTGCCTTGAGGAACTCCTGAAGTAACATTAATAATAGACGAGTAAGCATTTTTGAAAATCACCCTTTGTGTTCTATTTAAAAGATATGAAGATATCCATTGCAAGAGGCTGGGCTGAAAGCCAAGAAGATCAAGTTTAAGAATCAGCAAGGAGTGATTGACTTTATCAAATGCTTTGCTGAAGTCCGTGTATATAACATCAGTGGGTAAGTTTTGAGAAAATCCATTAGAAATACTAGTGGTAAACTCCACTAGGTTTGTGACCGTTGATTTACCCTTACAGAACCCGTGTTGTGAATCACAAATTAATGAGGACGTTGAATGAGACAATCTATTGGTAACTATTGCTTCAAATAATTTAGGAATAGCCGAAATATTTGCTATACCTCGATAATTTTCTATGGAGGACCTACTCCCGCTTTTATGAAGGGGGATAATGAATGACTCTTTCCATAGCATAGGGAAAATGCCTTGATTGAATAATGCAGTTAGTGGTTTAAACAGGTTTATGGCACATTTTTTTAGAAAGCATGTTGGTATCTGGTCAGGACCATAACTAAATGACTCTGACTCTTTTAATGATAATAAGGCTGACAACACGTCCTCTGCAGATATATATGGTTTGTAAATTGATGTATTAGGAGATAATCGATATGGATAGTTACGAAATGGAAGTTCTTCTATGTTGGAATAATTATGTTTGAAAAATTGTGCAAAAAGATTGGAAATTTCTTGACTATCACTTGAAGTGTTGTCTTGATATCTCATAGCAGACGGAAACCCATTAACGTTTCTCTTGGAGTTTACGAAACTGTAAAACGATTTTGGATTACGAATAAAATTAGACTTAATTTTACGTATACGTAATAATAATAATAATAATAATAATAATAATAATAATAATAATAATAATAATAATAATAATAATAATAATAATAATAATAATAATAATAATAATAATAATAATAATAATAATAATAATAATAATAATAATAATAATAATAATAATAATAATAATAATAATAATAATAATAATAATAATAATAATAATAATAATAATAATAATAATAATAATAATAATAATAATAATAATAATAATAATAATAATAATAATAATAATAATAATAATAATAATAATAATAATAATAATAATAATAATAATAATAATAATAATAATAATAATAATAATAATAATAATAATAATAATAATAATAATAATAATAATAATAATAATAATAATAATAATAATAATAATAATAATAATAATAATAATAATAATAATAATAATAATAATAATAATAATAATAATAATAATAATAATAATAATAATAATAATAATAATAATAATAATAATAATAATAATAATAATAATAATAATAATAATAATAATAATAATAATAATAATAATAATAATAATAATAATAATAATAATAATAATAATAATAATAATAATAATAATAATAATAATAATAATAATAATAATAATAATAATAATAATAATAATAATAATAATAATAATAATAATAATAATAATAATAATAATAATAATAATAATAATAATAATAATAATAATAATAATAATAATAATAATAATAATAATAATAATAATAATAATAATAATAATAATAATAATAATAATAATAATAATAATAATAATAATAATAATAATAATAATAATAATAATAATAATAATAATAATAATAATAATAATAATAATAATAATAATAATAATAATAATAATAATAATAATAATAATAATAATAATAATAATAATAATAATAATAATAATAATAATAATAATAATAATAATAATAATAATAATAATAATAATAATAATAATAATAATAATAATAATAATAATAATAATAATAATAATAATAATAATAATAATAATAATAATAATAATAATAATGTTATGGATACGCGTTTGACCTCGATTACGATCTACAATCGAGTGGAGCAGCAATGCATGGCGGTCGGCATGATCTAGGGTTGCACTGTGGCTAGTCATTGTCGGCTGGGCGGGGTTCTTGCCTACATTGCTGTCCTGCGCCATAAACAGAAAAAATTCATATCATGCCTTTCAAACCAAAACGAGTAAAATCACACTAAAACAACATCCGGTTTAGCCGGATGCCACGGACGGACCGTTGAAAAATTCGAAAATTCAAAATAACCCGAAAAATCCAAATTCAAGAGGCCAGGCATCAGTTAAATTTAAATAAATGCAAACCGAGGGAAAATGTCGTTAAAATTTTGAATATGAATTTTGAACGTACAAATGTACGTTAAAGTCAGACGGACGTTAGCTAAACATTTAAACCGAAATTTAAATCGGACGGAAATACTGACAATCGACGGAAAATTTTAAAAATAGATGAGCGCACGTTAAATTCAAATAACCACGGACGGACGGGAAATAATCGCTGCACCAAAATTTAAATTTGAATGTACGTTGAAATCGATATGCACTAAATTTGAATAAACACTGTCAAAAAAAAACTGTCAAAGTGGATTTAAATTTGAATATTTATATCGCAAAAAAAATCGTTAAATTTGAATTTAAATTTGAATCAACCGGAATGACCGATTATTAACAGGCATCTGAAAATACATAAAAGAAAGCTGAAATTTAATATAAATGAACAGTCAAAAAAAAAAAGTTAAAGGCCGAACTCACAAGGGGGTGGCGTTGCTGATGTTGTTGCAGCGCCGGTGCGTTTTGTCCCACCCTAATCCATGGTTACTGTCGCACCCGAATATCAGTAACCCCTTACCTGTGTTGCGCCGCCGGTGTTGTTGCAGCGCTGGTGCTTTTCGACCCACCCTCATCCATGGCCATCGGTGCACCTTAAATTCGATGACCCCATATCTGAAAATCCCTATGCCTTCTTAAATGAAGAGAATCAGCATCCCCATTTTAAACTTACAATTATTTATTTAGAATTCATTTCTCGTAAAATCTAAATTTTTACTTTGCTTTCATTATGGGCCGTATTAACAAAAACAAAAAAAAATCAAATGCTAATTCCCAAGATTTCACAGATCTTACATTAATTTGTATGAACGAAATTTAAAAGTTTGAGCAAAGGGGTCTAAAATCCCAAACAAATCAAATGTTTGCCTTCATCAATATGACCCATTATGTATATAACATACACCCACGGTTAAATATTTGTATTACAATTTATATTAAAGGCGCCTTTTTTGTAAGTTGGTGCAATCGTTCTTACGTTTATGCATTGGTGTGTATGTATTGGTTAGCAAAAATTATTTATGCATTCATTAACAATTTTTTTTTTTTTGACTTTTGTGATCCTAACTGTTACAACTGGTAAGCGATTAAATATCAAGGGCTCTACAACTTCGTTTTGACTAATTGTAGTATGTACGTATTTATGCATATCTGCTGTGCCAATCACTCTCATATGCAAAATTCGGTTCGTGGCAATCCGATATGCCCAACACCTCTATACGTAGGTGGTACCTATGTATGTTTATGTACAGCGAAGCAAATTTACATAAATATGCACATACGTATGTGCGTTAATTTCAACTAAATAGAATAATAAAGAGTAAAATATACAAAATAACATGACTCGCTTACGACCTATGTTCCGGTGGTTGTTGCTGCTGCTGTTGTCGTTGTTGGTGCTGTTGCTGCTGCTGATGGGGATGCTGGTGCTGGTGCTGTTGGTGTGGGTGGTGGGATGTTGCGCTGGCTGCGCTCAGGCACTAAATACTAGATTTTGATGTTTTTAGTAGTAATTTTTTTGCTGTTTGTAATTAAATTTTTGCAATTTTAAATGTTTCGTAATTATTGTTGTTGCACAAGCGAGTTTTGTGCAAGCTATTTACACGGTATTTTTTTTTTTGCTGTTTTATTTCTCTTGTTTTTAGTTGCTCGTTGCTTTTTCCCTTTATTTCTTGCTGACAATAATTTTTTTTCACTTATTTTTTTTTTTTTTATTAAATTTTGTTAGTTACTTAAGTTAGATGGGATGCACATCCCTTTTTGCTTTGCCTTTTTTTTTTTTTCTTTTTGCACCAAACAAACAAATGTTTTAATGTTGATACAGTGGTTAATTTTGTCGGTGGTTCTTTTCCGTTATATGATTCAGCGTTAAGTAACTATTTTTCATTATTTAGTATCTACTATGTATGTTAAAATACATTCACTAGCACAAAGAAAATGAAAATATATCGCTGAAGAACTTCGAAGGCGTCGATTATTGCATGTTAAACTTTTTCAGCTCAGTTGATTAGAATACACTTATTTGCATTACGTTTATATATGCTGCATGGCGCCCGTTCCAGACTGTATTTGTGTATGTTGGTGGTATGGCACGCAGGAATGCTGGACCTCTGTCGCTGGTTCAGTTCGAAAATTCAATAATTAGGTAGGTACCTACATACATATATTTAGTTTTTCACTATTCAAAAACCGATTCCGATAAATTATTTACAAAACTAGTTAATTTACACTAAAACCGAAAATTTCGCAGAATTTTAACGAAATTCTTATATATTTATTTACTTTTGTATTTACATACATATGTTGTGTAAATTAATTATGAATGCACGTTACAATACACTAATTATGCGCGTTCGACTTTGGGACATAATGCGTAAACACGTCTGCTCGATGCGATGGTCAGCAACAAAACTCTCGCTGTACTAAAATTTCTCTATCCAAGCGTGCCTTCCACTTTTTCTTCTGTCTTCGTTTTTGGAAGAGTCCCGTTTCTTTTTCCATATAGCCTGCAGTGGTGTAGTGACGTGTGCATAATAGTGGCGTGACTTTACGGTTACCCGAATGTCTATATCATGGTATGACGCTAGCAATGGCACAAGCGAGATGGAATGCGATTGCCATGTTACACAAATAAAAATACCAAAACTTTCGGAATAAAATGCCTCAAGCATTTTTCCCATGAAACTATCTCAAATTAATCGCTTATATTCGTGCCCTAGTAAATTTGCTACTGTAAAATTCTATTAGTGTACGTTGGAAATATTAATAGACATTGTTGTCTTACGCTCAAATTATAAAAATGGTAAGAGACAGGAAAATCTGATTAATGAAATAGTATGTTTGTTTCTTATTAAACTAGCAGCTAGCTGTCAAATGAAATGAAAAGAGCAAAACGGAAAGAATTACGCTCATAAAGAGTGAAATGAACAGAAAATCAAGAAACCTTCTGCCAGCCCAAACCTGGCTAACTATCCATAACTAGCCAATAAGAAACAAACATAGTAAAATTATTTGGTAAATAATTATTTAATTTTCTGTGAACTATGTAAAATTTAAAATTGTATGGAGCGCATAAGAACATTTTATAATAGGTGCATTTGAAAGTACTAAGTATCCGAATAACCACGTGTTACGTATTTTCACAATAAGAAGTGTTCATGGCAACCCTGGAGAACCAGTTTCTCCATCACCAATCCATGTGCATACCTCGCCATTGGAACGATTGTCAAGGTTGAGATGGGAAATTTGAGTTAAGCTTTCCCATGAAAGGCCTACTTATAGAGGTTGGCTCGATAGCTTGCCTATTTGCAAAAAAAAATTTTCATGCAATCTATAAGGATTGAAATCTGAAGAATGAATCAAAACCACATAACCATTTAGAAGAATAAAAAAAATCGGTGTAAATCTCGGATGCAATTACTTATTTAAATTTTGTTTAGACTCTTAGTGGAGCAAGAAAAGAATTAACTACAGGATTTTAAATAAAAAAAAATGTTACATTTGAGATATCTAGTGACTGAATAAGAAAGTACAAAACGTTATTATTGCCAGAACACCACCAGTGGTGCATGAAATTTACTCAAACAGGGAAATGACTCCTGTCAAAAAAAAATTGTCAGCTGTTGCCATCGAGACAACCTCAAAAGTCACCCTCGTTTCGCCGTGCGGCCACCTGTTACACTAGCCCATAGCTCAAACATACAAGGTCGATGCGAGGGAGAATCGCTCTTCTTCTTCTTGGCATATGTCAACTTATTGTCTGTTGCCTTGATTTTACAATTTTGCAGGCCTTGTTCGTAGAAGTAGAATGCTAAGCTCAAGGTTTATCCAAAGAAGGTTATATTAGTTACGTTTTGATGTGTGTGTTTCCAAAAAAAAAATGTCACGTGAAAGAGGAGAGAAATTATTTTCAAAGTAAAAACTTTTCCCCAATCGGTTCTATCTGACGTTCGCACCTTTTTTGGCACACGTACCCAATTGCAATCGGCTTATCTGCCGCGAAATCCTTCTTTAAACAATCCCTGCTAAGTTGTGTGTTCACTTCTTTTTCCCTGCTTTTGACATTTGAAATAAGCCGCCTAACGTCAATCGCATAAACTGCCTCACATGCGACGACCTGTTTAGTTTGGCCACGCGTCAACCATTCTTCTTCACCATGTCAGCACGTCGGCCATTATGAAATGGAAGTCATTGGAAAAGTACTAAGAAAAACTACTAAAATAGTGGTGATGCCACACAGACAGAATTGAGCAACCGAAATTAACCCGTTTATGATCGATATCAGCATTGATATCGATAGCAAACCATAACAGGCCTGCTTCGCTTCGAAGACCTGACGAGGGAGCGAACAGGAAAAAATGGTTTGCCTGTAAGGTTGTCGCGAGAATACTCAACTGTTAACTACGTGGGGCACGACTCACCCCTAGATAAGAGTCTCAAATTCTACCACAGCTAACCGGGCAACAGAGGCTCCATCAGGTGATACCAAAAAAAACATATGGCTATATGAACATGTCCAAACTAGTAATGTATGAAAATCCGAGAATAATTGAAAGTCAGGTATGATAAAAAAAATTCATTTGGTAAAAAGAAACCAAGATGCGTAAGTCCGGTGTTGCGGTGATTCTCTATTGGCTTAGGCCAGAGAAGCCTACTCCCCCCTAGGAGCCCTCCTCCTAGGTGCCGATCTTGGTCGGTCTTAACAACCTGTCCCCCCCGGCTGATCCAACCCCGCACGTTGAACCCAGGACAGGCGGTCTTGAAAAAGACCCTTGGTCCGCTGGTTTCTCGCCCCCCGGAATGGGCTTTACAAAAAAAGTTAAATTATTTTGTTTCCTATTTTAAGGCTTCGCGGCCTTAGACATTTTTTTACAGGAGAACGCGTCTAAACTCCGAATACCATCACCCTATCAGCTGGTCTATGGTCCCTAACCTCGCGAAGCTGGACAAAAAAAACTTTAGCAGGAAAATCATCAATACTCCGTTTAAATAGACATTTTTATATTGGAGAACTCGTCAAAACTCCGTAAGGTTAGGCATTTGATATAGGAGAACTCGCCAAAACTCCATAAAACTAGACATTTTAATTTGGGAGAACTCGTCAAAACTCCGCATAAGCAGACCAATTGGAATATGGACTGCTAGATGATCCACGGTTCCCGATGGGAGCGCTTGTGATCCACCTATAATTATAACTGCTCGGGGAGGATACTGGGTGAATTGTCCCCGACCGCCAAGACGCCCAGCGGAGTCTTATTGAGGACGAATATCAGAAGCATGGAATCGTCCTATTAACCTCCCTGTTAAGTCTTCTAAGTCATACAGTGCATTGCCAGCTTTTCCACGAACTCGTCACTTGACTCTATCATTTGCCTGCGCTAAGTTTTTACAGATTTCCTCGTTTGCGTCCGTTCAGTCGACTGCTGACAGTTTTGGGACATTTAAACAAAATCGAACGTATGAGCGCTTCAAAAAAAAACAAGGCACGCTTGAATGGTCGTATGAAATCTTAAGCAATTAACTGCCTAAATAAAATCACGTTTGGTGTTAAAGTCCAAATGCAAATATTTATACAATTAACGAAATTTAAATCTTTATCTCGATTCAAAATTAGATCGCATCGAAAAGAAATTAACAAAACTTTGGTTTTGTGTTTGATCAAGTTTTCAGCGAATATTAATAATGATTATTTGCTATTTAAATCTCTATACCGGTACAAAATTATGTCACATCCGAAAAAGTAATAAAACTTTAGTTGTCGCGTTTGGTAGAAAAATCTAGCAATAATTGTGCTAATTATTTGCGATTCAAAAAAAAATTATCTTAGATTTTAACTAACAATATCGATTCAAAATGGACTTCGCTTATAAAAAAAAAATATTTGTATAAATAAACGTGTTCATATACGTGTATATGTGAATGTAAAAAGATATACAATGCAAAATATATATATATGTTCGTTATTCAATGGGAATGCTGACCTCCCATTATAAAAGGCACAGGTTACAGAATAAAAAAAATATAAACCCCCTTGAAAAACAAAAAAAATTAAGACAGTGTGTGCCAACTGGTCTCCAGCGCACCAACCGCAATGCAGGGTTGCTCGGAAGCTAAATCCCTGAGACAGGCTGGCTAACTAGAAGATAGTTAACAATAAGAAAACAAAAAAAAATTTGAATTTTGCGAAATCCTAACCTATCTCCGCCGCAATGAAAGGAACGGTTTGAATCCGCTATCCCCAGACTTGCGGAGATAGACAATACATCCTTGGGTCTCAGCTCAGCTCATCGCCATGAAGTGGTGCTAAATGTTCCAAGGCACCCAACTCAGGCATGAGATGAACTGAGGCCTGCATCGCATAACAAAAGAAAAAGACAGAACAAAAGAAATTTGCAAAATACCCTCCTAATCTCCGCCGCAATGAAAGGAACAGCTAGAGGCTGCTTTCCCCAGACTTGCGGAGATGAAAAGTACTAACTCAGGTCTCAGACCAACCCATCGCAATGAAAGTGGCGCTAGGTGCAACCAACTCAGACGCGGAATGGCTGAGGCCTAAATTGCAAAAAAGAATCACGAAAACAAAAAAAAATTAAAAGGACGAATTTTCCTTGTGACCAACATCCTTGGCTCCGCCGCAATGAAAGGCACGGTTTGAAGCCGCTACCCCAGACTTGCGAAGAAGGATTGCTAGCTTAGGATCCAGCTCAACTCATCGCAATGAAGGCGGTGTTCGAAACACTACCCCAGACGCGAGATGAGCTAGGCCCAAAAGAAAAAAAAATCCGATACACAAAACTGCACAAAAGACATATTCGGCAAAAAGAAATAAAAATAAATACTGAATCTAGCGGACATGCCCCTCGGACGACAGTGAAAACAAATTTAATATTTAAACTACAAAAAAAATTAAGTGCGTTAAACACTGCCTCTCCGGGTGAAATGCAAAAGAAAAAAAAACAGACTGAGTGACGTGAAGTCGCGTGGAGCCTTGAGCCACTAACACCAATGACTCTCCAATCAGTCTGATCAATTCCATCATCCCGCCGCAACGCAGTGGCGGCTACGGAGGCTGCCAATCTGGGACTTGCGTGAAGATGAAACTTCACTGACCGACCAGAAAACCACTGAAGCCAGCACCCAAGGCCCCACGTTGGGCGCCATCTGTTATGGTTGGCATTCGAAGATCGAGTGGAGCAGCAATGCATGGCGGTCGGCATGATCTAGGGTTGCACTGTGGCTAGTCATTGTCGGCTGGGCGGGGTTCTTGCCTACATTGCTGTCCTGCGCCATAAACAGAAAAAATTCATATCATGCCTTTCAAACCAAAACGAGTAAAATCACACTAAAACAACATCCGGTTTAGCCGGATGCCACGGACGGACCGTTGAAAAATTCGAAAATTCAAAATAACCCGAAAAATCCAAATTCAAGAGGCCAGGCATCAGTTAAATTTAAATAAATGCAAACCGAGGGAAAATGTCGTTAAAATTTTGAATATGAATTTTGAACGTACAAATGTACGTTAAAGTCAGACGGACGTTAGCTAAACATTTAAACCGAAATTTAAATCGGACGGAAATACTGACAATCGACGGAAAATTTTAAAAATAGATGAGCGCACGTTAAATTCAAATAACCACGGACGGACGGGAAATAATCGCTGCACCAAAATTTAAATTTGAATGTACGTTGAAATCGATATGCACTAAATTTGAATAAACACTGTCAAAAAAAAACTGTCAAAGTGGATTTAAATTTGAATATTTATATCGCAAAAAAAATCGTTAAATTTGAATTTAAATTTGAATCAACCGGAATGACCGATTATTAACAGGCATCTGAAAATACATAAAAGAAAGCTGAAATTTAATATAAATGAACAGTCAAAAAAAAAAAGTTAAAGGCCGAACTCACAAGGGGGTGGCGTTGCTGATGTTGTTGCAGCGCCGGTGCGTTTTGTCCCACCCTAATCCATGGTTACTGTCGCACCCGAATATCAGTAACCCCTTACCTGTGTTGCGCCGCCGGTGTTGTTGCAGCGCTGGTGCTTTTCGACCCACCCTCATCCATGGCCATCGGTGCACCTTAAATTCGATGACCCCATATCTGAAAATCCCTATGCCTTCTTAAATGAAGAGAATCAGCATCCCCATTTTAAACTTACAATTATTTATTTAGAATTCATTTCTCGTAAAATCTAAATTTTTACTTTGCTTTCATTATGGGCCGTATTAACAAAAACAAAAAAAAATCAAATGCTAATTCCCAAGATTTCACAGATCTTACATTAATTTGTATGAACGAAATTTAAAAGTTTGAGCAAAGGGGTCTAAAATCCCAAACAAATCAAATGTTTGCCTTCATCAATATGACCCATTATGTATATAACATACACCCACGGTTAAATATTTGTATTACAATTTATATTAAAGGCGCCTTTTTTGTAAGTTGGTGCAATCGTTCTTACGTTTATGCATTGGTGTGTATGTATTGGTTAGCAAAAATTATTTATGCATTCATTAACAATTTTTTTTTTTTTGACTTTTGTGATCCTAACTGTTACAACTGGTAAGCGATTAAATATCAAGGGCTCTACAACTTCGTTTTGACTAATTGTAGTATGTACGTATTTATGCATATCTGCTGTGCCAATCACTCTCATATGCAAAATTCGGTTCGTGGCAATCCGATATGCCCAACACCTCTATACGTAGGTGGTACCTATGTATGTTTATGTACAGCGAAGCAAATTTACATAAATATGCACATACGTATGTGCGTTAATTTCAACTAAATAGAATAATAAAGAGTAAAATATACAAAATAACATGACTCGCTTACGACCTATGTTCCGGTGGTTGTTGCTGCTGCTGTTGTCGTTGTTGGTGCTGTTGCTGCTGCTGATGGGGATGCTGGTGCTGGTGCTGTTGGTGTGGGTGGTGGGATGTTGCGCTGGCTGCGCTCAGGCACTAAATACTAGATTTTGATGTTTTTAGTAGTAATTTTTTTGCTGTTTGTAATTAAATTTTTGCAATTTTAAATGTTTCGTAATTATTGTTGTTGCACAAGCGAGTTTTGTGCAAGCTATTTACACGGTATTTTTTTTTTTGCTGTTTTATTTCTCTTGTTTTTAGTTGCTCGTTGCTTTTTCCCTTTATTTCTTGCTGACAATAATTTTTTTTCACTTATTTTTTTTTTTTTATTAAATTTTGTTAGTTACTTAAGTTAGATGGGATGCACATCCCTTTTTGCTTTGCCTTTTTTTTTTTTTCTTTTTGCACCAAACAAACAAATGTTTTAATGTTGATACAGTGGTTAATTTTGTCGGTGGTTCTTTTCCGTTATATGATTCAGCGTTAAGTAACTATTTTTCATTATTTAGTATCTACTATGTATGTTAAAATACATTCACTAGCACAAAGAAAATGAAAATATATCGCTGAAGAACTTCGAAGGCGTCGATTATTGCATGTTAAACTTTTTCAGCTCAGTTGATTAGAATACACTTATTTGCATTACGTTTATATATGCTGCATGGCGCCCGTTCCAGACTGTATTTGTGTATGTTGGTGGTATGGCACGCAGGAATGCTGGACCTCTGTCGCTGGTTCAGTTCGAAAATTCAATAATTAGGTAGGTACCTACATACATATATTTAGTTTTTCACTATTCAAAAACCGATTCCGATAAATTATTTACAAAACTAGTTAATTTACACTAAAACCGAAAATTTCGCAGAATTTTAACGAAATTCTTATATATTTATTTACTTTTGTATTTACATACATATGTTGTGTAAATTAATTATGAATGCACGTTACAATACACTAATTATGCGCGTTCGACTTTGGGACATAATGCGTAAACACGTCTGCTCGATGCGATGGTCAGCAACAAAACTCTCGCTGTACTAAAATTTCTCTATCCAAGCGTGCCTTCCACTTTTTCTTCTGTCTTCGTTTTTGGAAGAGTCCCGTTTCTTTTTCCATATAGCCTGCAGTGGTGTAGTGACGTGTGCATAATAGTGGCGTGACTTTACGGTTACCCGAATGTCTATATCATGGTATGACGCTAGCAATGGCACAAGCGAGATGGAATGCGATTGCCATGTTACACAAATAAAAATACCAAAACTTTCGGAATAAAATGCCTCAAGCATTTTTCCCATGAAACTATCTCAAATTAATCGCTTATATTCGTGCCCTAGTAAATTTGCTACTGTAAAATTCTATTAGTGTACGTTGGAAATATTAATAGACATTGTTGTCTTACGCTCAAATTATAAAAATGGTAAGAGACAGGAAAATCTGATTAATGAAATAGTATGTTTGTTTCTTATTAAACTAGCAGCTAGCTGTCAAATGAAATGAAAAGAGCAAAACGGAAAGAATTACGCTCATAAAGAGTGAAATGAACAGAAAATCAAGAAACCTTCTGCCAGCCCAAACCTGGCTAACTATCCATAACTAGCCAATAAGAAACAAACATAGTAAAATTATTTGGTAAATAATTATTTAATTTTCTGTGAACTATGTAAAATTTAAAATTGTATGGAGCGCATAAGAACATTTTATAATAGGTGCATTTGAAAGTACTAAGTATCCGAATAACCACGTGTTACGTATTTTCACAATAAGAAGTGTTCATGGCAACCCTGGAGAACCAGTTTCTCCATCACCAATCCATGTGCATACCTCGCCATTGGAACGATTGTCAAGGTTGAGATGGGAAATTTGAGTTAAGCTTTCCCATGAAAGGCCTACTTATAGAGGTTGGCTCGATAGCTTGCCTATTTGCAAAAAAAAATTTTCATGCAATCTATAAGGATTGAAATCTGAAGAATGAATCAAAACCACATAACCATTTAGAAGAATAAAAAAAATCGGTGTAAATCTCGGATGCAATTACTTATTTAAATTTTGTTTAGACTCTTAGTGGAGCAAGAAAAGAATTAACTACAGGATTTTAAATAAAAAAAAATGTTACATTTGAGATATCTAGTGACTGAATAAGAAAGTACAAAACGTTATTATTGCCAGAACACCACCAGTGGTGCATGAAATTTACTCAAACAGGGAAATGACTCCTGTCAAAAAAAAATTGTCAGCTGTTGCCATCGAGACAACCTCAAAAGTCACCCTCGTTTCGCCGTGCGGCCACCTGTTACACTAGCCCATAGCTCAAACATACAAGGTCGATGCGAGGGAGAATCGCTCTTCTTCTTCTTGGCATATGTCAACTTATTGTCTGTTGCCTTGATTTTACAATTTTGCAGGCCTTGTTCGTAGAAGTAGAATGCTAAGCTCAAGGTTTATCCAAAGAAGGTTATATTAGTTACGTTTTGATGTGTGTGTTTCCAAAAAAAAATGTCACGTGAAAGAGGAGAGAAATTATTTTCAAAGTAAAAACTTTTCCCCAATCGGTTCTATCTGACGTTCGCACCTTTTTTGGCACACGTACCCAATTGCAATCGGCTTATCTGCCGCGAAATCCTTCTTTAAACAATCCCTGCTAAGTTGTGTGTTCACTTCTTTTTCCCTGCTTTTGACATTTGAAATAAGCCGCCTAACGTCAATCGCATAAACTGCCTCACATGCGACGACCTGTTTAGTTTGGCCACGCGTCAACCATTCTTCTTCACCATGTCAGCACGTCGGCCATTATGAAATGGAAGTCATTGGAAAAGTACTAAGAAAAACTACTAAAATAGTGGTGATGCCACACAGACAGAATTGAGCAACCGAAATTAACCCGTTTATGATCGATATCAGCATTGATATCGATAGCAAACCATAACAATAATAATAATAATAATAATAATAATAATAATAATAATAATAATAATAATAATAATAATAATAATAATAATAATAATAATAATAATAATAATAATAATAATAATAATAATAATAATAATAATAATAATAATAATAATAATAATAATAATAATAATAATAATAATAATAATAATAATAATAATAATAATAATAATAATAATAATAATAATAATAATAATAATAATAATAATAATAATAATAATAATAATAATAATAATAATAATAATAATAATAATAATAATAATAATAATAATAATAATAATAATAATAATAATAATAATAATAATAATAATAATAATAATAATAATAATAATAATAATAATAATAATAATAATAATAATAATAATAATAATAATAATAATAATAATAATAATAATAATAATAATAATAATAATAATAATAATAATAATAATAATAATAATAATAATAATAATAATAATAATAATAATAATAATAATAATAATAATAATAATAATAATAATAATAATAATAATAATAATAATAATAATAATAATAATAATAATAATAATAATAATAATAATAATAATAATAATAATAATAATAATAATAATAATAATAATAATAATAATAATAATAATAATAATAATAATAATAATAATAATAATAATAATAATAATAATAATAATAATAATAATAATAATAATAATAATAATAATAATAATAATAATAATAATAATAATAATAATAATAATAATAATAATAATAATAATAATAATAATAATAATAATAATAATAATAATAATAATAATAATAATAATAATAATAATAATAATAATAATAATAATAATAATAATAATAATAATAATAATAATAATAATAATAATAATAATAATAATAATAATAATAATAATAATAATAATAATAATAATAATAATAATAATAATAATAATAATAATAATAATAATAATAATAATAATAATAATAATAATAATAATAATAATAATAATAATAATAATAATAATAATAATAATAATAATAATAATAATAATAATAATAATAATAATAATAATAATAATAATAATAATAATAATAATAATAATAATAATAATAATAATAATAATAATAATAATAATAATAATAATAATAATAATAATAATAATAATAATAATAATAATAATAATAATAATAATAATAATAATAATAATAATAATAATAATAATAATAATAATAATAATAATAATAATAATAA
Source organism: Urophora cardui (assembly GCA_960531455.1). NCBI lineage: Eukaryota > Metazoa > Arthropoda > Insecta > Diptera > Tephritidae > Urophora > Urophora cardui. Next base: position 73,967,047 of record OY482672.1, on the reverse strand, counting down.
TAATAATAATAATAATAATAATAATAATAATAATAATAATAATAATAATAATAATAATAATAATAATAATAATAATAATAATAATAATAATAATAATAATAATAATAATAATAATAATAATAATAATAATAATAATAATAATAATAATAATAATAATAATAATAATAATAATAATAATAATAATAATAATAATAATAATAATAATAATAATAATAATAATAATAATAATAATAATAATAATAATAATAATAATAATAATAATAATAATAATAATAATAATAATAATAATAATAATAATAATAATAATAATAATAATAATAATAATAATAATAATAATAATAATAATAATAATAATAATAATAATAATAATAATAATAATAATAATAATAATAATAATAATAATAATAATAATAATAATAATAATAATAATAATAATAATAATAATAATAATAATAATAATAATAATAATAATAATAATAATAATAATAATAATAATAATAATAATAATAATAATAATAATAATAATAATAATAATAATAATAATAATAATAATAATAATAATAATAATAATAATAATAATAATAATAATAATAATAATAATAATAATAATAATAATAATAATAATAATAATAATAATAATAATAATAATAATAATAATAATAATAATAATAATAATAATAATAATAATAATAATAATAATAATAATAATAATAATAATAATAATAATAATAATAATAATAATAATAATAATAATAATAATAATAATAATAATAATAATAATAATAATAATAATAATAATAATAATAATAATAATAATAATAATAATAATAATAATAATAATAATAATAATAATAATAATAATAATAATAATAATAATAATAATAATAATAATAATAATAATAATAATAATAATAATAATAATAATAATAATAATAATAATAATAATAATAATAATAATAATAATAATAATAATAATAATAATAATAATAATAATAATAATAATAATAATAATAATAATAATAATAATAATAATAATAATAATAATAATAATAATAATAATAATAATAATAATAATAATAATAATAATAATAATAATAATAATAATAATAATAATAATAATAATAATAATAATAATAATAATAATAATAATAATAATAATAATAATAATAATAATAATAATAATAATAATAATAATAATAATAATAATAATAATAATAATAATAATAATAATAATAATAATAATAATAATAATAATAATAATAATAATAATAATAATAATAATAATAATAATAATAATAATAATAATAATAATAATAATAATAATAATAATAATAATAATAATAATAATAATAATAATAATAATAATAATAATAATAATAATAATAATAGTAATAATAGTAATAATAGTAATAATAATAATAATAATAATAATAATAATAATAATAATAATAATAATAATAATAATAATAATAATAATAATAATAATAATAATAATAATAATAATAATAATAATAATAATAATAATAATAATAATAATAATAATAATAATAATAATAATAATAATAATAATAATAATAATAATAATAATAATAATAATAATAATAATAATAATAATAATAATAATAATAATAATAATAATAATAATAATAATAATAATAATAATAATAATAATAATAATAATAATAATAATAATAATAATAATAATAATAATAATTATTATTATTATTATTATCCCTAAGGCAAACTAGGCACTTGCCTAGGGGCGCGTAGTTATAAGGGGCGCGCGAGCTCAGAATTTTTAAACAAATAAAGAAAATAACATATCGACGATTAAGAATTAAAGCTGATCTATAATAGATCGATAATAGATAAATCGATTATATTGCACAAGCATCGATATATTGTGCAATATTGCGCGTTTGTTGCGTCGTCAGGCTTGCCAGTATTGGCGATTTGTCGCCAAATTGGCGATTTTTTACAAACTTTGGCGACCAATTTATGAAAATTGGCGATGGCGACTTTTTGGCGATTATCAAAATATTAGATTATATTAATAAAAAAGCAATTACTTATTCAAGCCTTTTTCTCAAATTTTGAAAGTTTCTTCATACAAATGTTTGTCAAATTACAAAAAATTTGAGAAACCGCAATTGCTTTTTGTTTATTAATACGACACATTATCTCCACTTTGCCAATAAATCTTACGATATGTAGAGATCTATTGAGAAAATAAATATATACTACATACTCTGGCAACTATTTTCTGCACACTTGAGTGCAAACCAAAATTTTGGTCTGCACACTCGCCTATCTAATAGGGCCCTTCCACGATCAAATCATTTGATCAAATCGCGTGTCTGTGTGATTTGACGATTTGACATCCACACGTCAAATCGGCATCAAATTACATGCTACCTTTCTATTAATTAACAAAGGAAATTGTTAAAATATAAGCGATTTGAAGCGCGATAAATGGCTGTAGCATGCACAATTAACAATATTTGAATTTTTAAAACACCATAATTATCACTTTTTTGTCCCGATCCAAATTTAATTGTCTTTTTAATTTAATTTTGCGCACTTGCCTACTCACACGTTTGTTTACATTTGAAATTTGATCAAATGGTTGCAACACACGTCAAATGGTAATTTGGCACTGAAATTTGATCAAACAGCACCTTACACGCATCCACAACGCACGTCAAATACCATCCAATTTGATGGAAAACAAAAATTTTTGATTTCGGTCAAATCGGCATCAAACACGTACGTGTGAAAAACACATAGACAATTTTACTACCACAGATACACGATTTGATCAAATATTTGAACGTGGAAGGGCCCTATAAAGCTCACAGCAGATGAATCTGCTGAAGATATAACTACTGCATTGTCGGGTCGGGAAACATTCCGAGTGGCAGTATATCTAGTAATTATAGACCGAATTGTCGTTGAACTTGAAAAGAGACGAAAAGCGTACAATAATTTTTGCAATAAATTTTCATCTTTATGCAATTTGACGAATTTAAACACCGAAGAAGTTCAAAATAGAGCAAGTTCGTTGGTAACAATGTATTCCAATGATTTAGAAAAATGCTTTGTTGACGAATGTATCCATCTACGTTCTTATTTAACAACGATAGCTCGAGACGGAGAACTGCCCTGAACAACGAACGCGGTATTACAGGTTCTGAGAAATAAAGAGCTTGACACAATTTATCCCAACATTGACATAGCCTTAAGAATGTGCGTACCGACGGCAGTCAGTAATTGCAGTGGGGAGCGCAGTTTTTCCTGCCTGAAAAACTATCTTCGCTCAACCATGACAGATAAGAGATTAAATCCGTTAGCAATACTAAATATTGAATCTGTCTTATTGCTGTCATTAAACTATGACGATGTTATCGACAATTTCGCGAAACAAAAATGTAGACGCAGAGATTTTTAATTTTTTAAATTTTGTTTGCTCTGTTACTACTTACTTATATTTTTTCAATAAATAATTCAAAACTTATTTTGTTAATTTATTAAATACTAGCTGTTGCCCGCTACTTCGTATGCTTATAATTTCTCTTCTATTTGCAACTCTGTTGGTAAATATTAAGTACCAACAAAAAAGACTGGATTTCAACTCTAAGATGATGCCTGCTTTTAACCAGCTCTTCGCGTCCGTGTTTGAACAGCTCGGCAGGTAGTCCGTCTTTTCCAGGAGCTTTATTGTTTTGGACCCGGGGTATAGCTGTCCTCACTTCATCATAGTCGGGTGGTGGAATGTTTTTTCCATCGTCAGGGATTGTGGTATCGGGTTCGACGACTCCCTCGCAATTTATCAATGAGGAGAATTTATCGCTCCATAACATAAGTACACTCTGTACGTCGGTTACCAGGTAGCCATTATTTTATTTCTTATAACAAAATAGCCATATTAAGCATTTTGAGATTAAGAAGGTTCACATTTTATGAAATATCTCTGAAGCCAGTTTAGGTATTGAAATTAATCAAATGGTTTATGGCAGCATTCATAAACACCTTTCGTTTGATACCCATATTGTACTAACACATTTTGGTACACATATTGGCCGATAGCTCCGAAACCGGTCGAGATATCGAAACAAATAATACCTTAGGGCCGTTTACTCAACCTCTGATTAAGAGCCTATACACACTTGCGACTCAATCGATTTGGTCGAATTGGACTGTTGTATTCACACTACTCCAACTATTTAGTCGAATCGGTGGCAGCTATTCACACTTGAGACTAAATAGTCGTGCGATTGACAATGACATAGTGTTGCCAATGTTCACATTTTACTCAGCAAATTTTACATTAGTGGTTTTCATATAAAGTGATGAAGTATTAAATTGTTAAAGTTTATCTGCATTCTTACATGAAAGCACCTTCTTGTCAGCTGTCAACTTGATTAATAAATAAAAAACAATAAAATAAACAAAAAGTGCATACATTGTTTGGCTTTGTTTCTTATTAAACTAGCAACTAGCTGTCAAGTAAATGAAAAGAGAAAAACGGAAGGAATTACGCTCATAAAGGCGAAACGAACAGAAGTACAAGAAACGGAAAAATAGTAAAAATCAGCCATTAATAATTTTCATGAAATTTCATTTTCATTATTTCTATTTTAAAATGCGATTAATGACATTTGAAGAGAACAACAACATCAAGAAACATATGAAAACGGAAGTAAATATCCTTAGTTAGATAATTCTTGTCTATAACTACACCATTTCCAGATGGATTTTAGAAAGCGTCAACTGGATTTTAGAAAGGGGAAATTGGATCTTAGAAATGTCAATTGGATTTTAGAAAGGGGAAATTGGATTTTGGAAATGTCAATTGGATTTTAGAAAGGGGAAATTAGATTTTAGAAATGTCAATTGGATTTTAGAAAGGGGAAATTAGATTTTAAAATAGCCAAATGGATTTTAGAAAGGGAAAATTGGATTTTAGAAATGTCGATTTGATTTTAGAAAAGGGAAATTGGACTTTAGAAACTGTAAATTGGACTTTCGAAAATTTATATAATTATTAATTTATACTTTCATACGCAATAAAGAATTTCTATTCGAAAAATTCTGTGTAAAATTTATTTTAAACGCACATTCTGAAATCCAATTCACGCTTTCAAAAATCCAATTTTGTTTTCTAAAATCATTTTAACGCTTTCTAAAATCCAATTGACATTTCTAAAATCCAATTTCCGCTTTCTAAAATCCAATTGACATTTCTAAAATCCAATTTCCCCTTTCTAAAATCCAGTTAACGCTTTCTAAAATCCATCTGGAAATGGTGTAGTTAATAAGAAACGAACCTTTTGTTTTTAAACATTTTGAAAATATTAATTGAAATATTCAATCTCTACAATTTACCAAAAGTGAAATAAAAGTAGTGCTGTCAGCATGGCAACTCTTTCCACTACGAATATCACTGTTGTTGTTGTAGTCGTTCGACTAAATTGTCTCAAGTGTGAATACGTAGAAGGGCGCCTTGCTGATCAAGCAGTTGTACAACTGTTTCAGTTGGAATGAAATTGGGCTGCAAAAAAAAAAATTTTGTCCGAGTGTATTATTAGTCGTGTTTTTATTTAAACGCACATCTCTATCTGCGCTTAGCAGTCATACAAAGATGTTTACTCAACCTCTGATTAACGCTAACCGGAGGATAAAGGGCCGGTAAACTTATGGACTGCATTATCGACCATATTATAAATACATGGTTTGATGAAGTCGATAATGATGTTTAACCGAACTTTTACCATGATTAGCGTTAATCAGAGGTTGAGTAAACGGCCCTTAAAGTAATACCTTAAGTTGAGCGTCTAGCAATCCAATAAAAAAAGTTTCGTTCAATTCCATTCAGCACTTTTTGAGTAATACGGCCACAAACATACGGACAGACAGACAGACAAAAATTCTAAAAATGGTTGATTTGGATTCTACTGACTTAATAATGCTTCACCCAATCATTTTTTTCTCGATATCTGCAATGTACAGACATCGACCTGTTACAATTCTATTATATGTAGAGATTAACAAATTATCTAAGCTTTTACATCATCTATATCTACATCTACACTAATATTATAAAGAGGAAAGATTTTGATTGTTAGGGTGTAAAACAACTAGGTAGTTAAAATTTATAGTATTATGATGGCCATTTATGGTCGGTACAGGGGCGCCGAGAAAGTGGCTGCCTAGGGCGCTCTGGACCTTTAATCCGCCACTGAACCAGTCTCAAATGGTCTTGTTCTTCAGTTCCACGACTGCCTCGAAACAACTACAATATAAGCCGATCATTCATGCATTCAGAATGCGGCCAAGAAAATATAACAGATTTTGCTTCTACAAGTACATCGATTGAGAACCTACTGCAGCAGCTAATCAAAGGGCAGCAGGAAGCGAAGGTCAGGATGGTGGAGCTGGAAAAACAGGTAAGTTTATTGTTTGTACCGAAGATGGGCGAGATGCATTAAACAATTTGAAATCAGCCATTTAATGGTGCACTCAAATGCATTCCCTGATTTTGAGCCTATAGTTTACTTTCCTTTCAATATCTTTCTGAGGCTCATATTTTTTCTCATTTAAGGTATGCTCACTTCATGAGAAAGTAGGTGTTATAAATAACAACCAAGTTGTACTCGTTGGCAACCAAGAACGCATAGCTGAGAAGCTGTCTCAATTCGAAAATATTGTAAGTTCATACATATGTATATCGTTTTTAAGTTTTTATTTTATATTAAATTGTATTCAATTCAATATGTTAATAATTTACTATATATACCCTGAATAGATCACCACAAAGCCTGAAATGATGGCACAATCGCAAATTATACGAGAATCTAAAGTGATTCTAAAAAAAATCAATTTATCCATTGCACGGATGACCGGTGAAGTTCGCGACGAAGAAGTCGAAAAAGTGGCAAGTTTGTTCCCGCTTAAATCAGAGCTGGAATTGAGCAGCGTGGAGGAATAATTGAACAACCCCGAATTCGCACAAACAATGGTAGAAAAATTAGTTGTACATGGTTGGTTATACTAATTTTTTACATATTTACAATAGAAAACATACTTGTACAAAGTGAAAGGAGTAAATACCAATGTTGGAGTTTTGATGCGCTCATTATTTGCCGACAAGTTAATGAACGAGTTCAATTTTGATGGAACATGGGAGGGGAAAGCACTGGCGAAGCTGACGCTAATTGGCAAAATTTTACGAGGTACATATGTACATATTTAAGTCCAACTAGTTTCATTTGTATAAATATATTTTTTTACTTCAATTTCAGATGTCTACCACGAAGACGGCTCAGTCGAATTTGAGAGAGGTGTGCGGAAGGCGGTCGAACTGAGCCATCACCACGAGCTGCAAAAAATTTATTTACAAAAGCGGAAAGTCACCAAGGCAAATAACAAAGATGACCTATGATCTATGGCAAATAATGCATAATAAATATCATTTTATATAAATTAAAGCTGATTCCACATAAAACTTTTTCCGCTTTGCGTTACGCCGCTTTCTATGTCAAACAACGCAAAACTGAAAAACTATGCCACATTGAACGCTGCAACATCACTCAAAAAATATTTATTTTCTGAAAAATCTCTCATTCTCCGTTTTATTTACAAAAAAGTAAATTAGGAAATAAAAATCTATTAAATTATTTTTCAATTGTGTGAAATGTAAATATGTTTATTTACTTTTGAATTGAAGTGAAACTGAAAAAAAATTTCAACGCCCCCAAAAGTTGAGAATTGGGCAACTTTGTGCTTTACGTAACTTCGGCGTTGCGTTACTTTTTGTTATGTGAGAAACCTCATATAGATACATGTATTTTAATCTCAGCTGTCACGCAGAAAGTGTCACGTAGCGCAACACAAAGTTCTATGTGGAATCAGCTTAAAAATCTAATTTTATATCAAATATGTAATAGTAGCTTTGTTCAACAACTTTACTTGCAACAAGAGCACCAGTGACAAATTAAGAGTAAAAACTAGTAAAAGAGAAAATTATCAACCAAAGTTATTGAACACAAAATCGTAAACATTTGCAAGTAAACAACTGATGTGCTGTTTTCACAATTTGATTTTTAGGTTAGGTTGTAATTGAAATGTTTGAAATTGAAAATGAATGTAAATAACTGAATTAGGAAGACGAAAATCTACTTTGGATATTCCACAACATCGTCAAGATTCCTTTTTGCGCTAATTTATTTAGTATGCAATTAGAAATTTGCGATTAAAATGTTGGCATATTTCCAATTGCAATTTTTGTGATCATATGTTTTTGACGCTTCTATTTTTTTTAAAGCTGCAAGTAGTTGCAAGTGAAAATTTTACTTGCAACTGTTTTCAACTCTCTCGAAGTCTTACTCTCCCAATTTGGGTCTCTTTTGCAAATTTTTTGGGTTATTGAACATAAAATTCGTAACTATTTGTAAAAGCAATTAAAAACTTTGAGTTATTGAACAAAGCTAGTACCTGTGAATAAATAGCTTTGTTCGTTTACGGATATTTTTTGATGTTTTTCGAAAACATTTAAAAACTAACACTTTGTCGCCGTTTTCTTACGCCAAATCTCCAACAGAAGAGAGCCAAATGAGAGAGAAAACTGACATTTCAATTTGTGAGAAGCTGTTGGATTCTGTTGGACAAATTTTTGCCAACAGCAATTTTCCAACAGGAAAACAGCTGATCAAACAGCTGACTGGAATTTTTGCAAGTAACAAGATTTGCAAAATATACAAATCAATTATAAAATTGGAAAAATACACTAAATTGGCAACAAATATGGATAAATTAAATATGCAAAATAAGTTACATACTTTTTGCGAAGTATTTATATGCATATTATGTACCTTAGTAAATTGTAATCTCCTTTGCCGGAATATATATTAACGGGGCCGCTGTGGTGCAGTGGGGAGTGTTGTGGCCACTGTGGTGTGGCGGGCAGTGGCTAGTCTGCGATACCAGAGGTCGTGGGTTGGATCCCCAGTCTGGATAGAGGGAACATTTGTATATAATGAACCACGATCCGATAACAATTAATTTTCCAGAGGGTAGGGGTGGTCTCACAGATCACAAAAAACAAAGTACCAACCGCCGGACGCTTATAGTTCAGGAGATACTTATTCCTTGTTAAATTAATATATGTATGTGTAGAACATCTTTCTGCGTTGGCGGCCATCGGCCGCGCTTCAATAAAAGTTGTTTTGTATAAAACACCTTTTGCGTTGGCGGCCTTCAGCCGCGCTTTACAAAAATAATAGCCGGGAGATTCTATTTCTGGAGAACTTAAATATTATAATTTAATAATAGTTGAAAGTGTTAAGATAAGATGAACTATCATATACAGAATATTTCCTGAAAGTTTCACTGAAACATTCCCAGTGCTTTGTAAATAAATGAAATTGGTTCATTATATACAAGCTGAGCCTGGATAGACAACAAATTCCAACTAAAACCCAATTATTCGGATTTTAAAAATAGCGGTCAATCTAGGCAGTGGGTGGCACACCCTCCGAGAGTAGTTATGCAGTGGGTCGGCTTCAGTATAATGCGCCCGCCGTATTTATATTCAAACCACTGGAACTTTCGGGGAATGATCTATGGATGTTAATTTTACTAATTATAACACTCCCGATCGCTCCGCAGATATAATTCGAGAAAGGAAATTTTGCTGACTGGGGCTATTTTTTTTAAAGCGCGGCCAAATGCCGCCAACGCAAAGATTTGTTCTACTCAAAAGTACTGTGGATCGGTCCATAGAGGGTTATTTTTTTAAAGCATGGCCAGGGCCGGGTGCATTAAATTGAAATCTCTTCTGCGGGGCAGCAGACGCGAAGACATACTGCGGTGGAAAACAGTATGGACATGGGTACAAAGAAAAGCAATTGTTAGTGTGATAATTATTACAATGAAATCCTATTTATTAGATAGTAACAGCGAACCCCAGGGGGTTAGGGGGTCTAGAATATACCCGTTGTAAGGAATGCCTGTCGTAAGACGCGACTAAAATCCACCGGCCTAGAAGGTTGATTATGGCCAGAAAAAATCGTTCGCACGACAGTCGGGCTAGTGTCAGAAGGGACTAGTACCCGAGCGTACCGGATTTATCCGGCAAAGGACTGTCACATCCCCTACACTCCCCAAAACCTTCGGGGAGTGTCTTGGTGGCTACAACAACAACAACATGAAGTTAATTGTATTACAGATACATACATATGTGCATATATCTCCACTGTTTTCAGGCAGAATTGTAACTCCATTAGCATTTATATAGAACAAACAGTGCCGATTTATTGTAAAAGAGAGTTCCGGATGCATTTCCGAACTTCAAAAAACCTTTTTGCGAGCCTATGCGAACGATTTTTAGATTGAGGAGGTTATCGCGAGGTGACAAAAGACTGACCAAAACGAAACCCAAAACGAATCAAAAGAAATTAAATAAGAAAAAAACTATGTTTTATTTTATTATTTTTATGTTATATGTACATATATACATCATTAACAGCAATAATTTCCACCAATTTTATTATCATTTTAATTTTAATCCTTTTTATCCTTTGAATTTGGGGCTTGTGAATGTAAATAAAAATCAGCTGTTTGCCAAAGCTGTTGAACTCTGCAAATTTTGTGTTCGTTTACCTCTTACGATATTTTTCTCTTGTGAGAGGATAGGTGACATTTTTCTCCAACACCTGGCTGTTGGAGGCTGCTGAGTAAATGCTGTTGGAGAAAGTACGCGAACAAAGCTAATATCGACTATGATAGATTTGTTTGTGGCTCATTCGTGAAGGGTTCATGCATCAAATGTGATGGCTCAGCTGTGATAGATTCGTATATCAAGTGTGACGGATCATATTTGACGGGTTAATATATCACGCTTGATGGATCATATGTGACTGGTATTTACATCAACATTGATGGGTAAAGAGTGATAGAGGAAAGAGTTCAGCTATATATAGAAAATCATATGATTACGCATAAGTGTGAGCGAGATGCAAACTCACACGTATGCACTTCACTCCATCACATTTTTCATATTGCCCTTAATAATGTGATAGGAATTCTTGATGGAGAGTGATGGATCACATGTGATCATCAATTGATTGGTCAAATGATTATCACGGCGCTTGCAGGGGATGGATCGCGATCCTGGATCGCGAATTTTTAGAAATTTTGCGATCCGCGATCCGGATCGCAATATTGACAATATGGATTGACTGTGTAGCATGAAAATTTTGCGATCCATCAAAATGCGTGTATATGTAGAAATTTAGAAATCCGCGATCCGGATTTTTAAATCCGTGATCTGGATCGCAATATTGGCAATAAACGAATTGAAAGTGAAAGTGGGAAAAGGACGGAAGTAAAATATTTTGAATCTCAGAGCGAGAAAAATATCGCAATATTCATATTGAACGTGTAGCACCAGTTTGCAATTCATCAAACCATCAATATGAATCGCGATTCAAATATTGCGATTCATATTGACAGTGTAGCATTTGCCATAAGGTTGTTCTCTGTGTCTAATATTTTTGCCGAGATATCATGATATCTTGAGAAATTTGCCACATAGAGAGAGCGCACCTTTAAGAAAATAAAATTCTAACTGAGTTCATTGTGAACTAGCATCAAGACCAATCCATACAGGTCCTCTTATGTGAAGCAACATACATGATTACAGTTAGATGGGGTCTTTCAAGAATGTCAAAAGCAGAGAAAACGCGAGCGAACACACAACCGAACACACAAGCTATTTCCACGAAAAACACGTGCAAGAATGCAAAATCAAAACAAAATACAATAGTTTGACATAAGCTACAAACTCGCGTAAGAAGAGCTACTCTCCCTTGCATGGACCTTCTATAGTTAGGTTATGACTAGCATGTTAGTCATATTCTTTCCACTCTTTATACGACTGTCGCTTTGCTTTGCTTGCTTCAATTTCGAATTAATTAATTTTTTATCTGAATAAAATAAAATAATTAAAAAAAAAAGAACTAGAAACATAAATTTTAACTCACTTCTAATAGAAGACTATTGTGAATGTAATAACATGGTTGCATTTCCCGTGATATTTTTCTCATGATATCAAATATCACGGGTTAGGGTATGAGAAATTTGCCGAAGCTCCAAATTTGACAAGACGTGTATTTAGTTGTGCTCGGCAAATTTATCACACTTATGTCATCTCGGCAAATTTGCCAGGCCAAAATCACACAGAGAGAACAACCTTCATGCATTCTTAAGGTGAACCCCCACTACGCTGCAGCTGCGATGCAGCTGCGATTCAATTTAATATTCTTTGCATGGATTTAAATCAAGGCTCGGCAAATTTGTAAATGCAAGTGTATAAGTGAGAGCGCTTTGATCGCTACCCTGCAAAAAATTCGATTAATACGGGACGTGTCCGGGATCAATCGCAAGGGAGCGTGCGACTAGTACAATTTTACATCCCTTTATATGGGGCGAATTGATTGCATTTTTTTTTCGAGAATATCCTGTGAAGAGACTAATTGTTCAATTTGTATACCCAAACAGGTACAAATGTAGATTAATCGCTTTCATCCAAAGTTGTAAGCCAAGGCTATTTTTTATGAAAATGTAAAAATTATTAATTGCTATAAATGTTAGAAGAAAGTTTATTCGATTAGCGCATTCACCAAATTGGTGTTATAAAATGAATATATTTTACGTAAATTAGGGGGGCAAGGGTATTAAAAATAAGGGGCGCAGTATTTATACATATAAATTATTGAATTTTTTAGAAAAAAAAGTTAATTGGCGGGAGTCGTAAAAATTAGAGGGGTAGTAATGTAAACAGAAATTCAATTATTCCATAAAAAAATAGCGCGCATTCACAAATATGTTGTTTACTTGCTGCTGTCTAACAAGTGAATGACACGCAATTCAATTGGTTCGCGCGATCAAAGCGCTCTCACTTATACACTTGCATTTACAAATTTGCCGAGCCATGCTGTAGAGAAATCTTTTAAAAAAATTAAATATCTCCTCAAAATATTTTAAGTTTTGAGAATGCATTATGCGAGTGTAAAATACATGTGAGGAATTTTTCAAAATTAGCCAAGGCTATTTTTTATAACAATCTTTAAAATTTATAAATGTTCATGCCTATTTAAGTAAAGATTATACAATAAGTTTTACGTTTGTAAAAAATAATAATAATCAATAAATAAAATTTTTTTTACATAGTCAATATTGAGTTTATAATTGTAATTGATTTTCCAATAGGAATTTTTGGTAACATTTTGTTGAAATTATTATTCATCATTGTTATTAAAAGAAAGGGTGTTCAGTTTTACCTATTATTATAATTTTTTTTTTAATTCATACATTGAATATTTTTGTATAGTACATTTATACCCGTGCGGGAACAATCGGGGACTAATTGTGGACCGATTGTTCCCGAAAGAGATGAATCCGGGACAAATCTCTTTCGGGATTAATCGCAAATTTTTTTGCAGGGTATGGCGAACAAACATACATACATGCATATATCTACATACGTACATGCACATTTTTAACATTCGCTGCGCAAACATGCGATAGCCACACACGATGTTGTTTGGCCACTTGTTCAGCGTAGGGATGCAAACGATACATCGATGTTTTTGAAACATCGATAGTATCGAACGAAAATTCGATGTTTAACATCGATGTTTGAAAATTACTCAGTATCGAAAAATCGCCGATACATCGATGTCAACCCTGACGATATTTGATTGTTGTTTTAGTAGGTGGTAATTTATACATAAACATAATAAATCCTCCACAGGCTGGTAATATGACTCCACATTACGGGTCGAATTTCCATGAAAATTCCAATTTGGGAGTGTGTGAGAGAGTACCCAACAGCCATTCAATTATAAATATCATCAAATTCACCGGACCAATGTATTTTTCGAACAATTCAACTGAAAAAAAAAACATCGATGTATCGATGGTTTTCTTCCGATGTTTTTTTAGAATCGATGTTAATTTTTTCGATACATCGAACATCGATGTATCGATGTTGGTCCTCAAAATTTGCATCCCTAGTTCAGCGACGACTAAATCATTTTTTAAACAAGGAGCGCAACCTGTCTGTGTGAAGAGCGTAACTTGTTTGTCTGATCTTAAGATCTATGAAACGCCGAGCCTTGATTTAAATGGAGCATATCGCACTACGCTGCAGCAGCGATGCACTGCGCGACACTTCGCGGCGAAGTTGATCAACTAGGCAAAACTGTCGCGCAGTGCATCTGCAGTGCAGTTACGTTGTCGCATAGTGCGGTATAGCTAACTGCACTTCAAAATATAGTTGCAAATTAAATGGAATTTGACGAGGAAAAATTAATTTTCTTCATACCTCGAATTTGAAATATCATGCAACCACATTTTTGCACTTTGTCTAGCATTTTCCACTTCTTTCTTTTCTTCTTCCTCGCATAAAAACGCAATAATAACCGCATCAAGTTCGCTTGTGTCCATTTTTTTCCAATGTTTTTATACAACTAAACAAAAAAATTGCATCGCAGCTGCAGTTGTAGTGCAGTTGTAGTGCGGTATACCAAGAGAACTGCAATTGAAGTTGAATCGCAGTTGCATCGTCGCTGCAGCTAAGTGGGGTTTCACCTTTATGGCAAATGCTACACTATCAATATGAATCGCGATATTTGAATCGCGATTCATATTGATGGTTTGATGAATCGCAAACTGGTGCTACACATTCAATATGTATATTGCGATATTTTTCTCGCTCTGAGATTCAAAATATTTTACTTCCGTCCTTTTCCCACTTTCACTTTCAATTCGTTTATTGCCAATATTGCGATCCAGATCACGGATTTCAAAATTTATAAAAATACATGCATTTTGATGGATCGCAAAATTTTCATGCTATACAGTCAATCCGTATTGTCAATATTGTGATCCAGATCGCCGATTTCTAAATTTCTAAATATACACGTATTTTGATGGATCGCAAAATTTTCATGCTACACAGTCAATCCATATTGTCAATATTGCGATCCGGATCGCGGATCGCAAAATTTCTAAAAATTCGCGATCCAGGATCGCGATCCATCAATACTCGATGCTACACTGTCAATATGAATCGCGATCCACGGATTTCATCAATATATATTGACAGTGTAGCATGTGCCTATGAAAGCAATTATTACCCGGCGTCTCCTCAAAACAGAATTCTGTCATCACAAGCACCATTATAACATAGATTTCAAATGGAGACCGCCTCTGTCTTCTGGTATAACAGAGATGCCAAGGCAATTGCTTTAACAAGATTGCCTTAACATGAGCTGTCAGTTTGGTGATTTGACAGCTAATTTTTCATTTCAACGAAAAATTCACAGTGGCAACATCTCCACATTGAACGTGAAATTTCGCACGGCGTCCATTTGGCTTGAGTGTTTGGGCTTAAAAAATAAATAAAAAGAACATTAAGTGCATATATACAGTTTGCGAGCATCATCGCCAATTTTAAACAATTTTTTTTAACTTTCTAAGTGCTTCTGCGTACACGGCATGCCAATTCGGCGCCATTTTGCAAATTATGTCTAACATAATGAAGTGCCCACGCATATGCAAACATGGATTTTAGACATGATTCTGGTAGACAAAATTAACATAATTTTTGTTTTGTGGAGTTTCGGCGTAATAAAGACGGCGCGACACGACGTCGTCCACCGACAAAATTACGTTGTCGTCAACTTAGAGCGCTTTCACATTACTCGGTGCGGTATCGGATCGACATTTTTGGTTTTTACCGAAAGTATACCGAAACCTTACTGACCACATGTATTTCAATTGGCACTTTCACATTAGTGTTGCATACATGAAATCGGAGCGGATTGATTTCGGTATACCGCAACGCGGTAAGACCGGTCAGTAAAATTTGAGGAATTACTGCACACATTTTTGCGGCGTGATAAAAGAAGAAGAACAAAGTCAGTAAAAAACTCGTTTCGCTATAAAAATGTAGCAAGTTATAATGTCTTCGTCTTCGCTAGAAGACATTATTGTTATTATTGAGTGATTTGTTGAAGTTAAAAATTTTGTTTTGCAAATTTCGATGTTTGTTTTCCTATTTTCTGCCGATTACGCACCGAAAGTATTCCCACAAGTGTGAAAAACACAGCAACGCGGAATCGTTTCGTTAAGCTGAAAATACCGAGCAAAAAATGTCGATCCGATGTCGTACCGAGTAATGTGAAAAGGCCCTAATGCGAAAACCTTCTATTATTGAACCTGGGTCGTGTGTTTTTGAAGAAGAGGAAGAAGTCAGCTGGTCTCATGCATTCTCCTTCTTTTGCTCACATGCAAAAAAAAAATCAAGTTGGAAGAGGATTTTTTGTTTGCCATTAAAAATCCGAAAATGGGTGCACCTGACGACGGTTTGCAACAAATCATATCGACATGTTTTCTGCCTCCATTAAAATACGATTTGGATGAGATATGCATACAGGGTGAGCAATTTGAAGAATATAGGAAATTATTGGAATCGCAGCTACCTGATCTGTTTGATTTGGTTCAACAAAATAAATTTATTTTTGCAAGCAAAAACAGAACCGATTGTGAGGTAATTAATTGAACATATCTTCGTTTAGAGGTAGTTAAAACCAAGGTTGATACATATGGTTGATGGATCAACCGGGGAAATTTTCCAGGCTCACATTTCCTTCTGTCTACCAAAAGCTATATCTCCAAAAGTATTAATGTTTTTCGAATGAATCTTTCAGGGGATGTTAGTCGAGACTTTTCATTATCTAAATTTATGACTGATAAATATTTTACTAATATTAATAATAGCAAATTGTTGTTAAATAAACTAACACCATTATCACCAATTTCTAAATTAAACACACAAATAATCCTTACTATATTTTCACACGTAGCTTTATTAAGCTGTTCGAACCACTTTCACACACTTTTTTATTAATTTTATTTGCCGAATTTTACATTTTAATTGTTCGACCAACTGCTTTTGTACCTTTTCAATAATAAAAATGGCCACCAACATATAATAGTGATGCCACACCTACCAAAAGGTTATTCACATGATAAGGTCGCATGCACAGTGCGCGATTCGGAGCCAATGAAATTAGTAAATAAAGGCGAAGGCCGCCTACGCTGAAGGGTGTACTACGCAGAAGGACATCACCGTGGCGGTAGCCACGGTTGGAGCACACGTCCGGACGGATGGCGTAGCCCAGCGTTATTTTTTATAAGCGCGGCCGAAGGCCGCCAACGCAGAAAAATTCAATACGACCCAACTCGTTTACCACTGTGACGACGGCCTTATGAAATAGTCGACTGCGTGTGGCAACACCGGTGTTTCTATTTCATTGTTTCGCAGAGAAAAGAAGTTAAATTTGACTTTTTTTTTCCAACTTTAACTACAAATTACTTAAAAACTATACATCTCCGGAAGCCAGGACTTTTACATTTAGAATCAGGAGGATCTCCTCTACAACGTCCAATAACTTTTTTTCCAACGCGTGGTAGACGGTTGGAAAGTTTTCCCATTTTCCAATAATGCCGCACGCCCCCAAAAAAAACCACTTGTACCGTGGGTTAGGGGAGGGGAAGGGTGTTCTGAATCCGTAAAATTTAGGCGCCGGACGTACCTCGTTTTCTAGGAATTTATGGTTAAAGTTTAGTAACTCCATATAAATTCGATAGATAAAGAAAAAACACAGTGCTTTTGCGCAGAACACTTTTCTGCGTTGGCGGCCTTTGGCCGCGCTTATTTAAAATAACACTGGACTACGCCACCAAAGTCCGGATATACAACCTAACCGTGGCTACCGCCACGGTGATGTCCTTCTGCGTAGTACACCCTTCAGCGTAATATCTATGGCCCGGTCAACAGTACTTTTGCGGCCATTTCAACTCGCAAAATTGTACAAATACTTACCTTGTACCTATGTCAGTTGTGTGTGTGTGTGTGAAAATAGGTAAAAATTTAACAACTTTAACAAATTCCGGGAAAACCAGGTACGTCCGGCGCCCAAATTTAACATATTCAGAACCTACTTCCCCTCCCCTACCATCCAGTAAAAGTCACTTTTTTGGGGGCGTGCGGCATTATTGAAAAGCCGACCCGATCAACCTTGGTTAAAACCGTTTTTACAAGGGCATGTGGCACCGCCCACCGATCCTATATCAGAAGTCGGAATAAGGCCAATAGTTTCCGAAATATAAATATATAAACTTGCGTGGAAAACCTTTCTGCGTTGGAGTCTTCGATCGAGCTTTAAAAAAATAACCCTCTGTCGACAGAATTCTCTCTGGGGTAGAATCTATGGACCTATCCACAATACTTTTGCATGAACACCTTTCTGTGCGATTTTTCATAGAAGTTACAAGAATTTGCCCAGAAAGTATAGCCGTAAAATATATGGACCGATGCACATTACTTTAACACGTTGGCTGCCAGTGTATCACCGGTGATCACAACAAAAAACCACTCACAGGTGCCAGGAACAAAATTACTTTTGCTTTTTTGTATTATAACGGGATTTTTTACCTAGAGTAAAAGCCATGCTGGCGACGCATCTGAACATGCTTCTAAGCTGTGATGACCCCGCGAACATCTGCTTTTTTATTTTAAAATGTTGTTTAAATTTTAAGCGCCTAGGCGTGTATCACCGGTGATACACTGGCACCTGGGGGTGGTTTTCTGATGTGATCACCGGTGATACACTGGCAGCCAACGTGTTAAACAAGAGTTATTGTTTACAGGCGGACGGATGGACGGACGGACATGGCTCAATCAATTTCTCTTTTCACCCTGATCATTTTAATATATACGATATAAGTCCATATCTATCTCGATTATTTCATTAGGGGTATTCGCTATCCCTAGCAAGATAGCAAGATAGCACGGATTGCAAATATCCTAGACCAAAATATGCTACACATCGAGAGCACCCCATTGCACAGTCGTAGGAAATTTTAAGAAGCAGCTTTTCTTTTTAGCCAAAGGGACGCGTTCATCACTCACTTTTTAATAAAAAAAATAATTTTATTTTAGTAAATTTAATAAATACACATAAAAAATAATATTTTAAGCAAAATTCGAATGATCAAATTGAAATTGAAATTAGCAATTGGCAAATGTCAGCTGACGCAGGGTCGCAATCAATTTCCTACACTTCATAGCTTTGTTCAATAACTCAAAGTTTTTAATTGCTTTTACAAATAGTTACGAATTTTATGTTCAATAACCCAAAAAATTTGCAAAAGAGACCCAAATTGGGAGAGTAAGACTTCGAGAGAGTTGAAAATAGTTGCAAGTAAAATTTTCACTTGCAACTACTTGCAGCTTTAAAAAAAATAGAAGCGTCAAAAACATATGATCACAAAAATTGCAATTGGAAATATGCCAACATTTTAATCGCAAATTTCTAATTGCATACTAAATAAATTAGCGCAAAAAGGAATCTTGACGATGTTGTGGAATATCCAAAGTAGATTTTCGTCTTCCTAATTCAGTTATTTACATTCATTTTCAATTTCAAACATTTCAATTACAACCTAACCTAAAAATCAAATTGTGAAAACAGCGCATCAGCTGTTTACTTGCAAATGTTTACGATTTTGTGTTCAATAACTTTGGTTGATAATTTTCTCTTTTACTCGTTTTTACTCTTAATTTGTCACTGGTGCTCTTGTTGCAAGTAAAGTTGTTGAACAAAGCTCATAGCAAATAAATATACATAGGTTTTGGTGTAGCATATTTTTGAGGTCTAGCATATTTCTGTGCGCCTATATTTTGTTGTTGTGCGTTGTAAAACTTTGCAATCCGTGCTACGTGCTAGGGTTATGCTATGGATAGCGAATACCCCTATTATGTTACAATCCACTGCTATGTGACTAATAGTCCAACCATTGACCGACGGCGTCATATCTCTCAGTTACCTCACGCAATAGTTGAAAATCGACATCATTCACGCACGTAATCGCACGCATACCCAACGCAAGAATCAGTTGTTTTCCTTTGTTTACATTCTGCATTGTTTTTGGTTTGTTTGGAATGAGTTGAATAACAGCGTTACCATTGTACAGAAAAGTATACATGCAGTTTTTGATTTCGTAGTAACTTGTGTTTGGTTTCGTAGTAATTTTTCTTGAAAATCGTATTATTCATAGAATTTATTAATAAATAAATTTTTAAATTGAAAATGTTGTATCATGATAATTTAAAACCAAATATTAATTGCAGTTTTGTTTACTTCTGACTCCGTGCTTCTACATTTTCTACTACTATTTCTTAAAGGCTTTTAAGAATATGTACATTAGGCATATAACAAATTTTGAGGAAAAATTTGGCATACCACCACGTGGTGGCAAATATTGTACAAGTAATGAATATCACTTTTTTAGGTGATTTCGGTTCAAAAATGTTCCGCGCAAAAATGGATTTCTAAAAAGTCAGATTTTTTTTTAAATTTTTTTTAATATTTTTATTTTTACATTTTTGTCAGTTGTTATATGAAATAAGTTTTAAGTTTAAAGTATATGATGATTTACACAATGGTAAAATGTCTTGCACAATTTTAATTGCACGCTCTGCGCAGATGTACAAAACTTTTTTTGTTTTTTTCAGCAGTTCTGATAAAAAAGAAATTTCGTTTTGCGCGGAAACTTTATTGCAATTTCGCAAAAAAAAAAAATAATGGGGTTCATACTTTTTTATGCTCTATTCGACTATAGTATGCCATTTTTCTTATTTGCAAAAATTGTAAAAAGTTATATGCCTAATGTACATATGTATGTGCACTAAGAAATCTAATTTTTGCAATTAATAAAATGCAGCAATTATATACAAATACTGTTTTTGTTTTAATTTTTAGTAATAATATTCACCGCGATTATTTTTTAATTTATGTATTGCATATGTACGTATTTCGGTCTTTTTGTTGTTTATGCTTGTTGTCAAATTCACGAGTCATGCCGGCTCGCCGAGTATTATTCACCTGACAGCTTTTAAAAATTTGCTATCTGGGGTAATTTTGCTAAATTGAACAGTGAAAAATATTCACAATAGTCAAATGTATTAAATGCAACAGTCAAAAATATCCACAATAGTCAAATTTAGTAAAGAAAACACAGCAGGAAAAACTTAATTTTCTTCTATTTAAATTTTTATCTCCATATAAAAACGATTGATACAAAATGTAGTAAAATTTAGTAAAAAAAAACGCCAAAAAACCTTCATTTTCTCTATTTACATTTTTATTTCCGTGTAAAAAAACGATTGCGGCAATAGTCAAATTTAGTAAAAAAAACGCAAGAAAAAACTTAAATTTTTTTATTACATTTTTATCTCCATATTTAAAAAAAAATACACTTATGTTAACATAATTTTATAATCGGCAACATTCGGAATAGTTATTGAGGTACTTTGGGAGCATATTGAAAGATTCGTACTAATTTACTACAAAATGATCGCTCCGGCAACCCTGTTGCAAAGAGAGCAATCAGCTGACACGCTATTACGTGAAAAATCAAACTGAGCTAGGTTTCTACGATACGTGCGTCAAGAGAGCCGTCGTCATGCGTTGGTGATTGGGCATTTACACTACAACTCCATAAAACAGGTTGTGTCAGCTGACACGGGCTACGTGCGTGCCTCGTTGACTGGTTGGGCTATAAAACTATAATACTCTGTTCTAGTACAGCTGAGTATAAAAATAACCGTCAGTCGGCTGAATTCCCTTTCGTCAATTATATCTACGGTGCGATCCACAGTATTTTTGCGTTGTCGGGAGTGTTAAAGTGCAGACATTGGTGACTTATCTGTAACCTTATAAAACAGCTGATTCAACCAACCTTACGACAAGCTGTGTTACTAGTCATTGGTGCCTTATCGTAATTCTGTAGCTGTATCGTTAACTTACAGACCAATTGGATTTTGGTTAGCAACCCTAAATCCGTAAACAGCTGACGCTTGTGAAAGCAGATATAGGAAGGTAGGCGCATAGGCGAATTGAGAAACTTCTTTTTTTATTTACAAAGGTAGATTATAATATCAAAATCAAAGCGAATTCACATCATGGCCAATAGTAATGGGCGTGTCCCAAGCGAATTCAGATTTTAACAAGGAGAAATATTATTTTGACATTACAATCTACCAATAGAAATAACAAAATACAAGGGAAATTTCTGAATTCGCCTATGCGCCTACCTTCCAAGATCTGCCTCGACAAGTGTCAGCTGTTTACAGATTTACGGCACCACTAACAGCTCACATGGATAACGATAAAGTTACTATAAGGTTAAGAGCCTATACACACTTGCGACTCAATCGATTTAGTCGAATGTTGATTTGCATGGGAATGTATGGAAGCATTCACACTACATTCAATTAGTTGTACAACTGAAACAGTTGGATTTGCAGCCCAATTTCATTCCAACTGAAACAGTTGTACAACTGCTTGATCAGCAAGGCGCCCTTCTACGTATTCACACTTGAGACAATTTAGTCGAACGACTACAACAACAACAGTGATATTCGTAGTGGAAAGAGTTGCCATGCTGACAGCACTACTTTTATTTCACTTTTGGTAAATTGTAGAGATTGAATATTTCAATTAATATTTTCAAAATGTTTAAAAACAAAAGGTTCGTTTCTTATTAACTACACCATTTCCAGATGGATTTTAGAAAGCGTTAACTGGATTTTAGAAAGGGGAAATTGGATTTTAGAAAGCGTTAACTGGATTTTAGAAAGGGGAAATTGGATTTTAGAAATGTCAATTGGATTTTAGAAAGGGAAATTGGATTTTAGAAATGTCAATTGGATTTTAGAAAGCGTTAAAAGGATTTTAGAAAACAAAATTGGATTTTTGAAGGCGTGAATTGGATTTCAGAATGTGCGTTTAAAATAAATTTTACACAGAATTTTTCGAATAGAAATTCTTTATTGCGTATGAAAGTATAAATTAATAATTATTATTTCTAAAGTCCAATTTCCCTTTTCTAAAATCAAATCGACATTTCTAAAATCCAATTTTCCCTTTCTAAAATCCATTTGGCTATTCTAATATCTAATTTCCCCTTTCTAAAATCCAATTGACATTTCTAAAATCTCATTTCCCCTTTCTAAAATCCAATTGACATTTCTAAAATCCAATTTCCCCTTTCTAAAATCCAATTGACATTTCTAAGATCCAATTTCCCCTTTCTAAAATCCAGTTGACGCTTTCTAAAATCCATCTGGAAATGGTGTAGTTATAGACAAGAATTATCTAACTAAGGATATTTACTTCCGTTTTCATATGTTTCTTGATATTGTTGTTCTCTTCAAATGTCATTAATCGCATTTTAAAATAGGAATAATGAAAATGAAATTTCATGAAAATTATTAATGGCTGATTTTTACTATTTTTCCGTTTCTTGTACTTCTGTTCGTTTCGCCTTTATGAGCGTAATTCCTTCCGTTTTTCTCTTTTCATTTACTTGACAGCTAGTTGCTAGTTTAATAAGAAACAAAGCCAAATAATGTATGCACTTTTTGTTTATTTTATTGTTTTTTATTTATTAATCAAGTTGACAGCTGACAAGAAGGTGCTTTCATGTAAGAATGCAGATAAACTTTAACAATTTAATACTTCATCACTTTATATGAAGACCACTAATGTAAAATTTGCTGAGTAAAATGTGAACATTGGCAACACTATGTCATTGTCAATCGCACGACTATTTAGTCTCAAGTGTGAATAGCTGCCACCGATTCGACTAAATAGTTGGAGTAGTGTGAATACAACAGTCCAATTCGACCAAATCGATTGAGTCGCAAGTGTGTATAGGCTCTAACGATACAGAAATACTTATAAGTCACCAATGTCTGAACCTTTAAAATTATTAAAATTAACATCCACAGAATATTTCCTAAAAGTTGCATTGAAACATTAGGCGAGTTCCCGTGGCAGTGATCCAGATCGGGATAAGAAGTTTGCATGCAAATGCAACAACAATTTGGTGATCCTGGTATTTATATTGTTGTAACTCTGTATTAGAACTGACTTTATTTAATAAAGAGAGATGTTAGTTAATGCTAGTATCGATTATAATGCTTATTACAAATATCGATTTCAATGCTTAAGGTTAGTTTGTACGTATATTTATAACACCTTTCCCCCCACCGAAAGGAATATTTATATTACATTTAGTTTTAAAACAAATCAAATCAGTTAATCCTTTCGTTATGGGGTTCAAAATTTTCATCATATGTTAGACGTTGTTTAAAATGGCGTTGGCGTTGCGACCGTCTAATAGGCTCTGACGGAGTCTGCTGATCAGTAATAATTTCATCCGAAGGTTGAATATTGTTCTCATCCGCCTGAAGATCAATTGAAATCTGTGATTCCTCTCCCCCAGGTTGAATATTTGTGGACTGAGGCGTGGTCTCAATCGATGGTATTTGAGTTGCACTCGATCCATCAGGTATTTCACCATAATTACTTGTGCATTTGGGAATGTTGTCGCCGATTCGGTGAATTTGATTTATGTGACGTTTCCATACTCTGCCGTCATCCAGCACAGGGATGCCACTAAGAAAATTTTTTTCCTACCAAAAACCTACCAAAATGGCTTCGAGCCTACCAATTTTTTTTTTAGGGCCGATTTCATAATCAAATTAAAAGTTCCTTTAAATTCTAAAGGAGCCTTTAATTTGCTGATCGATTTCATAAAGTATTTTTGAAGATAAAAGTTCCTTTAAAGTTAAATACCCAAAAACGGGCATTTAAGTTATTTAAAGGTTCATTTTGCCAGAAAAAATGTCATTTCTGCAGTCTGTCAAAATCAAATATCAAAAATTTATTAAAATTTTTGAACCGATTTTGTTTGTTGAGTCCTATAATGCAATATTCATCTCTTCCTCTTTTGTGAGGTTGGATGACCGCTTCCTATTTTTTCTGCACAGGGTTTCCAAATTATGCTTCTTTGTTCTTTTTATTTTTTCAAAAAAATAAAATAAAGCCACAATCAAAAAATTTATTTACATATTTTCAGAAAAAAACCAAATGTCAAATTTCAATAAATTTATATTTATTTTTAAATTTATGAAAATCATTTGACGTTAAAGGAGCCTTTTAATTTTATATGATTATGAAATCACTCCCACTTTAAAGAACATTTAAATGGCTCTTTAACTAAAAGGCTCCTTTAACAAAAGGAGCTTTAAGAATTTCATTATGAAATCGGCCCTTAATGTGAGATTTAACCAAGGCTGCAAAATAACGTTATTTTTAACAATAAACAAAAAAAAATTTTGTTTCTGTTGAAATATTCGATTTTATAAACGTAAAAAGCATAACAAAATCTATTTGGTTTCAACTGTTATCAAAAAAAATTAACAAAATTTTTTTTGTTTTGATAATTATCAAAACAATTATTTCAAAAAAATATAGTTTCAAATTTAAACGAAAAAATTGACTTTTCAATAATTTCGTTTTCTATGAAGAAAATAAATTTTACATATGTTTGTATGTATGTACATACGTACATAAATAAAAACAAATACAATTTTTGTTAATTTTTTTGATATCAACGAAACAAAATTATTCTGATTAAAGATTTATTGATAATTTTTTAAACGAAAAAATTTTGTTTCTGTTAATTAGCAAAACAAAATAATTTTTGGATATTTTTTATTGATATTTTTTGAAACAAAATTATTTTGTTCATTTCGTTGAGCAGCCTTGGATTTAACCATATTCAACAAATTCATTTAGGGCAACTGTGCCAGTAACCGACCACCCTGCAGTAACCGGGCACTTTTGTTTTTTTACCGCTGTTTATTTTTTTTATTTGAAAATTTTAGTATTAAATTTAATATTATTTGTACAAATTTCAAGTAATTTTAGAATGAGTGATAAAAATGTGAAGGAAAAGAGGAGGAAGCAGCGTTCCCACATAAACAAAAACTTGAGTTGGCGTTTAATGATATTCTGGCAAGGTTGGATTGGGTATTAGTGGCTGTCTCTGCTCGTCCAGTGCGGAGGAAATCAGGATTTACATTTGTGGAATAACATTTGAAGAATAATGAGGAATGAAACGTAAGAAGATTTATTGAGTGAAATAGCGGACATTGTTTCCACTTGGTACAGCAAACAAATTTACTACCTAGGTAGGCCTGATGATCATGATTATGTGATACCACATAAAGCTCTTTATTACACACCATGTAGACGGACAACCTTGTTTGCTTCATATAGCGTAAAATGTCAGATGCCTTTCTGTTTTCAATTTCCTGCAGTTGTGGGGGCAAGTGTACTTGAATCTCAAAGAAAGCGCTGGAAGAAGTCTGATGAGGGGATGTGGTGGTCTCCGAAATGGATCCATAACTTCTACCAAACAAATTTTTTCAATTTTTCTTAATTATAAACTGGCCAATAGCTCATATCGACGGCTGAGAATAAGATCGCCCTATTTCAAAAATTGTTTCAAAAACGCCTTATTCCAAAAATTGTTTGAATAACGTCCTATTTCAAATTTTGCTTCAAAAACGCCCTATTTGAAAATTTGTTTCAATAACGTCCTATTTCAGACAATTATTCAAAAACGCCCTATTTCAGAGAAATATATATGGAGTTTTCTCTGAAATAGGGCGTTTTTGAAGCAAAATCTGAAATAGGACGTTATTGAAACAAATTTTCAAATTGGGCGTTTTTGAAGCAAAATCTGAAATAGGACGTTATTCAAACAATTTTTGGAATAGGGCGTTTTTGAAACAATTTTTGAAATAGGGCGATCTTATTCTCAGCCGTCGATATAAAATTCACATAAAATAATTATTAGAATTAAAACGGCCATGTAAAAACGAAAGCGTTTCTATTTAGCAGAGTTCTGTGACAAAACTCTACTGAGAAGACACGTTTTCTCAACAGTGTTGTGGCAAAGTGACAAATGTACCAAATCAGTGATGTTAGTTGAACGAAGGCAAAAACCTACCAAAATTCAAATCGTCCTACCAACCTACCAAAATGAATAAAACCTACCAGTTTTGGTAGGAAAAGCCCAAAAGTGGCATCCCTGATCCAGCAGTACGTTGTAGTGTAATTGCCCAAGTTTTTTTTGAATTCTCCCGAATTGGTACTTTTCATCGTAGTAGTCACGCACAGACACCCGTTCTCCTTTGCACAAATATCGATTTACGGGCTTCAATTCTTCTCCTCGCTCTGTTGGTGCTGATGGCAATAGTAAATCTAATCGTGAACGAATTTGTCTATTAAACATTCGTTGTGCCGGTGATTCGCCCGTCGACGTATTTACCATTCGACGATAGCACATCAAAATTTGTGCCAAATCTTTGTCTAGCTCTTGGGTACTGCTACGCATAGCTTTGAGTTTATTTTTGAGGGTTTGCACATACCTTTCAGCCTGGCCATTGGTCGCGGGATGGAATGGTGCACTTCGTCGGTGTATGATTCCATTTATTCGTAAAAATTGCTGAAACTCGTACGATGTGAGTTGAGGTCCGTTGTCGCTCACTAATACCTTTGGGATACCAAATGTTGCGAAAATTTGGCGACAAATTTTGATTGTCGACTGCGCCGTTATATTGTTCATGATATGTATTTCTGGCCATTTGCTGTACGCGTCTACCAGAATGAAGAAATACTTCCCCATAAACGGGCCTGCAAAATCGACATGTACCCTTTCAAAAACACTTGATGGTGGAAACCAGACGTGTGTTGAAATTTTATTTGGATTTTTTCGATTCTGTTGACATGTGCTGCAGTTTAGTGTGATGTTTTCGACATCCGAATCTAACCCGGGCCACCAGATGTAGCTACGTGCTAGCGCTTTCATTTTCGATGTGCCAAAATGTGCCTGATGTAATTCTTCAAGTACAGCTTTTCTCTGTGATAGAGGTATGTAAACGCGGGTTCCTCTTAACAAGCAACCTTCTTGAAGAGCAAATTCCTGTTGGTCTATTCCAAAGCGATGTTCTTTGGCAACAGCTTTTCCCTCTGCTAGACTGTGAACAAGTTTGCTCACGGTTTTGTCGTTTTCTGTAGCTTTAGCCAAATCTTTTACTGTAACTGGCATATTCTGTATGAGGTTTAGCTCGATAATATCTATTTCGGATATTGTTGCTACTGCTTGTGATTGTGGTAACCGGGACAGTGCATCTGCGTTGCTGTGCTCAACTGATTTACGGTACCTGATTTCATAATCGAATGAAGATAGAAAAATTGCATAATGTTGCATACGTGGTGCTGATAAAATAGGAAGACCCTGTTTCGGTGAAAAAATCTGTGTAACTGGTTTGTTGTCACATTGTAGAATGAAATGCCGGGCGTCGACGTACTGGTAAAACTTCTTTACGCCATACACTATTAGGCCCGTCACATAGCATACGTCAATCCGTCTACGTCGACGTATGTGACTGACAGCTCAGTAAACTGTGGGCATTTAAATGCACATCGGTACAAGTACGACGGATCCGTCGCCGCAACGTACCAAAGTTGCCCAACACTCAACTTTTGGCATACGTCAATCCGTCGCTATGTCAGCTGATTGCTTTTGATTGTTAACTTTTAGCTACTCTTGAATTTTACTTTTTTTGCAATTTGCTTTTCGAGTTTTTTCTCATTTGTAAAACATTCCTCCATAAAACCAAAATGGTCAATAATTATCAGGAGATGTGAAGTTACTGAAAACTGAATTTCAAGAGGGCAACTTAAAAGAGAAATTACAAAATATTCTAAAGAGTTAAATTTTTGCCACCACCTCTGTAGTTAAAGGTTAATCAAACAGCTGATTTATGTATATCCGTCAACGTTTCCTATGTGGCGACCTCTCCGTCAAGTACGTGAGCTGTCAGTCACATACGTCGACGTAGACGGATTGACGTATGCTATGTGTCGGGGCTATATAGCATATGCCTCTCGGTCGAACTGACTGTAGCGTTGTTGTGTAGCTGTCAATGTTTGCGATGCGAACTGTATCGGTCGCTCTGTACCGTCCGAGTACACGTGGCTTAAAACAGCACCAACTCCGACTGGACTTGCGTCGGTTGCCAGCACAAGAGGTAACCTTGGGTTGTAGTGTACTAAATAATCCGTAGATGAAATTTTCTGTTTTACCGTATTGAAAGCCCTTTTGCATTTCGCATCCCAATTGAACGGAACCTTGTCTTTGAGTAAGTTATTTAGTGGATACAGCACAGTACTTAAATTTTCAAAAAATCTGCCGTAGTAATTTACTAAACCGATAAAGGAACGTACCTCATCTTTTGTTGTTGGCTCTTTCATCTGTTGTATTGCATCCATTTTTTCTTGCATTTTGTGTATGCCGTGACGATCGATTTTATAACCGCAATATGTGATCGAATCCGCCATGAACTCACATTTGTTGAAATTTGCCCTCATGTTGTGCTTCTCGAGGCGTTGTAGTACACCCTACTAGAATTGTGTGACCGAAAGTACTAACACTATTACAAAAATATAATATTACCAACACATTTTCACTCGTATGTGTTTCTAGCCAAGTTGAAAACCAATGAGATAGATAAGGATAGAATGGAATTTGAAAATACACATACGGGAACGTGATGAATGAAACGGTCACAAAAGTTACCGATGCCCTTAAGAATGTGATAGGAAATATCCCAAAACTTTTGGTCATGCCTGCCGGTCATATGACCGGTCAAATGACCTGCACAGTTCTTGCAGGGACAGTTTCTAGACGTTGAATGTGCAATGTGTCATCTGGAGCTGTTATTTTTATGTCATCGAGGAAGACCGTGACGCCATCGATGTCTTTAAGAATGTTCTCAATTTCGCGCTGCCATTTTGCTGGCCCCGTTGCTATTCCGTACATTAACCTAGTCGGCTGATATAACCCCTTATGTGTTGAAAGTGTTAGAATCTTTTGATCTTCTTCGTGCACTCCCATTTGGAGATATGCTTTGGTAAGGTCAATTTTCGTGAACTTCTCGCCACCAGACATTTGTGAGAATAGCTCTTCGATATATGGCAGTGGATGTTCATCGATCAGAATGCAGGGATTTACGGTGATCTTGTAATCGCCGCAAATTCTAACCTTTTCGTTACTTTTAGGTACTGGTACGATTGGTGTTGCCCATTCGCTGGTGTCAACTTTTTTCAATACGCCACTTTGTACCAAGTCTTCAATTTCTTTTTCGATACGTGCACGCATTGAGAACGCTGGTCGCCTTGCTTTCTTGAAAATTGGAACCACGTTGGGTTTTAAGTGAATTCGCGCGCTTAGACCGGTGATTTTGCCCTTTGATGTTGTGTCGAATACTCGTGGATACTTCTGCCTCAATGTTTGCAGAGATATTTTTGCATCGATTTTTGAAAGTGTATGCTCGCCACGAAATACTTTGTTCCAGTCCAGTGGCAATAAGTTTAGCCACTCCCGACCCAGCAGTGGATGGCGTTTTGACTCGACAATGTATAATCGCAGCTCATAATTTGTTCCCTTAGAAGCGACATTCACGTACACAAACCCAAACACCTTGATGTTGTTTCCCGTGTAACTAACCAGGTCTATGTCCGGCTCGTGTAATTGATGTTTTTCGATGCGTCCGATATTTTTGTTGTAGTCACTCTTGCTCATAATTTCCACGGGTGCCCCGCTGTCAATTTCAAAATCTACGAGAACGGAATTTACTTGCATTTTAATCCAAATTTTTTCTCTGTATGTGTGCTCATCTTTTGTTTCCGCCATGTGACATATCTCCTCAATTTCACGATGTTCGGCGTAGTTGGCCTCCGTCTTGTCCTTCGGCTTTCGTTTTGACTTGATGCACACTTGTTTTGTATGTTCGGCTATACGGCATTCAGTACAGTATAAGTTTTTTTCTGTACATTGACGTGAAAGATGTGGTCCGCCGCAACGATAACAGCCTTTGCTTGGCTTGTTTTCTGATGCTTTTTGTTTTGTTTTATTGGTGTTTTTCCCACGATTTCCTCCTGATTGACGATTTCCCTTGTCGTTATGTGATACATACCCAACTTCTTTGAGGTTATGTGTCATTTCCGCATTGCCTTTTTCGGACAACTCCATTGCACGTGCTGTTTTCAATGTGTTTTCGAGTGTCAAATCAGTTTTTTCCAGCAATCGGTTTCGCATAACTTTGCTTTTTAGGCCGAAAACTAGTTGATTTCTTAGGGCAGTCTCGAGATATGTTCCGAAGTTGCAATGCGTAGCTATTTTTTTTAGTTCAATCAAAAATTCGTCCACCGACTGATGGTCCTGTTGCCGGCTTAAATGAAAACGATAATTTTCCACTATTTCTAGTGGCTTTGGCTCATATATTTCCGCCAATGTTTTACAAATTTCGTCGTATTGTTTTTTTTCAGGTTCAGCCGGTGCCAACTTGTCGCACAGCGTATTGTAGGTTGCATAACCTATGTAATGTAATAGTAGGTGCACTTTTTTTTCTTCCTGAGTATCATTTATTGCAAATGCGCTTTCTAAGCGTTTTTGCCAACGACTCCATTGGATTTTATCTTTGTCAAATTCCTCGAATTGGAAAAATGCCGACTTCTTCGTGTTATCGATGATTGTGTCCTTTTGTTGTGGTGGAGTCATTTTATTTTATTTACTGATGCTCGAAATAAATCTCGATGGAAACCAAAACGTGTTTGTTTAAACAAAGAACGTAAATCTATAAGAAGGGAAAATTCGCTACTTGAAAAGTATACCGAATAGGCCTTCTCGTTGTCGTGACGCGCAAACCAGGAGTTGTTTTGAACTCATATTCGCGACAAATTCACAATTCTATTCCTTTATGTGCCTCGATTCTATTCTTATTCATTTGCACGTACATACATATGTACATATATGCACCAACGTAAAAATATATATACATACATACATACATACATATATGCACATTCAAATCAACCACCAAAGTCCATAATGAAAAGGGCAAGCAAGTGTAAAATACTACAAGCGGTTCATTCATAAAAATAGAAATGTCGCAACAAAGCATAAAAGTGGCAACAGAGCCTTTGGACAGATCAAGATTTTTATAAAATTCTAAAATTTGAAGTCGGGCTCATGGGTAAAAAGGGAGACTTCATCCGATGAGCTGACTTCTTCCTCTTCTTCAAAATACACACGCACACTAGCCTTTTGTTTTTGTTTTCGTATCGATAGTGTCAAATTCCTTTGCACTCATGTTTCCATGACATTTCATATTTGACTTGCGTTCTCCTTCTTAATTGTTTAATTTTCAACCAACCATCAATGTGGTAGTTTCTTGTTCATGTACGAAGAAATCTTTATTTCATCTGTATTTGTGTCACAAGTTGTCGCTTAAAGTGCAAAACAGCATATCAGTCTACCGTACGTATGCGTGTATATGCGGTTTTGCTTTCAAACGACGATGGTATGAAAATATACCCAGTAAACATTTATCTTTGAAATTAATCTATATATATATAAAAATCAAGCCCATTTCTTTGTCGCCGGCTTTCGCCCAAACGCGTGGAGGGATTTTGACCAAATTTACACACCAGCTTAGTACCTTGCTCTAGATGGTTTATATACATATTTTTTTCAAATCCGGATGTCGGTTCCCGAGATATAGGTCAAAAGGTCAAAACGTGGATCCGGCTTTCCCCTGAATATTTTTGGACGATATTGGTATGAAATGAAAGGTATTGATCAGAGAATTTACATAGAATAGTACTCATTGTGAATCCTATGTCGGGTCTCCAGATATGGGTCAAAACGTGGACCCGGATGACCCTCGAATGTTTCTGAGCGGTATTGGTATCAAATGAAAGGTATTGAGCAGAGAATTTACATATAATAGTACTCATTGTGATTCCTAGGTCGGGTCTCCAGATATGGGTCAAAACGTGGACCCGGATGACCCTCGAATGTTTCTGAGCGATATTGGTATCAAATGAAAGGTGTTGAGCAGAGAATTTACATAGAATAGTACTCATTGTGATTCCTAGATCGGGTCTCCAGATAGGGGTCAAAACGTGGTCCGGGTGACCCTCGAATGTTTCTGAGCGATATTGGTATCACATGAAAGGTCTTGATGAGGACTTCAACATAGAATTATTTTATTTGTGATGCTTAGGACGGGTCCCCAAATATGGGTCAAAACGTGGACCCGGATGACCCCAGAAAATTTCTCAGTGATATTGGTATCAAATGAAGGGTTTTGAGCAGAGATTTTACACAGAAATGAACTCATTACGATCCCTAGATCGGGTCCCAAGGTGTGGGTCAAAACGCGGACCCGGACAACACCGGGATATTTCTCAGGAATATTCGTACCAAATGAAAAGTGCTGAGTAGGGCCTTTACACAGAGATGAACTGATTATGATTCCTAGGTCTGGTCCCTAAATGTGGATCAAAACGTGGACCGGGATGGCCCCGGAAAATTTCTGAACTATATTGGTGTCAACTGAAAGTCAGGGCTTTTACATAGAGATGAACTCATTATGATTCCTAGGGATGTGGTCAAAATGTGGACCGGGATTGCCCCGGAAAATTTCTGAACTATATTGGTGTCAACTGAAAGGCAGGGCTTTTACATAGAGATGAACTCATTATGATTCCTAGGTCAGGTCCCCAGATGTGGGTCAAAATGTGGATCCGGATGGCCCCGGATAATTTCTCAGCGATATTGTTATTTAATCACGGCACATGACGATTCCTAGGTGGGATCCCAAGGTGTGGGTCAATATGTGGACCCGGATAACGCCGGGATATATCTTAGGGATATTGGTACCAAATGAAAAGTGTTGAGCGGACTCTCATGTAGGGCCGTACTCATTATGATTTCTTGGTCAAGTCTCCAGATACCGTACCCATTATGGTTCCTAGGTCAAGTTCCCAGATGTGGGTCAATAAGTGGACCCGGATGAGCCCGGGATGCTTCTGAGCAATACTGATATAAAATAAATGTGTTGACCGGGTCTGCTATATAGAGATATTTTCATAGTGATTCTTAGTCCCGATACCCAATTATGGGTAATTCGGACGCCACGGAATGTTTTTAAGCAATGATGGTATCAAATGAGAAGTGGAATGCAGGGTATGTTATGCTAAACCCAGTTCCCTAGGAAAAGGGAAGAGTAATGAGACTGGGAAAGGCAAAGGGACGGAAAAGGAGAGGGAGAATATAATAAAAATGGAATAAAGAGGACGGGGAAAGAGATAGTAAGACAGGGAATTAGAGAAGGAATAAGAGGGGGGAATAAAAAGGAGAAAGACAGAAAAGGAGAGGTAAGAGATAGCGATAGAGAAAGGGAAGCGGAAATGTGATGGGAAAGGAAAAAGGAAACGGAAATGAAAGGAAAGATAAATGGAAAGGGAAGGAGAAAGAGAAAAGTAGAGGGAAAGGCAGTTGGAGACTAATACGAAGAAAAATGGGATAAGAACATAAAGAGGGCAAACTTTTGAAAATATCAATTTTTTCCTTCACTTTTTTTAAACTTATCTGAATTGTGCGGAGCTTTGTAGCCCGAGGTAATTTCGGTTTCTAGATACTTCCAACATATTTTAAAGTGTACCGTTTTTCGCTTCAAGTACCTATAATAGGAAGTGAGCCAAAGCAAAGCTTGGCCGGGTACAGCTAGTGTGAATATATATCTTTCCAATATTTATTGTACCTTAATTGGGGCAAAAATCCATTCGAAAACAAGTGCATATTGTCTATATGATCATCATCTTTGTTTTCCAGTTAAGAAATCCTATGATGTTAATATAAATTCAATTATGAATTACCTACTGTTTCAAAAAATGGTTTTAATTATTTGAAATTTTCTTCCACCCTTGTCAAGCCTTGAGAAAATTTTATGATAACAAAATTATGTAGGTACATATTTTGGTAACCTAAAAATTATAACTTTTTCCAAGGTAAGCAAAATATCACCTTCGTGTACCTGGGTATGCCAAATGCTGTAAGTCCACCGCTGTCTTCATATGCAGTAGTTTGCATGTACATACTCAATAAACATCAGATCACAATATGTCAATGTTAGTTCTCAACTGCATAAGTTGAGAATTAAGGAAAATGTGTATGGGGTATACGTATGGATATGCATGGATGTATGTACATATAGATGTGTATGAAGACCTGTAGCGTCCTTGTAGGGAAATCAATAAATAGTGAACAGATGTAAAACTGTAGAATTTGCAAAAATTGTTAACCAGTTCTTAACTATCAAATAGGTAATCCAGCGGTGGATAATTTACACCCCCGTGTTATATTCACCAGTTGCTAACATGCAATTTGCATGATGCAAAAGAGATTGTGCTCGCACTAGTAATGTCGAAAAATGATCTAGCTGCTCACGAGTTATGAACTAGAGATTTTCCCAACAGGGGTCATAGGCATCGTGTTTCTTTCATTTCATTTCTTTCTGCCTCCATTTATTCCTCCATATACTTCTTTCTATTTCGCGGAGACGAAAAATAGTGCGAGGCAACTCCTGGATTGCCGGTCATGCCCAATCACTCGCTCGACTAAGTTCCACTTGCGAATTCTCCCTTCTTATAGATTTACGTTCTTTGGTTTAAATAAGGAGATTATTCCACACGTGTCGTAGGAAAAAAAAATACTTGCAAAGTGGAGTTCTACCAAAGAACGTAAATCTATAAGAAGGGAGAATTCGCAAGTGGAACTTAGTCGAGCGAGTGATTGGGCATGACCGGCAATCCAGGAGTTGCCTCGCACTATTTTTCGTCTCCGCGAAATAGAAAGAAGTATATGGAGGAATAAATGGAGGCAGAAAGAAATGAAATGAAAGAAACACGATGCCTATGACCCCTGTTGGGAAAATCTCTAGTTCATAACTCGTGAGCAGCTAGATCATTTTTCGACATTACTAGTGCGAGCACAATCTCTTTTGCATCATGCAAATTGCATGTTAGCAACTGGTGAATATAACACGGGGGTGTAAATTATCCACCGCTGGATTACCTATTTGATAGTTAAGAACTGGTTAACAATTTTTGCAAATTCTACAGTTTTACATCTGTTCACTATTTATTGATTTCCCTACAAGGACGCTACAGGTCTTCATACACATCTATATGTACATACATCCATGCATATCCATACGTATACCCCATACACATTTTCCTTAATTCTCAACTTATGCAGTTGAGAACTAACATTGACATATTTTGATCTGATGTTTATTGAGTATGTACATGCAAACTACTGCATATGAAGACAGCGGTGGACTTACAGCATTTGGCATACCCAGGTACACGAAGGTGATATTTTGCTTACCTTGGAAAAAGTTATAATTTTTAGGTTACCAAAATATGTACCTACATAATTTTGTTATCATAAAATTTTCTCAAGGCTTGACAAGGGTGGAAGAAAATTTCAAATAATTAAAACCATTTTTTGAAACAGTAGGTAATTCATAATTGAATTTATATTAACATCATAGGATTTCTTAACTGGAAAACAAAGATGATGATCATATAGACAATATGCACTTGTTTTCGAATGGATTTTTGCCCCAATTAAGGTACAATAAATATTGGAAAGATATATATTCACACTAGCTGTACCCGGCCAAGCTTTGCTTTGGCTCACTTCCTATTATAGGTACTTGAAGCGAAAAACGGTACACTTTAAAATATGTTGGAAGTATCTAGAAACCGAAATTACCTCGGGCTGCAAAGCTCCGCACAATTCAGATAAGTTTAAAAAAAGTGAAGGAAAAAATTGATATTTTCAAAAGTTTGCCCTCTTTATGTTCTTATCCCATTTTTCTTCGTATTAGTCTCCAACTGCCTTTCCCTCTACTTTTCTCTTTCTCCTTCCCTTTCCATTTATCTTTCCTTTCATTTCCGTTTCCTTTTTCCTTTCCCATCACATTTCCGCTTCCCTTTCTCTATCGCTATCTCTTACCTCTCCTTTTCTGTCTTTCTCCTTTTTATTCCCCCCTCTTATTCCTTCTCTAATTCCCTGTCTTACTATCTCTTTCCCCGTCCTCTTTATTCCATTTTTATTATATTCTCCCTCTCCTTTTCCGTCCCTTTGCCTTTCCCAGTCTCATTACTCTTCCCTTTTCCTAGGGAACTGGGTTTAGCATAACATACCCTGCATTCCACTTCTCATTTGATACCATCATTGCTTAAAAACATTCCGTGGCGTCCGAATTACCCATAATTGGGTATCGGGACTAAGAATCACTATGAAAATATCTCTATATAGCAGACCCGGTCAACACATTTATTTTATATCAGTATTGCTCAGAAGCATCCCGGGCTCATCCGGGTCCACTTATTGACCCACATCTGGGAACTTGACCTAGGAACCATAATGGGTACGGTATCTGGAGACTTGACCAAGAAATCGTAATGAGTACGGCCCTACATGAGAGTCCGCTCAACACTTTTCATTTGGTACCAATATCCCTAAGATATATCCCGGCGTTATCCGGGTCCACATATTGACCCACACCTTGGGATCCCACCTAGGAATCGTCATGTGCCGTGATTAAATAACAATATCGCTGAGAAATTATCCGGGGCCATCCGGATCCACATTTTGACCCACATCCGGGGACCTGACCTAGGAATCATAATGAGTTCATCTCTATGTAAAAGCCCTGCCTTTCAGTTGACACCAATATAGTTCAGAAATTTTCCGGGGCAATCCCGGTCCACATTTTGACCACATCCCTAGGAATCATAATGAGTTCATCTCTATGTAAAAGCCCTGACTTTCAGTTGACACCAATATAGTTCAGAAATTTTCCGGGGCCATCCCGGTCCACGTTTTGATCCACATTTAGGGACCAGACCTAGGAATCATAATCAGTTCATCTCTGTGTAAAGGCCCTACTCAGCACTTTTCATTTGGTACGAATATTCCTGAGAAATATCCCGGTGTTGTCCGGGTCCGCGTTTTGACCCACACCTTGGGACCCGATCTAGGGATCGTAATGAGTTCATTTCTGTGTAAAATCTCTGCTCAAAACCCTTCATTTGATACCAATATCACTGAGAAATTTTCTGGGGTCATCCGGGTCCACGTTTTGACCCATATTTGGGGACCCGTCCTAAGCATCACAAATAAAATAATTCTATGTTGAAGTCCTCATCAAGACCTTTCATGTGATACCAATATCGCTCAGAAACATTCGAGGGTCACCCGGACCACGTTTTGACCCCTATCTGGAGACCCGATCTAGGAATCACAAGGAGTACTATTCTATGTAAATTCTCTGCTCAACACCTTTCATTTGATACCAATATCGCTCAGAAACATTCGAGGGTCATCCGGGTCCACGTTTTGACCCATATCTGGAGACCCGACCTAGGAATCACAATGAGTACTATTATATGTAAATTCTCTGCTCAATACCTTTCATTTGATACCAATACCGCTCAGAAACATTCGAGTGTCATCCGGGTCCACGTTTTGACCCATATCTGGAGACCCGACATAGGATTCACAATGAGTACTATTCTATGTAAATTCTCTGATCAATACCTTTCATTTCATACCAATATCGTCCAAAAATATTCAGGGGAAAGCCGGATCCACGTTTTGACCTTTTGACCTATATCTCGGGAACCGACATCCGGATTTGAAAAAAATATGTATATAAACCATCTAGGGCAAGGTACTAAGCTGGTGTGTAAATTTGGTCAAAATCCCTCCACGCGTTTGGGCGAAAGCCGGCGACAAAGAAATGGGCTTGATTTTTATATATATATAGATTAATTTCAAAGATAAATGTTTACTGGGTATATTTTCATACCATCGTCGTTTGAAAGCAAAACCGCATATACACGCATACGTACGGTAGACTGATATGCTGTTTTGCACTTTAAGCGACAACTTGTGACACAAATACAGATGAAATAAAGATTTCTTCGTACATGAACAAGAAACTACCACATTGATGGTTGGTTGAAAATTAAACAATTAAGAAGGAGAACGCAAGTCAAATATGAAATGTCATGGAAACATGAGTGCAAAGGAATTTGACACTATCGATACGAAAACAAAAACAAAAGGCTAGTGTGCGTGTGTATTTTGAAGAAGAGGAAGAAGTCAGCTCATCGGATGAAGTCTCCCTTTTTACCCATGAGCCCGACTTCAAATTTTAGAATTTTATAAAAATCTTGATCTGTCCAAAGGCTCTGTTGCCACTTTTATGCTTTGTTGCGACATTTCTATTTTTATGAATGAACCGCTTGTAGTATTTTACACTTGCTTGCCCTTTTCATTATGGACTTTGGTGGTTGATTTGAATGTGCATATATGTATGTATGTATGTATGTATATATATTTTTACGTTGGTACATATATGTACATATGTATGTACGTGCAAATGAATAAGAATAGAATCGAGGCACATAAAGGAATAGAATTGTGAATTTGTCGCGAATATGAGTTCAAAACAACTCCTGGTTTGCGCGTCACGACAACGAGAAGGCCTATTCGGTATACTTTTCAAGTAGCGAATTTTCCCTTCTTATAGATTTACGTTCTTTGGTTCTACTATCCTCGTCGCCACACTGTTGTAACTCTGTATTAGAACTGACTTTATTTAATAAAGAGAGATGTTAGTTAATGCTAGTATCGATTATAATGCTTATTACAAATATCGATTTCAATGCTTAAGGTTAGTTTGTACGTATATTTATAACATATATGGATAAAAAAATCTATTACAATCTATACGGATCCGAAATTGATACAGATAAACACCAGGATCACAAAATTCGTGTTGCATTTGCATGCAAACTTCTTATCCCGATCTGGATCACTGCCACGGGAACTCGGCAATTCTTAGTGGTTTCATAGTAAATACGTTAGGCGCATTATACCGAAGTGACCCATCTTTTGTAATTTAGTTGTTGGCCACACTTTTGGTCTTACTGTGTGAAATTTCGGCTCCCAGCACGGTTTACCGGTTGCCAAATGAACGCCTCCAGAGTAACGTTAACCGAGTCCTACAGGAGCAACTATCTTTAAATAATAAGGCAGTGGAACAGCTTATTCTATCATTTTACGAGGAAAAAATTGGAAAAGGCGCTTGGAAAAAACAATTGGGGTCTGTACACGGTTTCTTGCGTTTTTTACAGGTACGTATAATTCTGATTGTGACCGCTTTGGTGTAGTGGGTACAGTGCTCGCCTGCCATACCTGAAAAATCATAGCAAACATTATAATAATAATAATAATAATAATACAATGGCGCTATTATAACTCGTGACGAGTTTTATGGCCGAGCTTCTCTCCCAATTCGAGGTGTGCTCCTTTTTGTTTTTCCTACTAATTGATGGACCTACAGTTTTATGCCGGCTCCGAACGGCGAATGCATTTTTATGAGAAGCTTTTTCATGGCAGAAATACACTCGGAGGGTATGCCAGCCACTGCCGAGAGGTGACCGCTGTTCTTAACCCTTTCCTTCCCATGGTAGCCATATGGCTACCAAATTAAAAATCTATATTTAAACGTCTTGCTACGGATTTTTTTTCCATTTAAAAAAAACAATGCTTAAAGCCAACATTGCTTAAATGATTTAGCCCTCAATATTTCTAATTATACATTGGCAAACATTGAAAATTTTGACATTTATTTAGCAACCCACGTGCCCTTTGCATTCGGCTGGATTATAATTCTCTTATCAATAAAATATATACAATTAATTTATTTATTTGTACAAAAAAAATATTTTCGTGCAAGTTAATGCTTGAAAAATACATTTTAGCATTAAGAAGGTGAAAAGTGTAAGTAAGAGTGAATATATTTGCTAAAATTGATCGGTAGCCATATGGCTACATTGGGATTTAATGCATACAAAAATTTACCATTTAAACATATTTGGTAGTATGAAGTTCATCATGTATTTATACTTTTTTGCATCACTTGCTCTGAAACAATTAAAAATTATTTTTTTTTTAAACTACATGTCAAAGGAAAGTGCCGTGTTAAAGGATTCCCTTGAGATTTATCACCGTGGGTGAACGAAATATATTGGGAAAAATAAAATTGTTAAACATTGTTTCAAGTTGACCTGAAGCCTGCGTAGAACAACTACATTATTTTTTTATGTTAAACACAAAGCAACATTACATTATTTATTTTAATTATAGAAAATTAAGTCCTGTGGTTTGTATATTTTGTTTTTCTAGATTGGTAATGGCCAATGGCCAGCCCCATCATATTATATGTCTGAAATTGGTCTTTTAGTACATGATTTCGTCTCCGTTTTTGGAATTGGACAGTTGCTGTTTTTATCAGATGGCCTTCCTATTTTTTTGTCGTTAATAAATCCAGCATTTATCATCCTATCTGCAATTTTCGCTGTGAACTCTTGCAACGAGTTATAAGTGGGGTGAACCTAAGCAATTTGGAGGATGGCTTCGTGTGTAAAAGTCCACGTAAGTGGGGAAAGCTTCTGACTGCCATCCACCTGGGGGTGGCCAGAGCGATTCTTTTGCATGCGGAGCAAGCAGCTCACGACTTCCGCGCAGTGTCCTCTGGATAGCCACCGAACACCCGTTTGGTGGTGAACTAAAGTGAGAAGGCGACAACTCGACAAGGCCACTCCGACATATTCGGTTTAAGGGCTTGTTGAGGGGAATAACTGCAGCGTCTGTTCACCAGAAGGTGCGGCTGCGAGCGGGCGTCTGTCTTGGAGCAAGCGGCTCGCTATATAAACGTGTAACAATATACAACTCCCGCAGGGCGGGTTGTGCGTCGGGCTTGGGACCCACCACGTAAAAATCCTATCCAATGAAAACAACAACAAAGCCTCGGATGAGACCACCCCTTTCTGATGACAACCACGGCAAACGTTTAAAGGACTATGATTTGAGGGTAAGCACCTGGAACGTCCGGACCCTTAATTGGGAAGGTGCCTCTGCCCAGCTGGTTGATGTCCTCGAAAGAGTGAAAGCTGACATCACCGCCATACAAGAGGTGCGGTGGAAGGGGCAAGGCAAGAAGAAATGTGGGCCTTGCGATATATATTACAGTGGCCATGCAGAGGAGCGTATATTTGGTGTTGGTTTTGTGGTGGGAAAGAGACTCAGCCGCCGAGTACTGTCGTTCACGCCAGTGAACGAGCGTCTAGCCACCATCCGCATCAAAGCGAGATTTTTCAACATATCTCTCATCTGCGCCCACGCCCCGACGGAAGAGAAGGACGATGCGATCAAAGACACTTTCTATGAGCAGTTAGAGCATGCTTACGACCGCTGCCCCCGTCAC
This sequence comes from Urophora cardui, assembly GCA_960531455.1. NCBI lineage: Eukaryota > Metazoa > Arthropoda > Insecta > Diptera > Tephritidae > Urophora > Urophora cardui. The sequence goes on along the minus strand of OY482672.1, from coordinate 73,924,791 downwards.
GACATTAAGATTGTGCTTGGCGATTTTAATGCCAGGGTGGGTAAGGAAGGCATCTTTGGCAGCACAGTCGGAAAATTCAGTCTCCACGACGTAACCAGTCCCAATGGGACGAGGCTGATCGACTTCGCCGGGTCACGAAACATGGTCATTAGCAGTACCAGATTCCAGCACAAAAAAATACACCAAGCCACATGGCTGTCTCCTGATCGAAAAACGCGAAATCAAATTGATCACGTCATGATCGACGGCAGACACAGCTCCAGCATCCTAGATGTGCGCACAATCCGTGGTCCCAATGTCTACTCCGACCACTATCTTGTAGCAGCCAAGGTACGCACCCGCCTCTGTGCAGCAAAGAATGTGCCAACAGGACAGCAAGGAAAGTTTGAAGTCGAAAGGCTGCACGTGACGCAGACAGCCAATGAATACACCACTCGGCTCTCACTCCTGCTCTCTGAGAGCAACCCTTCACCAAACGATGTATCTGAGGAATGGGAACACATCGCTCGTTCACTTCGTATCGCCGCTGAGGAATCTATAGGATACAAGCGAGCCCACAAAAACACCTGGTACGACAAGGAATGTCGCGATGCCTCGGAAAGAAAGAACGCCGCCTACAGGGCTACATTGTGTGCGGGCGCAACGCGAAGCGTATGGGAGCGTTATCGAACGGCGAAGAGGGAAGAGAGGCGCCTTTTTCGAAAGAAGAAAAGGGAGGCTGAAAGGCGCGAGTGTGAAGAGCTTGAGATGCTGGCGGGTAGGAACGATGCTCGAAAATTCTATCAAAAAATCAGGCGGATGACTGAAGGTTTCAAGACCGGGGCAAATTTCTGCCGGAATGATAACGGTGATCTGGTAACTGATGTCCAGAGCATACTTAAGTTGTGGAGGGATCATTTCTCCTCCTTGCTAGATAATGGCAACAGTGAAAGTGCGGAAGGAGAAGATGTACGACCCGAATCCCCAATAGCAGATGATGGTAGGCATGTTCCACCACCTGATCATGACGAAGTGCGAATAGCAATATCTAGGCTTAAGAATAACAAGGCCCCGGGCGCTGACGGCTTGCCAGCCGAGCTATTCAAACATGGTGGCGAAGAGTTGATAAGGAGCATGCATCAACTCCTATGCAGAATATGGTCGGACGAGCGCATGCCCGACGATTGGAACTTAAGTGTGCTCTGCCCAATCCACAAAAAAGGAGACTCCACAGTACGCGCCAATTATCGTGGGATAAGCCTCCTGAATATCGCATATAAGGTCTTAGCAAGTATATTGTGCGAAAGACTGAAGCCTATCGTCAACAATCTGATTGGACCTTATCAGTGTGGCTTCAGACCTGGTAAATCTACCATCGACCAGATCTTCACAATACGACAAATACTGGAAAAAACCCATGAAAAAGGATCCGACACACACCATCTCTTTGTCGATTTTAAAGCCGCTTTTGATAGCACGAATAGGAATTGCCTGTATGCCGCAATGTCTGAATTTGGTTTCCCTGCTAAACTTATACGGCTATGCCAAATGACGTTGACTAACACCACCAGCTCCGTCAGAATTGGGAAGGACCTCTCCGAGCCGTTCGAGACCAAACGAGGTTTCAGACAAGGTGACTCTCTTTCGTGCGACTTCTTCAATTTGATGCTGGAAAAGATAATACGAGCTGCAGAACTTAACCATACAGGAAGCATCTTATATCACAAGAGTGTGCAACTGCTGGCGTACGCCGATGACATCGACATCATTGGCACTAACACGCGCGCCGTATGTTCTGCCTTCTCCAAGCTGGATAAAGAGGCTAAGAAAATGGGTTTGGCGGTCAACGAGGACAAGACGAAGTACCTCCTGTCATCACACAAAGAAACAGCACGCCTTGGCAGCCACGTCAATGTTGATAGCTACAAATTCGAAACTGTTAAGGACTTCGTCTATCTGGGAACCAGCATTAACACCAAGAATGATGTCAGCACGGAGATCCAACGAAGAATCACGCTTGCCAATAAATGTTACTTCGGACTAAGTAGGCAACTGAAAAGTAAAGTCCTCTCTCGACAAACAAAAATCACACTCTACAGGACGCTCATCGTTCCAGTCCTCATGTACGGCGCAGAAGCATGGACAATTTCAAAATCAGATGAGATGGCACTTGGAGTATTCGAGAGAAAAGTTCTTCGTAAGATTTGTGGACCTTTGCGCGTTGGCGTGGGCGAGTATCGCCGGAGATTTAACGATGAGCTGTACGAGCTTTACACAGACATCGACATTGTTCAGCGAATAAAGATCCAGCGGCTGCGTTGGGCAGGTCATGTCGTGAGAATGGACGAAGGCGCTCCGGCCAAGAAAGCATTTCTATCGAAACCCGCTGAACGCAAAAGAAAAGGGAGACCTCCACTGCGTTGGGAAAATCAGGTGGACAGCGATGCTGCCTCCCTAGGTGTTCCCAAGTGGCGCCATGCTGCACGAAACAGAAGCAATTGGCGCGCTTTGTTGGACTCGGCCAGAATCGTCTAGACGGTTAAGCGCCAATCAAGAAGAGAAGAACCTAAGCAATATGATGGTTAGGCTTTATAGGTCAAAATTGGAAACAAAAATACTACTTACGCATATTTTATCACGTCCCAGATGTTAGCTAAAGGCAGAAGAAAAGGTAGACCTGCACTGCGTTGGGAAGATCAGGTGAAGACTAACTCGTCCTCCCTTGGTAGATCCAATTGGTGCCAGGCAGCACTAAGCAGAAACGACTCGCGCGCTCTTTTTGGACTCGGCCAAATCTTTTAGACGGTTACGCGCCAATTAAGAATAAGACGTTTGTGTTGTCAATTCCTGGTTATTGTATAAGAGGCATTGCATACAAAAGAAAATGCCGACAAAAAAACGTTTCTAGAGTTCAAAGCAGAAATTGCTGGTGGGATGATAAATGCTGCTTTTATTAAAAATGGCAGAAATAGGGGAAGACCGATGATGAGATGAGATAAACAGCAAAAGTCCAGTTCCGAAAACACAAAAACAGAGGAAATTCGGTACTAAAAGAGGGGAAACTTTCTAATAATGTCACACGCCCCCAAAAAAACGACTTCTACCGGTAAGTAGGGGAGGGGAAGGGTGTTCTGAATCCGTAAAATTTAGGCGCCGGACGTACTTCGTTTTCGAGGAATTTATGGTTAAAGTTTAGAACTCTCCATATAAATTCGATAAAGAAAAAAAAATTTTGCGCAGAACACTTTTCTGCGTTGGCGGCCTTCGGCCGCGCTTATAAAAAATAACCCTGGGCTACGCCATCCGTCCGGACGTGTGCCCTAACCGTGGCTACCGCCACGGTGATGTCCTTCTGCGTAGTACACCCTGTGAAGTCGCTATTAGCAAAATTTTTAATAAAAGTGATTTTAACGCAATATTGTAAAATTTATTAAATATATGTATTAGTAATATACGTGTTGTGACTAAAATAAAGAGTGAAATTTGTTTTGTAAATGAGGAATTGGGGTTGTTGTTGGTAAAAATTTAACAACTTTAACAAATTCCGGGAAAACTAGGTACGTCCGGCGCCTAAATTTAACTAATTCAGAACCTACTCCTCCTCCCCTACAACCCAGTAAAAGTCGTTTTTCTCGGGGCGTGTGACATTATTGGAAAGCCAACCCCTAAAAGACAGATCTCAGACATGCAGTATGATGGTGCTGACCATTGGCCATTACCGATCTATTTCGAAAAAGGAAAACGCAAATATTGCAACAGCAGGACTTCGTTTTCTAGACATAAATGTACAAAATTTAATATTGCTTTGTATTTAACATCAAAAAATATTTTTTTTATTTGTTTCATAGCAAATGATGCAAAAAAGTATAAATAATTGATAAACTTCATACAACCAAATATGTTTAAATTTGTATGCATTAATTCCCAATGTAGCCATATGGCTACCAAACCCTACCACCCACTGAAATACAGATATCAAACAAAATTTAATGCAGGATCATTTTAAATGCTATTTATACTAGAAAAAACCATTGTTTGATTTTTTTCTACATCTGCTTCTTAATTTGGGAAGGAGAGGGTTAAAAAACCCAATAATTGGATTTTTACTAATTAGAAAATTTGTTTTGGTGTTTTGCTCGGACCGTGATTTGAACCCGAGACCTCTGGCATAGCAGGCGAGCACTCTACCCACTGCACCACAGCGGCCTAGCAAACATTCGGATTCATAAAAGTCAGAAAGGAATCCTAAACCGGAGCGTTAACACTCATTGTAAGCTCATTTTATAGTCCCAAATTTATGTATTTCTGTTCTTAAGCTGGTTGACCGATATGAAATTAGCCATACATCATATGAGCCTGAATAAGAGTGGTAAAAGACTCTTATTAACATTACATTGAATTTTAGTGATACTTTTATACTTCCCGTTTTTCGAAACAGCATCTTTAATTACAATTATCATTTAAAAAACGTGAAAATTTTAAAAAAAAAGTTCCTAAGCTCATATTTCACACATCTTTCGGATTCATATCGGATTCCAAAATTCTGGGGCTCATATCATATCGAACTCATATCGAACTCCAAATTATGAGTGCTCCGACAATGTTTGTTGGGATTGTGTTTGACTTCTCGATGTGGGAGTTTAATTGTTTGTGTTTTGCTTGATTTTTAGCTAAGTTATTCTCGAGGATCACTTCCAAGGCGGTGGGTTAAGTTCTGCTTATCAGTTAGCCTAAAAGTACGGGACGTACATGAGCCAAGTTGCAAGAGAATCGGAATCATTATTTTCAATTTAATTTTACATTCTGAGGTAAGTTTTATCGGGAAAATAGATGCTTACACTAATTGAATGAACTTTATAGAATTGTGGATATATTCAAGAACAGAACATACACAGCGTCATATTTGATTCAGCATACAAAGATGTTGACTTCTTGGATTCTGTAGAAGCAGCAACAGACACTTGGAAATGTTTATGCAAATGTTTGGACTATTTTAAGGATTTAGATAGCTCCACCGTATGTAAATGCCAAAATGTGAACCTATTTTCTGCTTTGTTATTCATTCATTTAATTTTTTGTAGTGGAGTCATTTGGATGATTTAATTGAAAAGGCACTTAAAAATATTACAATGGCGCCGAACAATATGATCGGCCTCTGCCATTTGCAATACGTCAGGAAATTGGGAGCGTACTTTGCTATAAATTCTAAAGAGATCGAAACTCATTGTAATGAAAATTTAATAAGTGCACTTGCCCTGGATCGATTCCGAAATATATGCAGTACCAATAATTCGTATACAATTTTTCGTTGGGCCAAGAATATTTTAAACATGTTTATTGATAATTCTTATAAACTGGTTCAGGATAAAGAGCTCTCCCTGAAATTTTTACAGGTTAGTAATGCAACAAATTTTCGTTGCGTTTTCATTATCATTAACATTAACAACACAAACACAATTCAGTTTTACTTGAATACAAAGCTTACCGAACTACCTTTCGTCTTTATGGAATTCGGTTAAGGGGTTCGCTAGTTTTATTTTGGATGAAAGTATAGTTAATAATTTTGCTCAAGGACACTATTTAGCATAGTTTTATAGCATCGAAATTTTTTTTATTTTAGGCCACTGTATAAAAGCAGTTTGCGTTAAGCGTTAAGCATAAATACATAAATAATTAAATGAATTATTTCGTTTCGTTGATCATCAAAAATACTATATAAAAAAGAAGATATTTAGGGCTTATGCAAGGTCATTAAAAAAAAACAAATTTCAAAAAGCCGTACTGGAAACTGACTTTATTTTTATTTTCAATTAGAATGTACAACTGAATATCTAATGTTCGATTCCACTCGAACTTAGACTTCCTTCCATGTTTAATCTAATACTAGAGTGCTGCCTATTGTCGAAACTGGATAGTTTTTCTAGATGATTTCTTATAACTAAGGTGCAACTATAGTTTTTGTATAATTCTTTGTTGTTATTGTCACTGTTACTATTTTGTTGTTGTTGGTGTTGTTGTCGTTACTCGTCTTTACAATTCTACCTACTTCTTTCTTTCTATTTCTGCTCCTTTCTTTCCTCAATTTCTTTCCTACTTATTCTTTCTTATCCTTATTACCTGACTGCGTTTTTGTTATAGTGATTTTGCTAATTTTTTATGTTTCTACTTCTTTGAAACTACACACCACTTCCAGCCAAACATATTCACAATTGCCTGGTAAGCTTGGTGAGCACGCACAAACTCACCTATGCATGTGCATTGACACAGCTCTGATGTGTGCAAAAGCATGCACGAAAAACCACACGGCAAAATTCCAACGACGATTGTGGACGCATTTTCAAACAAATTTTAATGAAAATTGGTGCAGTTCTATTTGAGAGCAATACCTTTCTAATGGTGTTCTTAGTTTTAAAATCGGCCCAGTAGTTTCGACGGATAATATGGAACAAAATTTATGTTAGCGTATTAATAATATAGATATTATAATGGGGTTTTTTTTTATTACTTTCCAGGAAATACACAACTGTTATTCAATTTATATTACGCCGATTCGATTGGAAATAATCCAACCACATTTAGTAATGTTTCTTGAAAAGTTTATCGCTGTTTTAATGGAAACCATAGTCATACATAAACAAGATTCAGAGTTTATGAAGGTAATTAAAATCAACATGTACCCAATAAACACAAAAGCGAGGATATCGTGGCAAATTCGAGATGAATTCGCGGAGGTGAATGTTAGTTTTCGGATTCGTATCGAGTTCGAGATGGACTCGAGAAAAATCAATTATCGCAATAGCATTTATTAATTTTGTTAGATCTTGCTTTACACGAAGAAATTTCCTGTTGGGCTTTAATTTACTCTTTAAAACTCCACTCGAGAAATTTAAAAGTTCGGATGATATCGTGGGGAATTCGAGGCGGATTCGCAGAACAATATTTTCTAGAATGTATTCGCCAATGAGCCCAAATTTCGAATTGCCAACGATCCGAGAACATAAAAATGCGCGAATCGCTAATGAGAGGTGACTCACCTGGGAATTCGGATTCGCCGATCTATCGTCGCGAACTATCGCCGCGATAATATAATCAGAGAAGAGAAGAATTCGAGGCGAATCCGTTGTGTTTATTCCCAATATCGCGGCGATAGTTCGCGACGATAGATCGGCGAATCCGAATTCCCAGGCGAGTCACCCCTCATTAGCGATTCGCGCATTTTTATATTCTCGGATCGTTGGCGATTCGAGATTTATGCCCATTGGCGAATACATTCTAGAAAATCTTCTTCTGCAAATCCACCTCGAATTCGCCACGATATCATCTGAGCTTTTCAATCTCTTGAGTAGAGTTTTAAATGGTAAATTAAAGCCCAACAGGGAATTTCTTCGTGTAAAGCAAGATTTAATAAAATTAATAAATGCTATTGCGATAATTGATTTTTCTCGAGTCCATCTCGAACTCGATACGAGTCCGAAAAATTACATTCACCTCCGCGAATTCTTCTCGAATTCGCCACGATATCATCCTCGCTTTTGTGTTTATTGGGTTGGGTAGTAGTACTACCCAATAAACACAGACGCGAGGATGATATCGCGGCGAATTCGAGGCGAGTTCGCGAAAGCAGATTTTCGCGAATGTAATTTCTCGGTCTCGCCTCGAGTTCGCGGCAAGCTCGATTAAATCAATTTTCGCGATATCAATTTTTTCTATTTTTTTAAGTTGTTTTGCACTAAAAAATCATTATAGTTCTTATAAAAATATTTTAAATGCTTTGTAATATTTTATACGGATTTAACCCATTTCCAATATTCCATTAATAAAAAAAATTTCGAATTGCTAATGAACCAATTTTCGAATCGCCACCGATCAGAGTAATTAAAAATTCTCGAATCGCTAATGATAAAAAATTCGAATCGCGAGCAATCAGAGAAATTAAAAATTCTCGAATCGCTAATGATAAAAAATTCGAATCGCCAGCGATCAGAGAATGAAGAAATTCTCGAATCGCTAGTGATCGGTGACATTCCTACGAATTCGGATTCGCCGATCTATCGCCGCGAACTATTGCCGCGATAATATAATCAGAGAAAGCGAATCCGACGCGAATTCGAGGCGAATCCGTTGTGTTTATTGGGTATATTTAATCTGTGTTTGTATGGAAATTGCGTAGCTAAATTTCGAAATTTGAATTTAAAAAGTATTGAATGCAAAGTAAAATATTTCAAATAATTAAAATCGCTCTCTTTAATATAAACACGAATTTCCGCAGTAAAACTTCATTGAGGAAAAGTTCTTCACCAAAAACTAACAATATCGATATTGATAGGAACCCTGCAGGCAAAATTAAACTAGTATGAAAATAAACTAGTTGATCAACTCGTATGTAAAGGAAAAAATTCAACTAGTTGGTTTTCTACTAGTTGATCAACTGGTATGAAACGGACAAAATTCTACTAGTTAGATATCTACTAGTTGATCAACTGCTTCTAAAAAGACAAAATCATACTAGTTGGTATTCTACTAGTAATATACCAATTTATTATAGCACAAAAAGTACTAATAGTTGTGCGGAGCTTGAGGGTAGGGTTAACAGGTTCAATCAAATCTTGGTTGATGCCTTCACATCCAGCTGTCGAGTATCTGGGCCCAAAGAGGGTAAAACCGTTTGGTGGTCCAAAGACCTCTCAGTGATGAGAAAAAACGTACGAAGGCTCTTTAATAGAGCCAAGCGCACGGGCCACTGGGAGGAATACAAGACGCACCTCACTCGGTACACTAAAGAGATCAGAAAATCAAAGAGAGAAAGCTTCAGGAGATTCTGTGAGGGGATATCAGCCACCCCGGTGGCGGCTACACTCCACAAAATTTTATCCAGGGAGCAAAGGGAGACAAACCTAGCGATCAAACTCCCAAATGGTGAATACACCAAAACGGAGGAAGAGAGAGGAACTATCCTGATGGCAACTCATTTCCCGGATGCCGGTCCCCCCGTAGATTCTATTGTGCCTCGAAGTATAAGACCCACTCCTTCAGACTGGCGCTTCGTACGAAACTTGATTTCGGGGAGTGCCGTCAGATGGGCGATAGGGTCCTTTGAGAAATACAAATCTCCGGGGGTAGATGGTATATACCCGATAATGTTGCAAAAGGATAAGGGAGTAATTGTGCACTTAATGCACATCATGAGAGATAGCCTGGCGCTGGCGTATATCCCGTCGGCGTGGCGTAGAGCAAAAGTGGTTTTCATACCCAAAATAGGAAAAAAGGACTACTCTATGGCTAAGTCCTTCAGACCCATAAGTCTTACCTCCTTTGCTCTGAAAGCAATGGAGAAGATAATAGACTTAGAGATCAGGTCAAACACTCTGAATAGGTTTCCCCTGCACCCAGGACAGCATGCATATAGGGCAGGCAGATCTACGGATACGGCCCTGTATGAGCTAGCTGACACAATTCAGGGTGCTTTTGACAATAAGGAAGTGGTGCTTTGCGCCTTCCTAGATATAGAGGGAGCCTTCGACAACGCGTCTCACGACGCTGTGAGTCGGGCGCTAATGAGAAGAGAAGTACAGCAGCCTATATGCAGGTGGATAGACTCGCTGCTTCGCACGAGATTAGCCGAAACCCAAATAGGCAACGACGTAGTACAGGTAAAAACCACCAAAGGATGTCCGCAGGAAGGAGTCCTATCTCCTCTCTTGTGGAGCCTGATAGTGGACGAACTTCTGCAATTACTGACAGACGATGGAATCCGTTGTCAAGGATATGCGGACGACATCGTCATAATTGCAAGAGGCAACTTTGAGAACACCCTCTGTGACATCATACAGAGGGCCCTTATAATAACAAAAAGATGGTGTGCTGGAGTGGGACTTAACTTAAATCCCGCAAAAACAGCTATCATCCCCTTCACAAAGAGAAGATCCCTACCGGGAATGAGACCGATTAGGCTGGATGGGGTGATGCTAACCACTGTTCACGAAGTAAAGTACTTAGGAGTCATCTTTGATACCAAGCTTTTATGGAGGGAACATGTGGAGCACACCACATCTAAGGCTACAAGAGCGCTAATGGTGTGCAGACGTCTTGCAGGTAAATCATGGGGCTGCAGCCCCCGAATGCTAAGATGGATGTATACCATGATAGTTAGACCGACAATCATATACGCAGCAGTTGCGTGGGGCTCGAGGATGAACCCAGCGTCAGTGAGGAGCGCACTAGCCAAGATACAACGCCTGGCCTGCGTGTGCATCACAGGTGCGATGGGCACATGCCCAACGGCGGCTATGGAAGTGCTACTCGAGCTAACCCCGCTACACATTTTCATAGAGCAAACAGTAAAGCGCACCCTTCTAAATATAGCAAGGGAAGGAAGTGGACGTGGAAAGGTCCTATCAACTCAGGGTATGAAGAGACTGGGAGAGAAACTCCCAATCTCCCTACTTCCTAGAGATGACACGACTAAGTACATCCAATTTGAGAAACGTTTTAGAATCGAGCTAGGGGACAAAGCAACATGGAATGATTCCAGACTGGAGGCCATTCTAAGGGACACCCCGATTATATGGTACACTGACGGCTCGAAAACACCAGAAGGTAGGGGTGCTGGTTTCTGTGGTCCGAGAGCAAAGGTATCCATGCCTCTGGGACGTTTTCCAAGCATCTTTCAGGCGGAGGTATTCGCCATTAGTCAGTGCGTAGAGCTAAATTTGAGGAGAGGATACTTTGGCGAGAAAATCACCATACTGAGCGATAGCCAAGCGGCACTCAGGGCGCTAGCGTCGCATGAGATCAATTCATCGCTAGTCCGAGAGTGCATAGAAAAACTTAACGAACTTGGCGCCAGGAACTCACTACTTCTGGCTTGGGTTCCTGGACACAGAGGAGATTGGGAAATGAGATTGCTGACGGCCTTGCCAGAGAGGCAGCGGCGGCAAAACCAATAGGACCTGAGCCTTTCCTAAGTATAGGACCACATACGATACGGGAAGAGCTCAGGATTGAAGAATCTACAATGAGGGAGCAACACTGGCGGCAATCTGCTGGAATGCGCCAAGCAAAACTGTTGCTGGGAGGGTACAATAAAAGACGATTCAAGGAGATTATAGACCTCCCCAAGAGCAAACTGAGAATCCTGACCGGACTCCTAACTGGTCACTGCAGACTCAAAAGCCACATGCACAGAATAGGCATCTACTCGAGTAGCCTGTGCCGGTTCTGTGATATGGAAGATGAGACCGCTGAGCATATTCTCCTCGAATGCACGGCCATATCTAGAAGGAGACAGAGGACACTTGGGCATTATCAGCTTGAGAGTAGCCAAATACCAGCCCTAAAGCCAAACGCAATACTCAAATTTGTATGTGAGATTGGCCTAGAGGAGGTATTATAATGAGTGGGAGGGCACAATAGACCCATAGGTCGCGGTGCGTTTCATCCTCCATATAACTATCTATCTATCTATCTATACCAATTTATGTATTAACTGAATATAGCAGTTTGTGCAATTCTATCACAAACTAAGCTTTATTGGCGACTTTGAAGTAAACTTACGCTATCATTTAACAAAAGAAATATTTTTAAGGCTTTTCATTTATTTTTGTGCAAGGGTATACAAGAACAATTACATACATACATATATATTTGCAGCAGGTGGCAAGAAGAGTTTAAGAGAGTTTAGTTAATTGATTTGGTTTCATCCAAATCGGAGATTCTATTATCCAACTGCCGCAGTAACACGAAGCCATTATTCTACCTTACTATACATCTTTGCGTGTACTGTGTATAATATGTACTAAATGTAACTTTAAAAAGTACTGAGCTAATTAAAGTGGGCTTTATTAAATGAACTAAAATGCTATTTTTTCACCTAGATGAAGTGGCATTTTTCTAGTATTATTCTGACTGGTATTCTTCTAGTATGAAGCTGATGTGTTGTCTACTAGTATGAAACTGAGTGGTATTTTTCTAGTATGAAGCTTATGCAAGGAAAGACAATTGCCATCTCGTAGGCCATCGCCACGTTAAAACTACCAGTGGCTTTCAAGTAAAATGGATAGTTGGGCAACTAGATGCCGACATTTTCAAACTGGTAGAATTGTAGTATGCAACTAGTTGTTTTGCCTGCAGGGAATTAATGAAAAAGTTCAGCTTCTAAGATAATAATTTTAAGAATATTTTCCGTATTCTCCATACATATGTATGCGTTTAGTGCAAAATGTTCTTAATCTCATTTAATAAAAAAACTCCTTTTATTTTATTTGTAAGACATGTTTTCGAATCACGCAAGTTACACTAATTCAATATAAAGCGAATATTATGAAATGAAAACAAGATATTTTTTTCGTTCACAGGTTATTACCGCCACTTTGAACATGTTCAAATATCAGTTGCGGCATTCCTTCAGTTGTTCAGATTTTACAGATTACCAACATATATATAAAACCCTTGATAAACTTTTAGAACACGATAGTTTTATGCAAAGTCAAATTGGTTTATTGTAAATATTTACAAAATAAAACGAAATAAATTTGAAACAAGTTTTAGGTATTCAATTTCTGCAAGAAAATGGTTAGTTTTTAGAGCTGGGCGGTATAATAGAAGAATTTTCTTGTGTTCCTGCGCTTACTTCACGATTCGGCCCATCATAATCGCGCTGATCACCCACACTCCCCTCCGCGAAAATACGATCTAGTAATTCTTCCCGAATTTTGTGTGTAATGTCACTAGATCGATTTGCTCTATCTTCACCAGCTGAATAACTAGTGGGCGATATTTCTGCTCCATTAGCGACCTCTTCGCTTTCATAACATGTATAGAGTTCTCTCTGAAACTCTGAGCTAGAATCTAAACTAAAAAAGTAAATATTATGTCCCCTTATGTTCCTACTCGAGAAATATGCAAGTGAAACTTCGGGGAACACATTTGTGAAAAGCCTTTTCATCACAGAAATATGTACATTTGGAGGGCTTGCTGACAACTTTCAAGGGACGATCGATTGATAAAAGCAAGAGTTTTTAATTTGAATGTTTGTCGAGACAACAATTTCCGAACTAGCATTATATTACTTGTAAATTGACAGGAACATATCAATTCGACCCTTAAATTAACCCTATGAAGTCGCCCAAGAAGTTTCACTGCAATATAATTGTAAGCATACAAACATATCGACCCCTTTGTGCGACTTTACAGGAGAGCATTTTTTTGTTCTTTTCCTGTTTTTTACTGGTATATTTAGATAGTTAATTAATATACTGAACCTGATATTTTTTTTCTTGAAAAAATTTGCAGTTTGCCAAAAAATAATAATTTTGTTTTGTCCCTTACGATAATTTCGCTCTAAATGTTTTATGAGCGTATTTGAATAAATGTCGCTTACGATAGTTTTTAAAAAAGATTGTATATGACAAATACAAGTGTGTTAATGTATACTTTTGCATTTTTATTGATGGGATCATGGTAAATTTTCACAACTTTAAGAAGGAATATCTCGGGAACTATAAACTTCCGGCAAGATTGCTTCTTAGTTTTGAGATCTGTGAGAGCCCCCCTACCGCCCTACATAAGTCATTTTTCTCAGCGCGTGCTGGAATAATTGAAAGCCGACCCCAAATTTGCATCAAAAAGTAAATTTCGAGAAAATGAACCTTACGATAAAATCGCGCAAAGGGATCGATATGTCTGCAATATCTACATTACCACTTTGTAGACGTGTAATGTCATTAGGACACATTTCTTCTGCATTCTCTGTGAGAGACTCCACCAAGTTGAATCGATACGTATGTTTTTCCTTCTCAATTTCTAATTTAAGATGCTGCATTTCTTCTTGCAACTTTTTTCGACGTTCTTCCAATTCTAGCAATTTAGACTGTTCATTCTCCAGAGTACGGCATAGCTCTTTGAACGTGTTATTTGCAATATCCACTAACGACTGCGATTTATCGTAAATGGCTGTATTAGAAGTCGAATCTGGCACAAAAGTACTTCCATTTTCTTCAGTTTGGAATTTTTCCAAATCGTTGGAGTTATTTCTTTTGGGTTCCATTTATGTAGTATTCTTTTTTTTTTTTTTTTTTTAATAATATAACTACTGATCGTAAATATATAGAAGCAAAAGCCGTGACCAGGCACGTTTGAAACGTATTTATTGAAAACAATAGAGAAATAAAGTTTATTTAATAAACGGAAATATGTAAATATTTAGAAAAAGTAATAATTTCCTTTGACACTCTCGCCTAGGAAAACTAGCAATTTGTTTTTTTTTTTTACAATAGCAATTCAATTTCAACTGCATTGGTCAGATATATTTGCCCGTCAGAATGAATACTTTTCCTGCAATCCGGATCCGTTTAACTAACAACATATTTGAATTACATTAAATAAAACAAAATGCTCCGAGCTGCAAGTTATTATATGCCGGAATGATAACTGCGATCTGGCTACTGACGTCCAGAGCGTGCTTAAGTTGTGGAGGGACTTGCTAGATTACGACAACAGTGAAATTTCTGAAGGAAATGTACGACCTGAACCCCCAATAGCAGATGATGGTAGGCATGTTCCACCACCCGATCATGACAAAGTTCGAAAAGCAATATCTCGGCTTAAGAATAATCAGGCGCCTGATGGCTTGCCAGCCGAGCTATTCAAACATGGCGGCGAAGTGTTGAGTGTACTCTGCCCAATCCACAGAAAGGCAGATGCGCCAGTTATCGTGGGATAAGCCTCGTGAATATCGCACATAACGTCTTAGCAAGAGTATTGTGCGAAAGATTGAAGCCCACCGTCAACAATCTGATTGGACCTTTTCAGTGTGGCTTCAGACCTGGTAAGTCTACCATCGACCAGATCTCAATACGCCAAATCCTGGAAAAAACTCATGAAAAAGGAATCGGTACGCACCATCTATGATTTATGAACATTTGCGCGTTACCAATAAACTGAGAAGGTAATGTTTTCACACACATATTGAAGCTTTGGTGAAGTAAAGGTGAGGTGAGCTATTTGTGACGTAAGCTTTAGCAATTTTTTCAAAAAAAAAAAAAAAAAATATCAAAAAAATTTATTAAATAAATTCCAATTTAGACAACGAAAATGACAGTACGCCAGTATCCTTATGATGAAGTACCTTGCCTACGGACCAAATGGGCGCTGGCTCGAATTCTAAATAATATGTTCTTTTTTTTTTTTTGTTGGCACAAACTCAGTTTATTCAATCAGTTTCCACCCCACCTTTACAAAACATAATATATATTATAAAAACGTTTATTAAAAATTTTTTTTCCAAACGTGAGTTGCAGTTGTAGAAAGGAGTATCTCTTCGTTGACTCGACAACTTTTCGTAAATGAGCTAACTCAAGTGGGGTAAATGATTTCGAAATGGTTAGCTTACTGAAGTAAGTTTATAGTAGCTCAGAGAAATGTATTTTGCATGTTAGGTGTATGTATTCTGTGTAGACTTGAAAAGGTGTATCTAGTATTAATAAAAACCAAGCAAATGCTTTTACTTAAGATTTTCCAATAATTTGTATGAACCAAATATCAAAATTTGATTAAAAGGTCTGAAATGCAAATGCTTGGTTTTTATTAATATGACCCACTGTCTATTCGATATCTAACCTCAACGTTTGTGCACTAAACCTATTTTGTACTTATTATTAAAGGAATTTTTGTGCGTTAAAATAATTTTAATATCAATACTACGGTTTTACATCATTCGTACAAACATTTTGTGGCGGCCAATGGTGTTCAGTTGGTATTTGTTGCGGTTGGTGTAATAGCAGTTGCTCGTTTTGTGGTTTTAGTTGTTGCTGTTGTAGTAACAAAAGTTGTTCAGTTGGTAATGTATTCCTATTTGCTTCCTGTCGCAATTTGTCAACTTCCAGTTCTAGCTTTTTCGCTTTAAGTAACATAACTGTACGTTCTATATCAGAATTTTCCATCTGTTTTTTATAATATGCAGTTTTAATGCGCATAAGCTGTATTTCTACGCGCGTCTTTAGATCCTCTAGTTTTTGATTTCTTTGATATGCAGTTTCACGCTTAGCAACTTGTGGTAGTTTAAAATCAAAACTCTGGTTGTTATCGTCATTTATAAATGGATCTTCTGGTAAATAGCCATCAACAAACTGTGGAGTCAATGAAATTTCGTTAATAAAAATTAAGTTAAAGAAATTTGACCAATATACAAACCTCGATTTGTTTCTCATACAAATGGTTTATATCGCCCTCTATGCCCATTGATGAATTGCTCCTTGTGGGACTAGGAGGATCTCTTTTCATATCAGCTACATTCTTTGGCTTAAGTAAAGGTGCCTTTGTTGGTTTCTGAAAGCGTGATAGATACATATATATGTTATATGTTACAATTAATACAATATGTAATCCCTCGAGGTTTGCTTTTATTAAAATAGTAGTAAGCTATTTAGTTCTGTCGGAACCCTCATCTAAACATCTTTTTTGTACTTGGATCCAATATTTATTAAACGTTGTTTATTAAACTGCTGTGTGAACGGCAAAAATTTGTATATAATGAACCACGATCCGATAAGAATGGCTTTTTCCGGAGGGTGGGAGTAGTCTCACAGATCACAAAAAACAGTCTCACCCGCCTTACGCTTATAGTTTAGGAGATATTCCTTGTTAAAGTGATGTGTGTGTAGAACACCTTTCGACCGCGCTTTAAAAAAAGAACCCTCAACCGGCAGAATTGTCTTTCTGGGTTAATATCTATGGACCAACCCATAGTGGTTTTGTATAGAACACCTTTTGCATAGGCAGCCTTCGGCCGCGCTTTAAAAAAAATAACCCTCAGTCAGCAAACTTACGTATCTTTCTGGAGAACTTTTATTTTATTATAACTTAATGATTGTTGAAAGTGTTAAAATTAGATGAAATATCATCCACAGAATATTTCCCGGAATTTTTATTGAAAAAATCCCATTAGTTTGTAAATAAATGAAATTTCATTCATCATAACGAAGCTGAGCCTCAAACGAAAGCTTTTTATTTAAGCGCATATACATACATCTGCGCTTAAGGTACTGCCAGACGATGCAATGAAAGTGCTTTCCGAAAGTGTCAAATCATTGAAAGAACTTTCATGAGTATCCACACGTCGCAATGCTTTCAGAAAGCACTTTTTACTTCCACTTTCCGAAAACTTTGAGGAATTACTTTTCGTTTGTCCACACTGTGAAAGGGAAATGACTTTTTGAATTCAAACAGCTGTGAGAGCAAGACAGATGTAGGAGAGCAAACAGCTTGTTGTGTGAGAGCAAACAGCTGTGCGTCGAATGGTGATGGTGGAGACTTTTGTGTTCATATGAAAAATATAACGTGATAATTAATTATGTATTTTAATAATTGTATTTTGTTTATACATATGTATTTTTATAAAGAAAACATATCTACATGCCGGTTCGATCATTTAGACAACACTCGTATCAGCTAGCAACTTTCAGAAAGTAAAACACTTTCAGATGTAACAATTGAAAGTGAAAAGTATTTCTGAAAAGTATTTTTCTCGCAGCTAGAAGATGAAAGTTTTTCGTAAAGCCCATATGACACTACGTTTTTTTTCTGGTATTCTACCAGGTTTTTTGTGTGAAGGAGATGTTCAAATACAGTTTTGCGTTGGTGCAAGCGAGCAAGCTATATTGAAAAAAACCAAACAAAATACCATCTAGGCGATTAAAAACCAACGAGCCAGCTTGTATTTCGGTAGGTTTTTTGGCATTCGGTCATTTTTTCTGACAATTGTTTCAATTTGACAACTAGAAAATAAATTATATTTAAAATAAAAAATATATGGAAATACAAATTTTAAATTTGCCACTTGTAAGCTTCTGCTTTGGCCGCAAGGGTAAAGAAGAAGTCCGGAAGAAAAATTATATTGCGTACTGGCTTCCCTTTATAACATGGAATATACAGCTATCCTTCCCTTTGGGTTTCATTACTTTTTTATTTCAGTAATTTAAATTCAAATTTCCAAAAAAATTAATTTTTGAAATAAATATTATTTTGATTTAGTTTGAAGTTTAATGTCAATCAAATTGCTTTTGAGGGAGTATTTGTCTCTTTTCAACCTACAGGAGAATTGTTTTTGTATTTTGACTTTCGGTGGGTTTTCAAAACCAAAAAAACCAGGGAAAAAATGTAGTGTCATATAGGCATAAGAAAGTAATTGCTGAAATTTCGGAAACCACTTTCAGAAAGCGGCTACACGAGAAAATTTTACTTTTTCTCGCTCTGAGATTTAAAATATTTTACTTCCGTCCTTTTCACACTTTCACTTTCAATTCGTTTATTGCCAATATTGCGATCCAGATCAGGGATTTCAAAATTTCTAAAAATACATACATTTTGATGGATCGCAAAATTTTCATGCTATACAGGCCCTTAGACGAACAAATATTTGATCAAATCGTGTATCTATGGTAGCAGGGATGGAAAATGGGTTCTCTGATTTTGTACTAATTGAACAAGTAAAATGTACCAAATCAAAGGAAAATGTACCATCATTTTTGG
Organism: Urophora cardui; assembly: GCA_960531455.1. NCBI lineage: Eukaryota > Metazoa > Arthropoda > Insecta > Diptera > Tephritidae > Urophora > Urophora cardui. The sequence continues at coordinate 73,906,287 of OY482672.1, read as the reverse complement.
TAGCATATTTTTTCTAAGGACATACTAATCCCAAATTATATCTTCTTCTTTAGCCATTCAAAATATTATTGCTTTTCCAAGCAAAATCTTTCCTCTAAAAATAACATTATAAAAGCTTAAATTCATATAATTTTTTTATTAAATAAAGTTAAACTAAAATTATTTTAAATACACAGCCCCATACAATGCAAAAATATTTCAAAAAAAAACCGCTTTAGGTATGTATCAGAGATCAGCAGCGGTGCACCGCATTTTCTAAAGCACCGCAAAAATTCACCGCTACCGCATTGATTGAAAACCTAAATGATATTGCGGATTTAGTGTTGTTTGCACCACATACCGCAAACACCGGATAAGGCAAACACCGTATACCGCAAACACCGCATATCGCAAACACCGTATATCGCAAACACCGCATTTGTTTATTTGTATACTATTCAGTGTTGCCGGAAATTTTTCACACACTGCAAAGGTATAGGCAATTGAAAATTAATTTTTGTTTGTACATAAATACATAGATATGAGTGTCTGATTACAGCAAATTTATTCTCAAGTATTTTTTTTTTTATTTTTGTATGCTTTGTTTTTTGCGGCAGTTTTTGAATAATAAAATATTTTTCAATAATGAAATAATCAAAAAATTTCATTTTTAAATCCAATACGACTAATAAGGCGGTCAGAGTGAATACTTTTCCGTCATACTAGCAATCCGTTCAATTGACAACATAGTTGAATTAAATGTATTTAAATGACGATCGACACATTCAGTACTTCAGCTTCGCCGTAAAAAGACATCTAATTCAACTATATTCAATAAAATGACAAGAACTTCGGTTTCAATCAATGTATCGTAGCCAATTTTGTCGACTGTGCAAATTGAATGAATGCCTCGTTGGAAAATAAAGAATTATGTCACAGACAAACAAAAATGTGTAAACAAAACTTATGTGTATTACTAAGAAGCCATAAATGTAATTCAAGGATTTTAATAAAAACTCTATTTCATGTAAATAGTACATATTTTTATCTTAAAATTCATTAGTCAAATTATTTTGAATGTAAGCAAACTCTAAATTTTAAGTGGCCCTTTCAATGAAAAAATTAAAAAAAAAAACCAATCCTGAGAGTTTTCCTGTATAGATATTCTTTGGTTAAAATCAATTTGTAATCAGTAGTATTTTTCATCAGAAATCCATAAGACGGTAAAAATTACAAACAAAAGATCGCACTGGCAACATTGTAAATATCTCTATTTGGGAAATGCGGTGTTTGCGATATGCGGTGTTTGCCATATGCGGTATACGGTGTTTACGATATGCGGTGTTTGCGGTGTTGTGATATCCATACTACCACATACCGGAATTGATCAAGAAGGTGCGGTGTTTATTATGATCGCATATTTTGCGGTTGCGGTCATCCTCCCACCGCATTTTTTATGAGTATACTCTAAATCACAAAAAATGTATCGCATGCTGATCTCTGGTATGTATATACTCAAATTTCTAAATTTTTTAAGGCTCTCATGTTCTGCTAAAGCTCTAAACCAGGGCTGCTCAACGCTCTTGTATTGAAAGTACAAAGCTCAATACATCTACAAATTTTGTATATGCACTGAAAAATTTTTTTGCTCATTTAAATTTTTTTATGAATTCCAATAAAATATTATTTTAGAATTTATTTTCAAATGGTAGTATCACATACATACAATTTTTTTTATTTTTTATATGAAAATTTTTTGAATACTAATTTTTTACAGTGCTTTAATTTTTTGAATTTTTTTTTCATTACACATTTGTTATTGTAAATTTCGATTTCTTACGGCAGTGCTCGAGCTCCAATACAAAGTGCTTTTGCTCTGCACATTCAATATGAATCATAGGCACATACATATAAAATTTTTTTATATCTCAGTGCTTATGGCAGTGCAAAGAAAATTTTATTTTCATATTTGAAGTGAAAATATGTATATGTGCCTATGATTCGGTACAAAACAAAAACAATTGTACTTTGAGTGCCTATGAGGTGAGCAGCCCTGCTCTAAACTCATCATTTACTACGTTTATACGTTGGCAAATTCATGAAATCTGCCTTGACAGCTGATGTCGTTAGAACGTTGCCACTTTTTAAAAAAAAGCTGAATTTCATGAGTTCATAAATGCTGCATAAACGAAACCATTTTCGAATTCATGAAATTAAGAGTTCACGAATTCTGCCGTATAAACGTAGTAATTAATTTGCTCTATTTTGTCGAATTAACGCTTTGGAAATAACTCTAAAATCAAAGGGACAATACTATTTGTTTTGTTTTAATAGATTTGGGATGCAGTGATGTATTATTTGACAAAAATGTACCAAATATGTCAGCGTAGTACCTATGTACTTTTGGCTACCGGAATGTACCAAAAAAAGTACATTGTACCACATTTTCCATCCCTGTATGGTAGTAAAATTGGTGTTTTTCACGCGTACGTGTTTGATGCCGATTTGACCGAAATCAAAAATTTTTATTTTCCATCAAATTGGATGGCTATTTGATGTGCGTTGTGGATGCGTTGCTGTTTGATCAAATTTCAGTGCCAAATTAGCATTTGACGTGTGTTGCAACCATTTGATCAAATTTCAAATGTAAACAAACGTGTGAGTAGGCAAGTGCGCAAAATTAAATTAAAAGGACAATTAAAATTGGATCGGGACAAAAAAGTGATAATTATGGTGTTTTAAAAACTCAAATATTGTTACTTGTGCATGCTACGGCCATTTATCGCGCTTCAAATCGCTTATATTTTAACAATTTCCTTTGTAAATTAATAGAAAGGTAGCATCAAATTCGATGCCGATTTGATGTATGTCAAACCGTCAAATTACACAGACACGCGATTTGATCATGTAAGGGCCCTATCAAGGCAGATCTAGGAAGGTAGGCTCGGTGGCGAATTCAGAAACTACTTTTTTTATTTACAAAGGTAGAGTGTAATGTCAAAATCAAAGTGAATTCACATCATGACCAATGGGAATAGGCGAGTCCCAAGCGAATTCAAATTTTAACTAAGGCGAATTAGCATTTTGACATTACACTCTACCAATTACAATAACAAAGTACATGGGGAATTTCTGAATTCGCCACCGAGCCTACCTTCCTAGATCTGCCTTGGGCCCTATAACACAGGGGTTTGTATCAACGCTACCAACGACGTATGTAACTTACCGTCTTCGGCTGTTTGTCTGGCTTTCTTTCTAGCTGTATTTTGTGGAACTAAAAAAGAGCACATATATTTTAATATAGATAAAATATAATTAATTTATCTCTCGTATTTTACCTTTAAATGCGTCAAAAGACCTTTAGTTGAACCGAAGCACGTCTTCAGTATTTTATTACAAAATTTACACTGAGCTGTGGGACCACCACAAGCGGATACCAAAAAATAATACCAAACTGAGCTTTTATCATGGGCTTTTGATTTATGTGGGACATATTTAGCATCCTCCGAAGACTCTGAAATCAAAGATACTATATTACAATCCCGCTTTATTGAGAAAATATAAATTATTCACCCATATTTTGCAATAATATAACAACACAACAAAAGTAAGAAAAGAGTAATCAAACAAACTAGGACTGGGTAAATCGACTACGACTTTAATCGATTATCGACTTTTTGCTCAAAAAAAATCGACTTCTACAATCGATTGTTGTGTGTGAAAAAGACTCTGCACACGGCATTTGAAATTACGTTGATTAGCCGAAATTACTTTCCGAAATCACGCGAATTCACAAACGTTTTTGAGTAATTTCATTTAGTCGGGTTTCAGTTACGCTGTTCCTGCGCCAAATAAATATTTGTACATGGTCAACTTAGAGCGCTTTCACATTACTCGGTGCGGTATCGGATCGACATTTTTGGTTTTTACCGAAAGTATACCGAAACCTTACCGACCACATGTATTTCAATTGGCGCTTTCACAGTGTTGCATACATGAAATCGGAGCGGATTGATTTCGGTATACCGAAACGCGGTAAGACCGGTCAGTAAAATTTGAGGAATTACTGCATACATTTTTGCGGCGTAATAAAATAAGAAGAACAAAGTCAGTAAAAAACTCGTTTCGGCTATAAATGTAGCAAGTTATAATGTCTTCGTCTTCGCTAAAAGACATTATTGTTATTATTGAGTGATTTGTTCAAGTTAAAAATTTTGTTTTGCAAATTTCGATGTTTGTTTTCCTATTTTCTGCCGATTACGCACCGAAAGTATTCCCACAAGTGTGAAAAACACAGCAACGCGGAATCGTTTCGGTAAGCTGAAAATACCGAGCAAAAAATGTCGATCCGAGTAATGTGAAAAGGCCCTTAAATGAAAATATCATTAATAAAATACTCCCACCAAATTAAATGTTTTATAATTAAAGAATCGCTAATGCAATATACAATGAGAATATTTCTAAGAAACCGTCGCGAACAAATTTAATAGCCGTTTTTATTTTAGCGCAGATGTATATGCGCTAAAATAAAACTCAGCTAATGTGAAATATTAGCGATGGGTAAGGATGTTTTCGATTATAATCGATAAAATTTAGAGAAGAGACCGATTCTAGAGTAATTTCGTGAGTATTTTCGCCGAAATGCGCATTTCATGGGTAATTTCAGCTGGCATTTTGGTATGGCAAAACAACGTTATTTAAGGGTAATTAACGCCGAAAACACGATTTTTGCCTAAATCACCCTTAAATCATGCCCGTGTGCAGAGGCTTAAAGTTAGTCGGAAATCGATTAATTGGCTCGACTAATCGACGTTTTTACTATATATATTGGCGGTATAATTTTGTCAGAACTAATATATAAAAAAACTTCTCACAAAAAGAGCATACAAATTACAGCAAGCAAACAAAAAAAACACAAGCATTCGCCCTTCGAAGCCGGCACTGTGGGTCCACTTAATTTGTAGAAAAAACAAGTCTCCAATTGGGTGCGAAACTTGGCGGTATGCAAAAGCAAAGAAGAAGAAAGAGCAGAGGAAAAAATGAAACAAGATTGATTATTTTAATTGAAAAAAGTGGACATGAAAATAGTAAGTAAATTTATGTCACCACGTGTCCAAGGTAAAAGGAAACAGACCTAATATATAAAGAAGTCACTGTTAAATACTGCGAACGCTCTATTGCTGGTTCAATTTATGATCCGCCCTGTTCGATTTGTTTTTTCCGTGCTGAATTGGCAGCACAGTGCTTTTTGATTTGGCAGAACTGAAAAGTGACATTTGTGTATGTATACATATATATACATATACCCTGCAGTCAATTTGTTTCACTGCTAAATAATCATTGATGATTCTTTGTTGAATATTCATCATTATCGTTTTACGTTGGTGCAAGCGAGCAAGCTATATTGAAAAAACCAAACGAAATACCATCTAGGCGGTTAAAAACCAACGAGCCAGCTTGTATTTCGGTAGGTTTTTTGACATTCGGCAGCTTTTCTGACAAATTTTTCAATGTGACAACTATAAAATAAATTATATTTAAAATAAAAAATATGTATATGGAAATACAAATTTTAAATTTGCCTCTTGTAAGCTTCTGCTTTGGCCGTTTATGGCCGAGCTTCTCTCCCAATTCGAGGTGTGCTCCTTTTTGTTTTTCCTACTAACTGGGTGGACCTACAGTTTTATGCCGGCTCCGAACGGCGAATGCATTTTTTGTGAGAAGCTTTTTCATGGCAGAAATACACTCGGAGGGTATGCCACCCACAGCCGAGAGGTGACCGCTGCTCTTAAAAAACCCAATAATTGGATTTTTACTAATTAGAAAAAATTTTTTTGATTTTTTTTGCTCTTGAGATTTGAACCCGAGACCTCTGGCATAGCAGGCGAGCACTCTACCCACATTTAGGCATGAGGAAAGCAAACCATTTATTTGAAAAAATTCAGCAGCCTTTATATGAAAGTATTCACTGATGCCTCCTCATGATGAATTTCATCAGTGATTCATAAAGGATTCATTTCAGATTTTTACTGCGGGGTATATGTTTGTATATGTATATACACAAGCAACTGTCGGCCATATTTTTCATTCATACGCCGTGAAAAAAAAAAAAAAACAAATTATGGAAGTAACACATAAAATATGAGTATAAAGGTCATATATTTAAATTATATGTATATAAATTTGCCTAAAATAATTCTTGATCCATGATTTTTTATTTTGTTTTTTTTTTACTTTCTCAAATCACAATTGGTTTGTTGATATTTCTTCTTCTTTTTACTTCTTTTCAAGTGCAGCCAAATTTCATTATGATCCGGATTGTTTCAGTAAAAATTTATCTTGACTCAGACCCAGATGTAATAACTGAAATGCGCCTGATGTGAACTTATGTCTGTTTCCGTACTATCCAATGTAATATATTTTTTACTAATTTTGTGTTTCCGTACTTTGATGCCAGCAAGCGGGAGAGAATTTAATTTTTACTTAATTAATTTCCACTAGCAAATATTGCTGGCGGGATGCAAAAGCAAAGAAGAAGAAAGAGCAGAGGAAAAAATGGAACAAGATTGATTATTTTAATTGAAAAAAGTGGACATGAAAATGGTAAGTAAATTTATGTCACCACGTGTCCAAGGTAAAAGGAAACAGACCTAATATATAAAGAAGTCACTGCCAAATACTGCGAACGCTCTATTGTGTTTGGTCTGGCAGTCACTGCTCATATTAGACGCATCAGCTGATTCCGAAAACCGTCACTGCCCGCTGCCACATCGCTGATGTAATTTGGGCTCACACTTTTTTCAATTAAAATAATCAATATTGTTTCATTTTTTCCTCTACTCTATCTTCTTCTTTGCTTTTTCATCCCGCCAGCAATATTTGCTAGTGAAAATCAATTAAGTAAAAATTAAATTCAAAGTACGGAAACACAAAATTAGTAAAAAATACAGTATTTGGCAGTGACTTCTTTATATATTAGGTCTGTTTCCTTTTACCTTGGACACGTGGTGACATAAATTTACTTACCATTTTCATGTCCACTTTCTTCAATTAAAATAATCAATCTTGTTTCATTTTTTCCTCTGCTCTTTCTTCTTCTTTGCTTTTGCATCCCGCCAGCAATATTTGCTAGTGGAAATTAATTAAGTAAAAATTAAATTCTCTCCCGCTTGCTGGCATCAAAGTACGGAAACACAAAATTAGTAAAAAAAACATATTACATTGGATAGTACGGAAACAGACATAAGTTCACATCAACACTTAGAAGTTGGCTGTGATTCTAGGCAGCGGCAGCGAATTTAGAATTTGGGCTAAACGGAGCGGTGCTGCCAGCTGCCTCTGTTGTATTATGTGCCGCTTCATTACAAACCGTAGTTTCTAAAAATCAGCTGATTTCGAAAAACAGTCGCTGCCACAGCCACAGCGCTATTGTAATTCCGGCTTTATCTTTTTAGCTGGCGGGAATATAAACCATTTAAACGAATTTTAAAATAAGTATATTAAATGGCTGCTTTAAGTAATGAAGAAATCGTGATTTTCGATTTGGGAATATTGTACTACGAGTACAAAAATTATAGGAGCCCAAGGATTTGGACCAGGGAAATATACACAGACGAAGAGCGGCACTCGCATGGATTTTTTGGGCAGGCGTATAAAATCATAAAAACAAATGACGATGGTGAGTTCCACAAGACGACACGAATGAACGTTGAGGTGTTCAATATTTTATGCTCGTTGTTGGGAAAAAATTGACAAGAACTTGTCGTAGGAAAAAACAGGAGTTTTAATGTATGTAGAATTTTGTCCGCCACTATATGTATGTATGTATATGTAATTAATCATAAAACTTAATCAAAAAGATTTTGAGAAGAGAAAGACTTACTCTATTTATAAGTGCATAGTACATATGTACATTACCTCAACTGGATTCTGTTTAATATAACTTTTAAGTAAACAGAAGGACGCTTTTATTTCAATTTTATATTTTTTTAAAAGTTATATTAAATTAATGCGGCCTCGTACAATAAAAATCGACCAGTGTAAATATCGACTGGCTCAAAGTAGATTTGCGTTAAACTTTTGCATTACTCTACTTTTAAAAAAGTTATGAACAAAAATTAGTTGATATGTAAGTATAGGTACTGTGTATCTAAACTAGTTATATAAAAATGTTTATTTGGAAATTGTTTGTAATGGATAAATCCAACACAATTTATTTATGTAATTTATGAATTGTTCGTTACCTTTGTTTTGAGATTGGTTGTAATGGATAAATCCAATACAATCTATTTAGGTAATTTATGAATTGTTTGTTACCTTTGTTTTGTTTCTTTTAAAAGTTTTTATTAAACCAACTGTTTATAACATAACTGAGTTTAAGTGTTTATATTTCATCCAATGGAATCTGTAGTACTGTGGATATATCGACGCTTCCAAACAAAACTGTACTAAGTCTGAAAACTGTGTTTTGCAGGAGAAGCTCTCAAAATTTAAACTCGATATGAAACTTCGGTTGTATGCTAAGTATATTTTCACTTATAACTTCTGTTTGGATTGAACGATCAACACCAAAACTCGACAATATCAAAGTCAGGGTATGCTTTATTAAAACCGTAAGAAAAAATAAAAATTTGCTACGTGGTTTTTCATGGCAAGCTCTCGAAATTTTTATTCTGTAAAAATCTCGAGTTGTATTATATGTACACTTTTGCTTATAACTTTTGATTGGATTGTCCGATTGATACCAAAATTAGGCAGCATCTAAATTAAGAACCGCTCTACTTGAAAACGCCAAAAACGGGAAAATGTACTAAGTCGACTTAGTACAGTATTGTTTGGAAGCGTCGATATATTCTTTTTATGGCACTTATTGTATTTTGATGGCTTTTAATGTGTTTCGATAATGGGGTGGTCGCTTCTGCCTTTTTTTCATTGTTACGGGTAATTTAGGCAAACATGGACATTATACATATATTCCGTATGAGGTGTAGTAATTTTTGGACATTAACCCGTTTTGATATTGGTGAACTTTTTTTCGGGATACAATTTTACTATTGACTGATGTACATATATGCGAATTGGAGTTTTTGAGTATTTTTAAATTACTTATACCCTGTCGGAAAAACAAGCAACCAAAAAGTATCTTATAATTTCTTATTTTTTCTTTCTTTCTGTCATACCTACAATTGTCCACTTGTTGCATAAATAAAAACATTAGGAACATTGTTTAATAATTTTTAGCAGTTTAATAGCTATTTGCCATAAAGAACAAAACAATAATAAACAAACGCTTATTATAAGGAAAGAACAAATTATGTATTAATGTAATCCTTTAGGATATCACGCATTTTGAAAGCGTCTTTTGGAGCATTAAAGCGAGTAAATAACCTTGTTTGTGGCAGCGCTGCCACTTCGTTGCGCCATTGACCTTGTACTTCCACATCACCATCATAGTGGTCTACTAACGTAGTTGGACAATATTCGAAATCATTTTGTTTTACGAAATTATGGAGAACCACTACAGCCTTCACAATTTTTTCTGCATTATCTGGATGGCATAACATACCGTCGCATAAAAGACGCCACCGCATTGTCATTATCCCAAAAGTATTCTCTATCTTGCATCTTGTTTTCGAAAGGATCTCGTTGAAACGACTTTTATCTTGTGCGAGATATCTGCCTGGGTATGGTCTCATTAAATTTTTGCGAAGCGGAAAAGCAGCATCACCAACGAAGAAGTAGGGCATTGATATACTAGAGCCAGGTAATATTGCACTTTTTGGCAAGTTTATCGTGTTGTTTATAGTTCTGCTGCCAAAAGAGCTGGCTCGCAATACTCCACCATCACTCTGGCTTCCATACGCCCCTATATCAACAGCAGTGAAACAATAATTATAGTCACAAGCAGCAAGCAAAACTATGCTATGATATTTTTTATAGTTAAAGTAGAGTGATCCACAGCGTGGTGGACATCGAATGCGTATGTGCTTGCCATCAATACAGCCAACGCAATGTGGAAGTCCCGTTTTTTTCTCAAATTGATCCGCTATGATTTTATATTCGTTTTCATTGGGTGGAGGCAAATATATAATCCACAATTCATCCCAAATGGCTTCGCAAGTTTCATACACGATATTGCGGACAGTCGTTAGGCCCATCCGAAAGGTCCATGCAATCGTTTGCCATTTCGCACCTTGGGCTAGATACCTATCGAAAGAATATACAAACACAAACAATTTTTTAGAAATTATATGTATGTATATGTAGAGAACATTCCCATCATTAACATTATGAATCAAATCCACCAAAACCTACATCAATGTCAAAACCAGCCGGCACTCCGGTTCGATAGGCTTCCTACGCGAAGTTCTTGTCAATTTTTTTTCCAACAACGAGCACAACATATTGAACACCTCAACGTTCATTCGTGTCGTCTTGTGGAACTCACCATCGTCATTTGTTTTTATGATTTTATACGCCTGCCCAAAAAATCCATGCGAGTGCCGCTCTTCGTCTGTGTATATTTCCCTGGTCCAAATCCTTGGGCTCCTATAATTTTTGTACTCGTAGTACAATATTCCCAAATCGAAAATCACGATTTCTTCATTACTTAAAGCAGCCATTTAATATACTTATTTTAAAATTCGGGAACAAGTGCAGAATAGCTACATTTTAGCTAGATAAAAATAAAAAAGTGGGCGTGGTCCGCCCTTTTTTTCTGATTTTAGTGGTGTATTTTTTTTTTGGTGCAAACCAACGGGGAGGGTGTTAGGGAGGGGTAAAATGGAAATCTAAATTTTTTCAAAGGCGTATATCTTGAAAAGTACTAATCCAATCTTAAAAAACTTTATACCGGTGAATAGGTAATTAAACGGTCTTTCATTTGGTGCCCATATTTATATAAAGTTTTATACAAATTTTGAAAAAAAAAACACTTAAAAAACATAATTTTCATATTTTTTTATAAAACACATGTTTTTTCGTAAAAATGCCTAACTAACTATATTTAAATGTATCATTGTCAGAAAGAGCTTTAAAATACCTTTAATTTGGTGTATAACTTGTTGGGAAATACCACAGAGTTCTCCTTCTAGAGTAGAATATATGGACCGAGGGTTGGCTTTCCAATAATGTCACACACCCCGAGAAAAACGACTTTTACTGGGTTGTAGGGGAGGTGGAGTAGGTTCTGAATCAGTTAAATTTAGGCGCCGGACGTACGTAGTTTTCCCGGAATTTGTTAAAGTTGTTAAGTTTTTACCAATAACAACCCCATTTCCTCATTTACAAAACAAATTTCACTCTTTATTTTAGTCACAACACGAATATTACTAATATATTTAATAAATTTTACAATATTGCGTTAAAATCACTTTTATTAAAATGTTGCCAATAGCGACTTCACAGGGTGTACTACGCAGAAGGACATCACCGTGGCGGTAGCCACGGTTAGGGCACACGTCCGGACGGATGGCGTAGCCCAGGGTTATTTTTTATAAGCGCGGCCGAAGCCCGCCAACGCAGAAAAGTGTTCTGCGCAAAAGTTTTTTCTTTATCTATCGAATTTATATGGAGTTACTAAACTTTAACCATAAATTTCTCGAAAATGAGGTACGTCCGGCGCCTAAAATTTACGGATTCAGAACACCCTTCCCTTCCCCTACCACCCGGTAGAAGTCGTTTTTTTGGGGGCGTGTGACATTATTGGAAAGTTTCCCCATAACCCTCAGCCGGCAGAATTCTCTTTCTGGAATAGTATCTAAGGACCGATCCACAGTACTTTTGGGCGGAACACCTTTCTGCGTTGGCGCCCTTCGGCCGCGCTCTACAAAAATAACCCTCAGCCGGCAGAATTCTCTTTCTGGAATAGTATCTAAGGACCGATCCACAGTACTTTTGGGTGGAACACCTTTCTGCGTTGGCGGCCTTCGGCCGCGCTCTACAAAAATAACCCTCAGCCGGCAGGATTCTCTTTCTGGAATAGTATCTAAGGGCCGATCCACAGTACTTTTGGGTGGAACACGTTTCTGCGTTGGCGGCCTTCGGCCGCGCTCTACAAAAATAACCCTCATCCGGCAGAATTCTCTTTCTGGAATAGTATCTAAGCACCGATCCACAGTACTTTTGGGTGGAACACCTTTCTGCGTTGGCGGCCTTCGGCCGCGCTCTACAAAAATAACCTTCAGCCGGCAGAATTCTCTTTCTGGAATAGTATCTAAGGACCGATCCACAGTACTTTTGGGTGGAACACCTTTCTGCGTTGGCGGCCTTCGGCCGCGCTCTACAAAAATAACCCTCAGCCGGCAGAATTCACTTTCTAGAATAGTATCTAAGGACCGATACACAGTACTGGAATATTCGAGAACTATAAGCCTCCGGCAGGTGGGGTCTTCAGTTTTGTGATCAGGGGGCCCTCCCCTACCCCCCCTAAAAAACCGTTTTCTAGGCGTGGTGGAGAGGTGTAACCCGGCCCAATTTCTCCTTTTTATATTAATTCGTGAGAAAGTGGTTACTTAATCGCACTATTTTACATAACACTTAAATATTACCTAACAATGTTATACACCAAAATCAAGGTAATTTTGTCGCTTTATTTTAAGATAATTTTAGCAGTTTCTTTATAGGGATTTTTTTTAAGAAAACACACATTTTCCTAAATTAAATGTTTATAATTTCGTTTTTTGCTTTTTTTTTTTTACAAAAATATAAAATTTTTGGTAAAGTATCTATATCGCCTGAAAGGCAATTAAATTACCTTTTTAACGACGTAAAATTTTTGAAAATAGACCCAATACTTTCTGAAATATAAGCATTTAAAGATATTTAATTTTGAAACTTTACCCCCCTCAAACTCCTCACCTATATATTTGCACCAAAAAAAAATTATATTTTTAAACTCACCTTGAGAAGCTTTATCGATCCCAATATAAATTTTGTCGATTTGCAAAATGTAGCTATTCTGCACTTATGCCAAAATTCGTTTAAATGGTTTATATTCCCGCCAGCTAAAAAGATAAGAAAAAATGACATATTTATATACATACATACATATCAGTCATATGTCAAATAAAGCAGCCACTGCCAACGCTTAAAAGCCGGAATTACAATAGCGCTGTGGCAGTAGCAGCCAAGGCAGATCTAGGAAGGTAGGTTCGGTGGCGAATTCAAAAATTTCCCATGTATTTTGTTATTGTAATTGGTAGAGTGTAATGTCAAATTGATAATTCGCCTTAGTTAAAATCTGAATTCGCTTGGGACTCGCCTATTCCTATTGGTCATGATGTGAATTCGCTTTGATTTTGACATTACAATCTACCTTTTTAAATAAAAAAAGTAGTTTCTGAATACGCCACCGAGCCTACCTTCCTAGATCTGCCTTGGTAGCAGCGATCGTTTTTCGAAATCAGCTGATTTTTAGAAACTACGGTTTGCAATGAAGCGGCACATAATACAGCAGAGGCAGCTGGCAGCACCGCTCCGTTTAGCCCAAATTCTAAATTCGCTGCCGCTGCCTGGAATCGCAGCCAACTTCAAAGTGTTGATGTGAACTTATGTCTGTTTCCGTACTATCCAATGTAATATATTTTTACTAATTTTGTGTTTCCGTACTTTTAATTTTATTTACATTACATTAATTACACTGGATCACAAAATGAAATTTTTTGTCTGTACTTTGGACGTGACCATCCTATCTATATGTAAAATCGGTCGCTGATTCCGAAAATCGGGCTCATTTTTAATTCTATGGGAAGGTTTTTGAGATATCGGCAATTTACCGTTATTTGGCCACTGGCTCCACTTAATCCTGTATACCTTTTTAACGCAGTGAGCTATCTTCCTTGGAGTGACACTCAACGAAAGAAAATTAAATTTCCTTTTCATCGCTGCTATAACATTTTTCTGTAACTCTTATAGTTTCTGAAATATTGACGATTCAATTTGAATTTTTTCGATTTTTTACGATATTTTGAAGAAAAAATTGAATTTGTCAGGCAATATCTTTTAAACCAATGTCTTCACCTTCGGTTTTACTCCTTTACATGAAGCTCCATTCTATTGGGAAAAATATAAGCTATCAACGAAGAAAATCCATGGTAAAATGGAAAAGTTATAGGCGATCAAGTAAATACATCCAACTCGCGCAATGCCTCTGCACGGGTATATTCTATGCATGTTATACCCGTAAATGGGCTTTTATCTACTGTGCTGCCAATGTGCTGCTACTGCAGATGTGTAGGTATTGGTATAACATGCATAGAATATACCCGTGCAGAGGCATTGCGCGACTTGGATGTATTTACTTGATCGCCTATAACTTTTCTATTTTACCATGGATTTTCTTCGTTGATAGCTTATCTTTTTCCCAATAGAATGGAGCTTCACGTAAAGGAGTAAAACCGAAGGTGAAGACATTGGTTTAAAAGATATTGCCTGACAAAATCAATTTTTTCTTCAAAAAATCGTAAAAAATCGAAAAAATTCAAATTGAATCGTCAATATTTCAGAAACTATAAGAGTTACAGAAAAATGTTGTAGCAGGGATGAAAAGGAAATTTAATTTTCTTTCGTTGAGTGTCACTCCAAGGAAGATAGCTCACTGCGTTAAAGAGGTATACAGGATTAAGTGGAGCCATTGGCCAAATAACGGTAAATTGCCGATATCTCAAAAACCTTCCCATAGAATTAAAAATGAGCCCGATTTTCGGAATCAGCGACCGATTTTACATATAAATAGGATGGTCGCGTTCAGAGTATTTTTTGGCTGTAGAGCAGTGTTACATTTACAACTATAGGTATATATGTATGTATTTATATTCCTATTATTTTTTTATTGCTATTATTATTTTGCAGTGTGCCTTTCTTGTTGGTATTATGTGGCTAATTTCTAAACAAAAACCAGAAGCTTGCATTTGAAAAACTACTATATGTGTCAGAAATCGAAATGTTTTTACGGGACAAATTTACCATTTTCAATGGAATGCTCCTATATTTGATTATTTTAAGAAACTGTATTTTCCTATACAAGCTAATGAGTACGAAAAAACCGTCTTATCTCTACCAAAAATTAACTTTTCCAAAATCAGGGTGTTCCTGTAATTTAATTGTGCCGTGTTTTAATTATAATAACTACACGACTGTTTTTCATCAATGCTATAAGAGTTTGGAATCTTATCCCTGTTAGCATTAGGAGCGGATTGCACTTAGGTAACTTCAAGAAAGTGTTATATGACTATTTTTCTACAAATAAATAAATAATTTTCTACAAATAAATAAAGTGAACCAATTAATTTTAATGTTTTATTGTTAGTTTTCAAGTTGAAATTGTTATATTTAGACTGTACATACAATGTAATATGATCTCCATATAAGTATGTGTTGTACTATTACCCATTAAACACTGAAAAAGAAATTATCAAACGTTTGAGAAAATATTGTTTCTAAAGTTGAGAATCAGTATATATATCATTTGAAAATAAACATATTTTCAAGTGTTCATCAAACATCGTTTATCAATTTTAAAATAACTTACAACACATTTGAAAAAAAAAAACTTGTTTCGCATTTTGTACCATTTCACGAATTTCAACATGTCAAGGCTTGAAGGAACGAAGAAATTTTGTGTGTTTGCTAATTTCAGTCAGCGTTCGTTTTTCTACTCGAGCAGTCTTTTAACGGTTGAAATGATGATGGTTGAAAATGACTGTGTGTAATAATGATTCTGTATATCTTACTCTTATTTTATTTGTTTGTGGCTTTTTGTGAAGTTACACAAAATTTAATAAAAACAGTTTGTTTCTCATATGTGTGTATGCATATTAAAAAAGATATTAACATACTCATGTAACTGTACAAAAGGCACCGGCAAAATTCGCCCGCACGGGTAAATGAAAAACATCACATCAGAGTACAAATATGTACGAGTAATATATATGTACATACATTTATTTATTCCATTCCACTTCTGCGCTCAAAACACAAACTCTCTCACTATCCCTCAATTTTTCTGTACTCTAGAGTACAAAAATGTAATACATACATACATCTATTGATTGCATTCCATTTCGTACCACCTTTGAAATAGGTTTGAGAAAATGAAATGAATCAAATTGAGAATCAGCCCAAAATCCCATACTAAAAATGAGCCGTTTTGTTTGAGAACGCTATCAAGGGAAATTTGAGGTGCATTTGATAACAAACGTTTGATATTTGACAATAGGGTTACTTCTCAAATGAACCTCAAATTGAAAATGAAGAAAAATGTTTATTGGGTAAAGATTCAATCTTGCTGTACTAATTGTCACCAATAACTACAAATGCAAATAAAACTTGAAAATTTACCTATGTGCGGTGTTTATTATAATCGCATATTATATGGTTACGGTCATCCTCCCACCGCAATTTTGTGAGTACACTCTAAATCACAAAATATTAAGGTTGTTCTCTGTGTCTAATATTTTTGCCGAGATATCATGATATCTTGAGAAATTTGCCACACAGAGAGAGCGCACCTTTAAGAAAATAAAATTCTAACTGACTTCATTGTGAACTAGCATGTTAGTCATATTCTTTCCACTCTTTATACAACTGTTGTCGCTTTGCTTTGCTTGCTTCAATTTCGAATTAATTAATTTTTTATCTGAATAAAATAAAATACTTAAAAAAAAAGAACTAGAAACATAAATTCAAACTCACTTCTCATAGAAGACCATTGTGAATGTAATAACATGGTTGCATTTCCCGTGATATTTTTCTCATGATATCACATATCACGGGTTGGGGTATGAGAAATTTGCCGAAGCTCCAAATTTGACAAGACGTGTATTTTGTTGTTGTGCTCGGCAAATTTATCACACTTATGTCATCTCGGCAAATTTGCCAGGCCTAAATCACAGAGAGAGAACAACCTTATTATCTCATGCAGATATCTGATACATATGTACATATATGCATATGTGTGTATTTATGTGTAAACCTAATATATACATATTAAGTTCATCGACATTGATTGGCTCTAGCAATAGCCGTAAGAGCCTATACACACTTGCGACTCAATCGATTTAGTCGAATGTTGATTTGCATGGGAATGTATGGAAGCATTCACACTACATTCAATTAGTTGTACAACTGAAACAGTTGGATTTGCAGCCCAATTTCATTCCAACTGAAACAGTTGTACAACTGCTTGATCAGCAAGGCGCCCTTCTACGTATTCACACTTGAGACAATTTAGTCGAACGACTACAACAACAACAGTGATATTCGTAGTGGAAAGAGTTGCCATGCTGACAGCACTACTTTTATTTCACTTTTGGTAAACTGTAGAGATTGAATATTTCAATTAATATTTTCAAAATGTTTAAAAACAAAAGGTTCGTTTCTTATTAACTACACCATTTCCAGATGGATTTTAGAAAGCGTTAACTGGATTTTAGAAAGGGGAAATTGGATTTTAGAAATGTCAATTGGATTTTAGAAAGGGGAAATTGGATTTTAGAAATGTCAATTGGATTTTAGAAAGCGTTAAAAGGATTTTAGAAAACAAAATTGGATTTTTGAAAGCTTGAATTGGATTTCAGAATGTGCGTTTAAAATAAATTTTACACAGAATTTTTCGAATAGAAATTCTTTATTGCGTATGAAAGTATAAATTAATAATTATATAAATTTTCGAAAATCCAATTTTCAGTTTCTAAAGTCCAATTTCCCTTTTCTAAACTCAAATCGACATTTCTAAAATCCAATTTTCCCTTTCTAAAATCCATTTGGCTATTCTAAAATCTAATTTCCCCTTTCTAAAATCCAATTGACATTTCTAAAATCTAATTTCCCCTTTCTAAAATCCAATTGACATTTCTAAAATCCAATTTCCCCTTTCTAAAATCCAATTGACATTTCTAAGATCCAATTTCCCCTTTCTAAAATCCAGTTGACGCTTTCTAAAATCCATCTGGAAATGGTGTAGTTATAGACAAGAATTATCTAACTAAGGATATTTACTTCCGTTTTCATATGTTTCTTGATATTGTTGTTCTCTTCAAATGTCATTAATCGCATTTTAAAATAGAAATAATGAAAATGAAATTTCATGAAAATTATTAATGGCTGATTTTTACTATTTTTCCGTTTCTTGTACTTCTGTTCGTTTCGCCTTTATGAGCGTAATTCCTTCCGTTTTTCTCTTTTCATTTACTTGACAGCTAGTTGCTAGTTTAATAAGAAACAAAGCCAAACAATGTATGCACTTTTTGTTTATTTTATTGTTTTTTATTTATTAATCAAGTTGACAGCTGACAAGAAGGTGCTTTCATGTAAGAATGCAGATAAACTTTAACAATTTAATACTTCATCACTTTATATGAAGACCACTAATGTAAAATTTGCTGAGTAAAATGTGAACATTGGCAACACTATGTCATTGTCAATCGCACGACTATTTAGTCTCAAGTGTGAATAGCTGCCACCGATTCGACTAAATAGTTGGAGTAGTGTGAATACAACAGTCCAATTCGACCAAATCGATTGAGTCGCAAGTGTGTATAGGCTCTAACAATTTCCATTTTTGTCCGAGTGTATTATTAGTCGTGTTTTTATTTAAACGCACATCTCTATCTGCGCTTAGCAGTCATACAAAGATGTTTACTCAACCTCTGATTAACGCTAACCGGAGGACAAAGGTCCGTTTAAGCTATAGACTGCATTATCGACAACATGTTAAATGCCTGGTTTGATGAAGTCGATAATGATGTTTAACCGAACTTTAACCGTGGTTAGCGTTAATCAGAGATTGAGTAAACTGCCTTAAGTGCAGATGTATATGCGCTTATAGGATGTTCATGGTGAGCCTGCGTTTTGCGTTTCGGAGGCATTTTTGCGTTTAGTCCAAAATGCACCATTAAATGTTACATTTCTCCATACAAATGCCACCACCAAAATGCAACTTAACCCTCGAGTACTCGCGCCTCGTAGAGTAACACGGATTCTCGCGCATGAGCATTTTGCTCACTCGCTCTTGTAATGTAATTTTTTAATGCATTTACATTGTTAATCATTTCCTTTTTTGTTGTGGAAATATTAATAACTAATTGTTTTTGAAATAGCATATTTATTTAAGGAATTCACCTTTTAAAATTTTATTAAATCAATCGAATAAAACATAATTTGGTTATTTCACATTTCACATATAGTACATTAACAAAAATATTCATTTTAAAAAATATAACTAAATAAAATTATAAAATCAGTCTGCGTTATGATTCATATTAAGTTTGCCTTCGAAGCAAAATGAGCACGTATATATTACATGTTCCGTGCAGAGTAATTTTGCACATAAAGTTCATCCTCTGTTTTGAACGCCTATTTTTACTCCTGAGGCATAGCTCGCAAAGGCCAGGCTTTTTTAGTATACTCACTTATGTTGTCCTCCTTCTCCAAACTATCGGCGGATTGTTCAGAGGTAGTGCTTTGATCACTTTTTTCTGTTTCGCCATCACTTTGTTGAAATAATTCATTTTCGTCATTGTCTAAGCCTTCGTCATATAACACTTCTTCCAACCAAGAAGAAAGTTGTGAAGAGGCCCTACTACAATGACGTCTGCGTTCCATTTCAACAGTACTTGCAAATATAAATGAAAATATTGGAAAAATTATAAATATCAGCGTTAAACCCTAGGTTTCCAACAAAAAAGATTAACATAAAATACTTACATCGTTTCTCGCGCAATGAGCAAAATGCCGCTCTCAAAAAACAATATCCCATCTGAAGCTGTGATGGTGCACTAATGGAAAGAAATATTCGTCAAAGAGTGAATCACAACCACTTGCGAAGGTACTCAACACATCAAGTGCCACAAATCCATAGAACATATAAATTTCGCGAAATAAAAAATTGCTTGAGCAAAATGCTCATAGCGCGAGTGCTCGAGGGTTAACGCAACTATTTTTTTGCGTTTTGAATGCTAACGCAGAAAGCAACCCTGAAATCTTCGAAAAAATTTGCCATTCGAATGGAAAATAGTGGCAACACTCTGGCAATACAAGAACGAAATACCTACAAGATTACGCATATAGAGCAGCATGAGCATGGGCACACGAGCTCCATGATGACGTCACTCTACATGTCATGAGCGAAAGTAAACAAAACAGAGATCAAAATTAATACCAAAGCGGTTGGTACGTTTGGTTTGCAAAATTAGTGTATTATATTATTACATATTTTGCAAATTCTTGTTCTATTTTTTAATTAGACAAAACAAAAACAAGTAAGGAAGCCTAAGTTCGAGTGGAATCGAACATTAGATACTCAGCTGTATGCTTTCATTGTTTATTTGCGTTTGTTCGATATAGGGTGTATTTTATATGAAACGAGTGCTGCATAAACAGGGCGCAGCTACGCCCATTTTTAAAATTTGCATTAATCATCCAAATAAGCATATAAATATTATTGTTAGTGCAAAATTGCATCCCTCTATGACTTTTAGTTACAAAGACTTCACGTTACAAATTCCAAAAGGGTTTTCCAGAAATATCTTTGTTAAAAAGTAGGCGTGGTCATAAACCGATTTCAATACATTTTTGCGTGTCTATTAACACATGTTATAAAAGTGCATAAACCAAGTTTCGTCATAATATCTCAGTTATTTGTCGAGTAATAGGCTCGTATATTCCTTTGTCTAAAAAGAGGCGGTGCCACGCCCATTTTATAAAATTTTTTTATTTTTTGTTTCCGGTCTATCGTAGAACTCATGTCACAAAATTTCAATGAATTATCTTTATATTTCACAGAGATATCGCTAAAAATGGTTTTATTAGGTCACTTTATAATACCCATGTATAAAAGTGGGCGTGGTCGTCAACCGATTTTGGTAATTTTTCGTCCACACATTTGGCCAAGTAATTATAGCACGCGTACCAAATTTCATCGATATATCTTTAACGGTTTCTGAGTTATGGGCTATAAAACTTTCAATATTTGCCCCTTAATAAGTGGGCGTGGCACCGCCCATTTGCCAAAATTTTTATACTTTTTGTTTTATGTCCGTAGTTGGACTCCTGCCACAAAATTTCAGTGACAGATCTTTATATTTGACAGAGATATCGCTTAAAACGTTTTTATTAGGCCCCTTTATAGTTCCCATATATAAAAGTGGGCGTGGCCGTCAACCGATTTTGATAATTTTCCGTCGAAACATTTGTCTAAGTAAGCAAATTACGCATACCAAATTTCATCGATATATCTTCAACGGTTTCTGAGTTATGACATATAAAACGTTCAATGTTTGACCCTTAATAAGTGGGCGTGGCACCGCCCATTTTCCAAAACTTCATCAAATTTCTTCATAAGGGCCTGAGCTCAATACGTGGGTAAAATTTTATCACTCTAGCTATATTAGTGGCTGAGATACCAAATTTCCGATTTTTTCTATATAGGAAAAGTGGGCGTGGTCATGGTCCGATTTCGCCCATTTTCAATACCAACCGTGCCAGTCTCGATACCAACCTGCATTGCAAATTTCATCAAAATATCTCAATTTTTGCGCGAGTTAGAGTGCGTACGGACGGACGGACGGACGGACGGACGGACGGACATGGCTCAATCGATTTCTCTTTTCACCCTGATCATTTTGATATATATAAGTCCATATCTATCTCGATTATTTCATTATGTTACAATCCACCGTTATGAAATCAAAATTATAATACTCTGTGTACTAGTACAGCTGAGTATAAAAAAAAAACATCAACATCTGATTGCGTAATCTGGGATATTAGCTCCGTTTGTTTCGAACTTCTCAAATGCGCATTTACAAAACGCGGCAGCTTGAACACTTTTCGAAAAGCCATATTGGAAAATGCAAAATGTTTCGTTTCAAATCCAGCATGAACATAGTATTAAATAAAAACATTGTGTAATACCATGTTTACATATAACGAGATTATCAGAAAATCTCGATTCGCAAATCTACCCGTTTACATATAACATCCCTGCTAGCATTTGGAAGAGCTGTTTATCGTCTATCTCAATTACGTAACGTCTGGGGCCCTTCTAGGCGTCATTCGACAGATAGTCTCCATTTGTACAAAAATAAATGTCATTGCTATCGCGTATCTTACTTCTTGGTGTGAATGGAGAAGATATTTTTGTATTGAGAACCAAAACAAAGTCAAAATTATTTTTTTTAACAAATTTGAAATTTATAAATTAAGCGAAAATCAAATAAATCCTAAAGAAAAGCATGTCCTTCAAAATTTCATTTGGTGTTTTTCCTTGCTAAAATTTTTGGTAAGTTCTGTTAAAATGTTCTAGGACTTCATAGAACTAAAATGTTTTGGTTTCCTTCTCCTTTTTAGATTCTCTTCGAAAGGAAAATGAATTATCTGTTCCTGAAGGAAAACCTTTGCGCTAACCTACACGTGATATGTACATAACTTTGTGGATGTATGTATGTATCTGTGGTAAATAAAAAATAAAGAATTGAGAAAATATATATATTTACATATTTGCGATTTTATTTAGTTTTATATAAAGTGAAAAAATAGTAGGAGAATTTATAATTAACGCTTTTGTGTCTCCCAGAAGACACCAAGAAGTTACTTCCGGAAGTGTCTTATTAGTTTATTTGTACGTAACGTTTTTGTCTCTTCCAAACGACACTTGGAAGATACTTCCTGAAGTGTCGTTTATGACTCTTTATGGACGTAACGTTGACGGGGAACACTTTTTCCCGAACGAAGATAGGAAAAAGTTGAGAAAGCGATATCTTCCGCGATTGAATTAAACATCTTGAAGTTACTTTTTAGTCACTTCCACGATAATAAATGTTGGCTGGGATGAAATCTAGATTTGCTGGGAGAGGGTTTGTCAACTGTCAATTTTCCTTACCTGCATGACCCAATAATAATATGGTCGTAGCAGTCAAAAGAGAATAGGCAACTACCGTTCGATGGCTGTTTTCACGAATGTAAAAAGCAGATATTTTGTTTTTATTTAACTTGAAAAACGCTAGCAAACACACAAGCTTTTGCACGATTAAAGGCTGGTATCGACCTCTCAAGAAACAGCTCAAGAAATTTTTGGATTTATTTCTTGAGTAAAAAATAGTAGTAGGCAAGAAATTTTGACGTTTAGTAATCCACCGTGAATACCAAGTGAAATGAAGAAGAGCATAAAAACGTAAACAAAATAAACCTTTTTGTAAACATAAGCAATTAGTAAGTTCTTAAAAAATATTAAATAAAAGCTTTAAATATATGCTTTCAATATTTTTATTTTGTTGTTATTTTAGGAAATCATCGAAAGCGACGAGGATGACCTTATATTACTGGTAAACTGTGGTATATTGATGGCCGGAATGGAATAAAATATGAGAAATCGATGCCAACTATGCCCTTGCATCATTAGAAAAATTGTGCATTCTATTTTTCGTTTCTTTTTTGCCATTTTCACTAACGATTTTCACGATTTTTTTTCAACACGCAACAAACGTCAAAATTTCTTTAAGAAATAAATGTTCGATGATATATTTCTTGGCAAAACATGTGTTGCTGTGGTCGCATAACGTTGAAAAATAGTACTAAAAAAGTGTACTAAATTTTTTGAGAGGTCGATACTCGCTCAAGAAAGTTTCACAAGAAAAATTTCTTGAGCATTTCTTGTACGTCAATTTATATGAAACTTTTGCGTTTCTTGAGAGGTCGATACTAAGCTTAACAAGTTAAAGAAAGTATAATTAAAAAAAAAAGACGATCATTTCATAACCTATAAAACAGAAAGAAGAAGAGCGACTTACTATTGCGATACGATTCTTGTTGGGCCATGCTTACTGGCGTCCATTTTGTTTACTTCTCATTTTGACGTTTCTCCCAAATTCGCCAAAAAAAATATCGATAATACGAAGAACACAGGGTTGCATTGAGAAAACTATCGTGATAATCTCGAGATTCATTTTAAATCACGAATTTTTGGTAGCGAATTTTTGTACGGCAAACCTCGAATTTCAATCGAAGATTTTGTGTCAACCTCGAAAAAAGTAGATAATCTCGTATATGTAAATGGCCTATAAGGAGAACAGTGAAATGACTCTGGAATGTGTTTAAAACAGGTCGAACAGCTGTGCTCAGCTGATTTTGAAGTTGTTGTTATGGCCCAATAACGATCGTGAATGCAATATAAGTTGCTCTTCTTCTTTCTGTTTTGTAGGTTGTTGATTTTACATTCTTACACATGTTATTCGTGAAATGGCTGGCGTTTACGCCCTCTCTGGGAATTGCGTTTTAGCAACTCGGCCTTAATTTCTTTTCTGAAATATGAATTGGTTTTTTCAATTCCCAATTCAAGAATTGCGTTTCTGTCCTGCTTGCTACGACCATGTCATTAATAGCGTTTGTTGAGTGTAGGAAAGCGTATGATTTGCAGGTATTTTACCACAAAAGAGCGAGAGGATCAGAGGATGTGAGCGAGAAAGAAGACTAGCTATTTGTAGGAATCCGCACACAGAATTTGTGTGGGTACTTTCCTAAAATGTGTCAAAATCTCTGAAGAAGAGGAAGAAATTGTAAACAGTGTTGCCACAGCCTCAAAAAATTTGGTATCAAAAATTGATACATTTATGGTTTTTTTGGTATCACCGATAAATGTTTGAAAAAAAATATTAAAATTAATAAAATATGCTGCTTTTGGTGTTCTAACATAGAAAAATTTTTGAGAAAAAAATTAAAATTAATAAAGTAAGCTACTTTCGTGGTTTTAACGATATCGTTTTTTTTTTTTTTATAATATAAAAATATATAGATAATACTTAAATTTCACATGCAAATAAATATGAATACTTTGGTACTGTACCGAGTAATATAAAAGGTCTACAAAATGCAATGGGTCAAACGAGCTGGGTGATCTAGTTGCCAGAGCTGATTCTGGATTTGATTTGGAGTCATTGAATCCGTTCTTAAATATTTGTCGCTCTGTCCTCCTTTAAGTCAAAATGCCTGCTATGCGGAGTGGTCCAACCAAAAGTTTGATAAAAATAAAATTTGTTCTAAGCCAAAATAAAAAATATCTACGTATCATTCATATGTAATTGTGCTTAGGTGTTTTTTTTTTATAGAAAATTAAGTACTCCCTCATGAAAGCGATGAAGGTATTCCACGCAGGATTACTGTGGATGGGTACGTAGATTTTGCCCCAGAAAGATTATGTGGTCCTTTCAACCCGTTATCACCAAAATAAAGGTATTTTGAAAAAACAAATATTTATATTTCGAAAACTATCGGCCTCCGGACTGTTCCGTCTTCAGATATGGGATCTGTGGACGGTGCAACGCCCCTTTTATAAACGGTTTTTACGATCGGTAAAGGAAAGCGTGACCACGAAAAAAAAAACCATGAAGGCATCAATTTGTGATACCATAATTTTTGAGGCTGTGGCAACACTGTTCCTAAGCGTCATTTTTGACACTAAATAGCATTTCGCACAAATGCGTTTGTTGAACTTTTGCCTTCATCTTCAGTTTGACATAAAATAGCATTCTACCCAAAATCTCACCAAACAGACCTATTGTGACGAATATAATCGGTTCAACTCACATCACTAATAATGACTGAACACACCTCTAATGAAATTGCCAGAGCTAGAAGAAAAGACCAGATAATTTCCAGTGTTGCCAGAATTTTCCAGATAATGAAATTATCGAAATAATACCATTTCGTTGATTAGCGAAAAGAAATTATCAAAATAATTTCATTTCGTTGATTAGCGTTATCATAACCAAATTTATAACGTTGAAATGCTTAGTGCGCTCGCAATGCCGAACAATCGGCCAAGTACACGCATACATACACATATGCATATGCACACGAACTGCTACGATACGAGTGACAGCTGTGTATGTGCATATGCGCCTCGTGCAGGCAATCTTTTTGTTGATTTACTTCGTTTCAACGTTACCGGTTGCATTTTGATAATTTAGTTTCGTGAATTATCGAAACGAAATGGTTTTGATAATTTAGCGTTGTGAATTAACGAAACAAACCATTTTGATAATTTAGCATTGTGAATTAACAAAACGAAATAGAATCCGTTCGTTCGTTAAGCATCTCTGGTTCAAATTTGAAGGTTTTCGTATTACAACATAGGTACATACATACACATGCAAATTTTTTGTGTATTCTGTGGTGCTTCTGTTAAAATCATACTCCGCCATTGTAGAAATCATATTGCGTCAAGATCAAAATTGAGATAAGCACCACAATATGAATAAAAAAATAGTAGAAAAAAGTTAGTAATCAGCTGTTTAGTAATTTAACCTGTATAATTAGCCTTGGGATAGACTATTAAATTTAGATATGGAATCGCTAAAGGCTTGCTCAAACAGACGCGATATGATACAGACCGTACGATAAGCGGTAGGAAAATCCCGTAAAAATATATGCAGAGCTGAAAGAATACGAGATTACAGCGCGATACAACCCTTGCAAAAATTCCGAGTACTCCATTCAATCATCCTTGGCGTGCTCCCTATGGACCAACCGAGTACTCCATAATCAGTCACATTTCATAGGGGGTCTTCGGATCCACGTGGTATCACAATGGGACCTCCGGGCCTAATAGGCTAAACAGAATCAGTACTTCTCCGTTGTGACGGACAAGGAAGAAACTGACAGCTGAGTAGACTGTGTATATTTTGATCGTGAAACGCACATAGGCAACGTATCCGTCGCCGGATCCGGCATACCTTGCCAATTTTCTATTTTGCGGTACGTCAGTAATATTAGGTCTGTTCGATGAACGCACTAAACAACTCTAGTGCAGATGCGTTCGATAACTCGTTTTTGTGCTAAACTGTGCTTTATAACCAACTTAAACTTAAACATTAGTATTAAATTAATACTATTAAAACATAATTCATGCGATTTTGTTCTTATCAATTCGTTGATTTTGGTTTGTTGACGCATTTACGCTAAACTTCTGTGACTACTGTCTATTATTTTTCAACCCTACACTTTTAGTGCATTCACCGAACAGACACTTTTTATGTGCCACTCTTTCCGCTACGTACGTCTTGTCAGTCGAAAACGACGTACGTCATGACGTCTACAGTGGTCATGACGGAGAAGTACTGATTCTGCTTAGCCCATTAGAGCCCGTGCACAATTGGCCTTGTCTGCTCCAACTTTGATAGAAAAAACCTTAAGAGCCTATACACACTTGCGACTCAATCGATTTAGTCGAATGTTGATTTGCATGGGAATGTATGGAAGCATTCACACTACATTCAATTAGTTGTACAACTGAAACAGTTGGATTTGCAGCCCAATTTCATTCCAACTGAAACAGTTGTACAACTGCTTGATCAGCAAGGCGCCCTTCTACGTATTCACACTTGAGACAATTTAGTCGAACGACTACAACAACAACAGTGATATTCGTAGTGGAAAGAGTTGCCATGCTGACAGCACTACTTTTATTTCACTTTTGGTAAATTGTAGAGATTGAATATTTCAATTAATATTTTCAAAATGTTTAAAAACAAAAGGTTTGTTTCTTATTAACTACACCATTTCCAGATGGATTTTAGAAAGCGTTAACTGGATTTTAGAAAGGGGAAATTGGATTTTAGAAATGTCAATTGGATTTTAGAAAGGGGAAATTGGATTTTAGAAATGTCAATTGGATTTTAGAAAGCGTTAAAAGGATTTTAGAAAACAAAATTGGATTTTTGAAAGCGTGAATTGAATTTCAGAATGTGCGTTTAAAATAAATTTTACACAGAATTTTTCGAATAGAAATTCTTTATTGCGTATGAAAGTATAAATTAATAATTATATAAATTTTCGAAAATCCAATTTACAGTTTCTAAAGTCCAATTTCCCTTTTCTAAAATCAAATCGACATTTCTAAAATCCAATTTTCCCTTTCTAAAATCCATTTGGCTATTCTAAAATCTAATTTCCCCTTTCTAAAATCCAATTGACATTTCTAAAATCTAATTTCCCCTTTCTAAAATCCAATTGACATTTCTAAAATCCATCTGGAAATGGTGTAGTTATAGACAAGAATTATCTAACTAAGGATATTTACTTCCGTTTTCATATGTTTCTTGATATTGTTGTTCTCTTCAAATGTCATTAATCGCATTTTAAAATAGAAATAATGAAAATGAAATTTCATGAAAATTATTAATGGCTGATTTTTACTATTTTTCCGTTTCTTGTACTTCTGTTCGTTTCGCCTTTATGAGCGTAATTCCTTCCGTTTTTCTCTTTTCATTTACTTGACAGCTAGTTGCTAGTTTAATAAGAAACAAAGCCAAACAATGTATGCACTTTTTGTTTATTTTATTGTTTTTTATTTATTAATCAAGTTGACAGCTGACAAGAAGGTGCTTTCATGTAAGAATGCAGATAAACTTTAACAATTTAATATTTCATCACTTTATATGAAGACCACTAATGTAAAATTTGCTGAGTAAAATGTGAACATTGGCAACACTATGTCATTGTCAATCGCACGACTATTTAGTCTCAAGTGTGAATAGCTGCCACCGATTCGACTAAATAGTTGGAGTAGTGTGAATACAACAGTCCAATTCGACCAAATCGATTGAGTCGCAAGTGTGTATAGGCTCTAAAGCAAAGCGAAATTCCAGATGCTTGCTACAATTAACACTTTGACAATTTCCACTTCACTTCTTTGCTTTAATTTATAAACCTGATTTTTGGTAAATTATTTGGGGAACTTGCTTTTTTCTGCTTATTCGAATGTTATTTTTTACTTTTCTGTTCACTTCTCACGAAATTGCGCGAAATCACTGAAATAAGTGTACACATACAAACATACACACACACACACACAAGGGGAGATGTTTGTCGAAGTGTAAAATAGTTGAGAGATGGCTAGCTTTATACTTTGCTTTACTCGCTTCACCTCAATTGTGAACATGTCCCTTTGAAAAGCACATGCTGAACGAAACTGTCAAAACAAAACTCTGAAGCAAAGCGAGGTAGAAGTCAATTGTGCACGGGCTCTTAAGCAGCTTATGACATTTCGTGCTGCCATACCCAATGCTAAAGCCCATATGACACTACGTTTTTTTTCTGGTATTCTACCAGGTTTTTTGTGTGAAGGAGATGGTCAAATACAGTTTTGCGTTGGTGTAACCGAGCAAGCTATATTGAAAAAACCAAACAAAATACCATCAAGGCGATTAAAAACCAACGAGCCAGCTTGTATTTCGGTAGGTTTTTTGGCATTCGGTCATCTTTTCTGACAATTTTTCCAATTTGACAACCATAAAATAAATTATATTTAAAATAAAAAAATATGGAAATACAAATTTTAAATTTGCCTCTTGTAAGCTTCTGCTTTGGCCGTAAGGGTAAAGAAGAAGTCCGGAAGAAAAATTATATTGCGTACTGGCTTCCCTTCATAACATGGAATACACAGCTATGCTGTCCTTTAGGTTTCATAACTTTTTTAAACGGTTTTATTTAGCTCACCCCGTTTGTTTTATTGTTGGGTCAAATTTAGTAATTCAAATTTCACCCTCTTCCTGTCAACCGATTAATCTGAAATTTTGCACGCATATATAACCCCGATGACAATGCAATCAGAGTTGCCGGGCGTGGTCCGTTCCGACCAAAACGGGTAGGACCTTTTTCATTTGGTCGGCTGGTAGGCTAGATCGAATTTTGGTAGGTTTTGCGATAATAAAGCTTAGTATCGACCTCTCAAGAAACGCAAAAGTTCCATATAAAATGCTCAAGAAATTTTTCTTGTGAAACTTTCTTGAGCTAGTATCGACCTCTCAAGAAATTTAGTACACTTTTTTACCACTATTTTTCAACATAATGTGAACACAGCAACACAGGTTTTGCCAAGAAATATATCATCGAGCATTTATTTCTTAAAGAAATTTTTACGTCTGTTGGCTTTTTTTACATGTTGATAAAAATGATGGTGAAAATGGAAAAATTAATCGAAAAAATATAGTGCACAATTTTTGTAATGATGCAAAGCGGAAGTTTACATCAATTTCTTATATCTTCTTCCATTCCGGCCATCAATATCCCACAGTTTAGCAGTAATATAAGGTCATCCTCGTCGCTTTCGGTGAGCAAGTGAGCAAATTTTTTCCTTTTTAAGAACAAATTGTTTTTCTCTTATTGTGGATGAAACGACCGACGTTTCTATGACTAAAAGCCTCGTTTTAGTAGCAAGGTATGTTGACGCTGCCCGTACAGTGCAGGATCGCTGTATTGCTTTATTGGAACCAAGGCTAATTTATGGAAGGTTAACCTACTAAACAGCTGATTGCAAACTTTTTTCTATTTTTTTTATTCATATTGTGATGCTTATGTCAAACCTATGTCAATTTTGATCTTGACGCAATATGTTTTCTACAATGGCGGGCTATGATTTTGACAGAAGCATCACAGAATACACAAACAATTTACATGGAGTGTGTATGTATGTATGTAAGAATATCTTACTGCAAAAACCTTCTATAATTGAACCATGATTGGAACTTACAAAGGCAGATGCGGTTTCTATTTACAAAGTTATTAAACAGTTTTTATGTGTAAATAACATACCTTTGAAAAATTTGATTGGATTGGCAACAGACGGAGCCAAAGTTATGGCCGGGGATTTTGGAGGTCTCAAAGCCTTGCTAAACAAAGACACTGACTTTTTCTATTTAAAATGTACATGCCATTCACTGCACCTCTGCTCAAGCTATGCTACCAAACATTTGCCAAAACATGTACAGTCACTTTGTCGCAATATATACAGCTTCAGCCATAGTCCCAAAAGAATATCTGAGCTTCAAGAATTTCAAGAGTACTGCTCAATAAAAGCTCACAAAATTTTGGGAATTTCTAGCACAAGATGGTTATCCTTGGAGGGCGTAATTTCAAGGATAATTGAGCAATGGGATTGCTTAAAATTGTACTTCATATCTTGCTTTTATGAGGTAAATGGAATTGCACCAGGCCGTTTGGTTGAAGAAATGAGTAGCAAACCTAAATGCTATTTTTTATTCCTTTCATACATCCTACCAATAATAAATAATCTAAATAAAGAGTTTCAAGCTCAAAGCGCACGTTTGCCATTTTTGTTCACAAGCATGAAATCAAACTTTTTATTAATTCGAAGCAATTTTATTAAGCACCAATTGTGTTACAACGATGTTGATTTCAATTTCAAAGACAAACGCAATCAGAAATCGGTTTTCGAGATATTCATTGGAACGAAAGCAGAGCTATTTTCAAAAAGCTATTTGAGCTCTGATGAAATCATTGAGGTAAAAAATTCAGCACTTTTGTTCTATATTGAACTTTTAGAGCAACTTAAATCTAGATTTGATTTCAACCGCGAGGATATAAAGATGTCGCAAATTATTATTACCCGTCCAAGGTCCTATCAACAGAAGATTTGCCGATATTGCCCCTCGTACTCCAATTCACACAACTGGTTCACTGCGACCCCGATGATATTACAACGCAATGGAACTTGATGAGGCTTAGTGACTTAAATTTAACTTTTGATATGGACCTGGAAATATTTTGGTCAAAGGTAAATTTGATTAAAAATGGTCTAGGACAAAAAAGCTTTGCTGAGCTTTGTAACTTCATTTTCAAAATAATTTCGCTTCCACACAGCTCTGCCGCGGTTGAGTGCAAATTTTCGACGCTGTCGTTAAAATCGAGTCGGCATGAAGCCTAATGGTCTCCGATATGTTTTTTTTTTTTTTTAAATATTAATATGGAAATTATTACCTGTGAATGCAAGGCAAAGTAGTTAGTATAGAAGTAGGTCTTTTACAGACTTTATATGTTTATTAAAATATACATATAAATATATATTTATGTACTTTATGTGCCTTTAACTTATGTATTTAAAATTGAACAGAACTGTAAAGTTGTGATAAACTATTTTTTTGTATGTGTGATTACACATAGATGTGTATGAGTAGGTACATGCACTAAATGAATTGTTATATGTACTGAGTTTTTTGTTTTTATTGTACTAAATGAATATATTTTCAATAAACTTCAAAATGAAGAAAAAAATTTTAAAAGTAGAAAAAAAATTTGGTAGGATTTGGATGGGTTGCCGACCAACTTTTGGTAGGAAAAAAAAGTTGTCTCCGGCAACCCTGAATGCAATATTATGAAAAAAAATTCCGATAGGTGGCGCGTGGGTCGCTATATTTACAAAAACCGCATTTATGGTCCTATTTGGCTGAAATTCGGAACATGTATTACTACCTTGAAAAGAAATATTTTCTTAAAAAAAAAGTTCCGCTAGGTGGCGCGTGGGTCGCTATATTTACAAAAATCGCATTTATGGTCCGATTTGGCTGAAATTCGGAACATGTATTACTACCTTGAAAAGAAATATTTTCTTAAAAAAAAATTCCGCTAGGTGGCGCGTGGGTCGCTATATTTACAAAAATCGCATTTATGGTCCGATTTGGCTGAAATTCGGAACATGTATTACTACCTTGAAAAGAAATATTTTCTTAAAAAAAAATTCCGCTAGGTGGCGCGTGGGTCGCTATATTTACAAAAATCGCATTTATGGTCCGATTTGGCTGAAATTCGGAACATGTATTACTACCTTGAAAGGAAATATTTTCCTAAAAAAACTTCCGATAGGTGGCGCGTGGGTCGCTATAGAAGCGTTGGACTGCAATAAACTAACGGGCAAGAAACCTTGCAATAATGAAGCACTAAATGAATTAAACAGAATGCGAAATAAAAACTAAAAACTAGAAAATAAAAATAGGTAAAAAAACTTTTTAAGTTAACGGTTTTATGTTATACATACAGTGCAATGTTTAAGATAAATGTACTAAAAACCAAAAAATAATAAAATAGATACAGTCGTGGGAATTATAAACATTTGCATAGACTAGACTAAAATAAAACCGGGGGGCACGTCAATTGTCTACAAATTATCGACTTAATGTGCGATAGAAGAATCGTTTAATTCGTCGTTAGGCAGTTGGCCCGCAGACGGTGAGGAAATTACTTACTATTTTCTTGCTCATGGAAATTCCAATAGTTATACACTCCATGTTAATAAAAGAGATGTTTCAACTAGTTTATCGTTGGACATTCACACGAGGAATCGTTTCACTGCTCGTAGTTTGTCTTTAATCGACAAAACATATGATAAAAGTACTACTCGCTCACCACTATGAAGCCCTAAAACTCGCTTATAATCGAGCTTGCTAGCTTTTTTCCACATTCTAGCCCTACTTATCACACGTCCATCGTTGTCGGTTGAACAACTGCCTAATTATAGTGTAACATTACAAAACAAACATTTTAATCAACGATTGTAGACAATTGACGTGCCACACGGTTTTATTTTAGTCTAGTCTATGCAAATGTTTATAATTCCCACGACTGTATCTATTTTATTATTTTTTGGTTTTTAGTACATTTATCTTAAACATTGCACTGTATGTATAACATAAAACCGTTAACTTAAAAAGTTTTTTTACCTATTTTTATTATTTCAGTAATTTAAATCAAATTTCCAAAAAAAATAATTTTTGAAATAAATATTATTTTCATTTAGTTTGAAGTTTAATGTAAATCAAACTATTTTTGAGGGAGTATTTGTCTCTTTTCAACCTATAGAAGAATTGTTTTTGTATTTTGACTTTCGGTGGGTTTTCAAAACCAAAAAAACCAGGGAAAAATGTAGTGTCATATAGGCTTAAAAATCCTCCATTTATGTTATTTTTGTTTCCATGGTAACGAAATTTTTTTCAATTTGAATATTGATATATGTTATAGCTCCGACATATAGAATACGTCAATTCGTCTACGTCGGCGTATGTGACTGACAGCTCAGTACTTGACGGAGAGGTACGCTACAGAGGCGGTGGCAAAAATTTAACTCTTCAGAATATTTTGGAATTTCTTTTAAGAAATTCAGCTTTCGGTAACTTCACATCTCCTGATAGTTATTGACCATTTTTGTTTTATGGAGTAATGTTTTACAAATGAGAAAAAACTACAAAGCAAATTATATATTTATCAGGATTACAGATATTGAAGACCTGTTATTAAAATTTTTAATGGGCAATCCGGCCCAGCATATTTGAATTACATTTATTTTTATGGCAAAGTTGAAGTACTGAATGTGTCCATCGTCATTCAAATACATGTTATTCCATGCTGTTGTCAATTAAACGGATTGCTGGATTGCCGGATAAGTATTCATTCTGACAACCCTATAACTAACATACAATAGCCCTGATTTTATTTAAGCGCATATATATCAGGCCCAAAACAGTTTTTTGGTTGCCATAACGGTTATTCAAGCCCAAAACGGTTTTTTTGTTTTTATAATGGTTATTAAGGCCCAAAAGAAGATAAAGGTTATTTTTGCGTAACCTTTTCACCACACTAGAAAAAAATAACCGTTATTTTCGGTCCCTGCTCAAAAGTTCATCTTTGGCTGTGTGCCAATCGGTAGAAAAAATGAAATTTTGACATAAGGGAGTAAAATTTTGGCAGTATTCGTGGTGAATTTTAGAGCCTATACACACTTGCGACTCAATCGATTTAGTCGAATGTTGATTTGCATGGGAATGTATGGAAGCATTCACACTACATTCAATTAGTTGTACAACTGAAACAGTTGGATTTGCAGCCCAATTTCATTCCAACTGAAACAGTTGTACAACTGCTTGATCAGCAAGGTGCCCTTCTACGTATTCACACTTGAGACAATTTAGTCGAACGACTACAACAACAACAGTGATATTCGTAGTGGAAGAGTTGCCATGCTGACAGAACTACTTTTATTTCACTTTTGGTAAATTGTAGAGATTGAATATTTCAATTAATATTTTCAAAATGTTTAAAAACAAAAGGTTCGTTTCTTATTAACTACACCATTTCCAGATGGATTTTAGAAAGCGTTAACTGGATTTTAGAAAGGGGAAATTGGATTTTAGAAATGTCAATTGGATTTTAGAAAGGGGAAATTGGATTTTAGAAATGTCAATTGGATTTTAGAAAGCGTTAAAAGGATTTTAGAAAACAAAATTGGAATTTTGAAAGCGTGAATTGGATTTCAGAATGTGCGTTTATAATAAATTTTACACAGAATTTTTCGAATAGAAATTCTTTATTGCGTATGAAAGTATAAATTAATAATTATATAAATTTTCGAAAATCCAATTTACAGTTTCTAAAGTCCAATTTCCCTTTTCTAAAATCAAATCGACATTTCTAAAATCCAATTTCCCCTTTCTAAAATCCAGTTGACGCTTTCTAAAATCCATCTGGAAATGGTGTAGTTATAGACAAGAATTATCTAACTAAGGATATTTACTTCCGTTTTCATATGCTTCTTGATATTGTTGTTCTCTTCAAATGTCATTAATCGCATTTTAAAATAGAAATAATGAAAATGAAATTTCATGAAAATTATTAATGGCTGATTTTTACTATTTTTCCGTTTCTTGTACTTCTGTTCGTTTCGCCTTTATGAGCGTAATTCCTTCCGTTTTTCTCTTTTCATTTACTTGACAGCTAGTTGCTAGTTTAATAAGAAACAAAGCCAAACAATGTATGCACTTTTTGTTTATTTTATTGTTTTTTATTTATTAATCAAGTTGACAGCTGACAAGAAGGTGCTTTCATGTAAGAATGCAGATAAACTTTAACAATTTAATACTTCATCACTTTATATGAAGACCACTAATGTAAAATTTGCTGAGTAAAATGTGAACATTGGCAACACTATGTCATTGTCAATCGCACGACTATTTAGTCTCAAGTGTGAATAGCTGCCACCGATTCGACTAAATAGTTGGAGTAGTGTGAATACAACAGTCCAATT
This sequence comes from Urophora cardui, assembly GCA_960531455.1. Taxonomy (NCBI): domain Eukaryota; kingdom Metazoa; phylum Arthropoda; class Insecta; order Diptera; family Tephritidae; genus Urophora; species Urophora cardui. The sequence continues at coordinate 73,870,445 of OY482672.1, read as the reverse complement.
CGACCAAATCGATTGAGTCGCAAGTGTGTATAGGCTCTTAGTGTCATAATTTTACCTAGCTCAATGGGCTAGGTAAAATTTTGACATTTTGTATTTACATGCACATACAAGTAACACAAATATTTAAAAACAAAATAACATGAGATGATTACATGAATACATTTCTTCTGTTTCCATCAATATTGCCATCAACAATTACATTCATTTAACGTTTTAAAATTGTATCGTTGTCCGTTTTCGCCCAAAAGTTTATCTTTGTAACTGTCAAAATTTTCTATTCCGTTTGGCACAGCAAAATTGTGTTTTTTATCTCAACATGGTAAAATTTTCTACCTCATTTTCCCATAGAGAAAAATGTTGCCGATTGGCACACAGCCTTTGTAACTTGTCAAAATTTTCTCTTCCGTTTTTTTTTCTCAACATGATAGAATTGTTTACCTTATTTTCCCATAGAGAAAAATGTTACTGATTGGCATACATCCTTTATCCAAATTTTGTTCACCTCACAACGATCAAAAAAGAAAAAGTACCAAAATCAAAAGCAACGTGCCATCATACTAAGACAGATTTACACAGGTAGGGCCGATGGCGAATTCAGAAATTGGGAATCGCCCATTCCTATTGGTCATGATGTGAATTCGCTTTAATTTTGACATTCACTCTACCTTTATAAATTCGCCACTGGGCAAATTTGCCACCGGACGAATAAATAATAATTTTCAAAGCACCAGTCAAGGCAAATTTTACTTTGAGTTTGACATTTTGCTGGACGAAAATTTAAAGCGAATATTGCCGAATTCGCCGTGCCATTACCATAATGAATTTGCCTTGGCACCAGTTTTGGTACGAAAGTAGGGATGGGCAAATTGGAAAAATATATCGATATATATTGTATCGATATTTAAAAAAACATCGATTTATGTCGTGTAAAAACATCGATATATCAATATATCGAAAGGGCTGGCTTCACATTAAGGAACCACGTCCCGCGAAAAACCACTTCTTCACGGGGCTAGAGGTGCTCTCACAGATCTCAAAACTGGAATCCAAACTTGCCGCAGATTTATAGTTTACTAGATATTTGTTGTTAAAGTTGGATGGATCTACAGATATTCTACGAATCCTGAAGTATAAACATAAAAATCATTAAGAATTGCCTGAAGAAGAAAGTAATGTAAATTCAAGCACCCGGATTTTATGGTTATACCACTTCTTAAAAAAGGTTCTGCTGTTAAATTCGAAGCGAATCAGAAATGTATGAAAAATATCGATTTTGGCTCGAAATGGCAAAAAATTATCGATTATCAATGCACGGTAGTTCAAAATATTGTTACGTATTTGTCGGTAGCTCGATTATTTCTATCGGGTTCGTATCGCTGAATTGTTAAATAAAAGTCTTTATTTACTTCTTAATTCACACCGATTTATTTCACGACTAAAAAGTCTGCACTTGTTTTACTTGACTTGATGTTAACACTTATACGGTTAAGTTCCGACTGACTGCGGAGCGCCTGCTCGCCGCCTTATATAGTCTGTCAAACGCAATCTGGAAAATTCTGGCAACACTGGAAATTATCTGGTCTCTTCTTCTAGTTCTGGCAGTTTCTTTAGAGATGTGTTCAGTCATTTAGTGATGTGAGAGTGGAACCGATTATATTCGCCACACTGCCCTCCACCTAAGTCTGATCGTCCCGATCTGACACATTACTGCTTGCCCAGAATGGTGTGGCTGTAGTACGTAGTAAGAGCTGTCAAAAGTTAAAACAGTACAATTGCATTGCAATGCCCACAATGTGTAGCTGTGTCTGTAGCGTGTAGTTGTGGCTGTAGTAGAAGTAGAGTTAACTTTAACTTTGTAGCGCGCTACAGTGTGACAGCTCAATTTTTTAATGACGGAAATTCGAAATGAAGGACGAAGAAACGGAAAAATGAATTGAACTTGTAAAAAATAAAGAGTTTTTATTGAATTTAAGGAATCCCCTGTACAAAAATATAAAAAAGATGACATATATGAGATACACTGAGCTACACCACTGTGTTCACGTTTTCGAGCGTTGCCACAAAATCAGTCATCAGCTGATGTAGTAAGCTATGTAGTCCGTAGCTGTAGTACAACATTCTGGGCAAGCAGTTACTCGTTCCAAATGCTGCTAGCCTTTCCAGATGAACCACCTTCATTTCATTCCTCGGTCTTCCAATCGTTTGTATGCGATACACAACATCGTTGAGCCGTTTAATCACTTTGTATGGCCCTTCCCAAGTACACTGCAATTTCGGGGACAAACCTTTCTTTCGCTGCGGGTTGTATAGCAAAACTAGAACTCCCTCAACAAAACCTTCTGAGTTCATCGCCTTGTCGTATCTGGCCTTCATCTTGTCACTCATGATCTTTGTTCGTTGTCTTACAAGTTCATGTATTTCTCTCAAGCGAGCGACAGTGAGAGCGAGAAGACGTGTTTCGGTTTGCGCTGTAATCAACTGGTGATAGTTGCAACTTACATTGAGTTAAAACCATTTAAATGATTTAAATACACAAATAAGCGAAAGGACGCAAATTAATTGTGAACAAAGTTTAGGAAAATAGATATTATCGAACAAAAAAGAAAAATCTTTTCAGCTGAAAAATATACATACATATGTACATACATAGTACATTGGTTGCTACTCGTTAGAGCCCGTGCACAATTGGCTTTGTCTGCTCCAACTTTGATAGAAAAAACCTTAAAGCAAAGCGAAATTTCAGATGCTTGCTACAATTAACACTTTGACAATTTCCACCTCACTTCTTTGCTTTAATTTATAAACCTGATTTTTGGTAAAATATTTGGGGAATTAGCTTTTTTCTGCTTATTCGAATGTTATTTTTTACTTTTCTCTGTTCACTTCTCACGAAATTGCGCGAAATCGGTAAATTAAGTGTAGCTATACAAACATACACACACACACACACAAGGGGAGATGTTTGTCAAAGTGTAAAAAAGTTGAAAGATGGCTAACTTTATACCTTGCTTTACTCGCTTCACCTCAATTGTGAACATATCCCTTTGAAAAGCACATGCTGAACGAAACTGTCAAAGCAAAACTCTGAAGCAAAGCGAGGTAGAAGTCAATTGTGCACGGGCTCTTAAGGTGAAAAATAGATACATATAAACAAATCAACTTTAACGGAATTGAAGGGAGGGGAAATAATGGACGAATGTCATAGATGCCGAAAAGGCATTAGAGGGGAAAGCGGTATACGTTGTCAAGGTGTGTGTGGGAGAAATTACCATAAAACAATAGCATGTGCAGGCATAGACGATTATTGCTTGCAAGGTTTAGTGAACTGTTGTTATGGTACAGCTTTCGACTATCGAGTGCGATCTACGCTTTGTGGCGCCCTATGCCACCAACAGCGATGATCTCTTTGGACAACCTGATCAGTCTCACCATCTCGCCGCAACGCAGTGGCGGCGCAGGGCCTGCCCATCTGGGACTTGCGAGATAGTAAGGCGTCACTGGCTGACCAAAAAGCCATCGAGTCAGCACGTTGGGCGCCATCTGTTATGGATAACGTTTTCTATACGAGTGGAGCAGCAATGCATGGCGGTCGGCATGATCTAGGGTTGCACTGTGGCTAGTCATTGTCGGCTGGGCGGGGTTCTTGCCTACATTGCTGTCCTGCGCCATAAACAGAAAAAATTCATATCATGCCTTTTCAAACCAAAACGAGTAAAATCAAACGAAAACAACATCCGGTTTTAGCCGGATGCCACGGACGGACCGTTGAAAAATTCAAAAATTCAAAAGATAACCCGAAAAAAAATCAAATTCAAGAGGCCAGGCATCAGTTAAATTTAAATAAATGCAAACCGAGGGAAAATGTCGTTAAAATTTGAATATGAATTTTGAACGTACATATGTACGTTAAAGTCAGACGGACGTTAGCAAAACATTTAAACCGAAATTTAAATCGGACGGAAATACTGACGGAAAAATTTAAAAATAGATGAGCGCACGTTAAATTTAAATAATCGCGGACGGACGAGAAAATAATCGTTGCACCAAAATTTAAATTTGAATGTACGTTGAAATCGATATGCACTAAATTGAATAAACACTGTCAAAAAAAAAACTGTCAAAGTGAATTTAAATTTGAATATATATATCGCAAAAAAAAATCGTTAAATATGAATTTAATTTGAATCAACCGGAAGGACCGGTTATTAACAGGCATCTGAAAATACATAAAAGAAGCTGAAATTTAAAATATACGAACAATCAAAAAAAAAGTTAAAGGCCGAACTCACAAGGGGGTGGCGTTGCTGATGTTGTTGCAGCGCCGGTGCGTTTTTGTCCCACCCTAATCCATGGTTACTGTCGCACCCGAATACCAGTAACCCCTTACCTGTGTTGCGCCGCTGGTGTTGTTGCAGCGCTGGTGCTTTTCGACCCACCCTCATCCATGGCCATCGGTGCACCTTAAATTCGATGACCCCGTTCCTGAAATCCCTAATGCCTTTTTAAATGAAGAGAATCAGCACTCCCATTTTAAATTCACAAATTTATTTACAATTCATTTATAAAATTCATCAAAAATACATATGTAAGTAAATTCTTACAGTCTACATATGTATATGCTAGGTTTTACTTACACTTAATCAAGGAAAAATACCCTGCAGGAAGCTTAAAACTAACTTTAAACTACTTACAAAGACACTAGTGGTGACTCCAAAAAAAAAACTAATTACTTCTGGGTCGGAAAAGTCCCGAAATATAACGATATAAATTTTTAGAAAATTGTACAAAGTTTATAAGGGAATGATGGCATATGTCGTTGGTACATACATACATATTCACATTGAAATTTTCCCGCTTGACAATGCAATTACTTAACAATGGGTTCCTTGCTGTTCAATAAAAATTGATTATTATCATTAATTTCCTGCAGGGTAGAGAAACAGAAATACACATGTACGTGCGTATATGTATAGATATGAGGCAAAGTTTCGCCCAGAACGCAGGTATATGTGTATAATTATATACTAAGAAAAGGTACGAAGAGGAAATAGAAGGAATCAAAAAAAATGTTCTCCCTTTTTTCAGCTGGGAAAAGGAGTTAGGTGGCGGAAACTTTTTGGTTACTGGGTGGTATGTTATATTATTAGTGGCCTATATATGTATTATTTTCATTGTATATTTTATTGAGTTTTGCAGTTTACGATGGTTTAATTATAATTTCCCTACACAGGTCTCCCCCTCCCTCTCTGTTATATTTGCAGAAATATATGCAAATTGCTAACGCACATACATATGTATGTATACATGCATATAGGCATGCATGTACATATCAATCCCTTTATATCTTCCTTTTCCCCTCCCCCTTTTTTTTTTTTTTTTACAAGAAAACTCGCTAAATTTCAAAACGTGAATCTCTGTATGTACACATGACTCAGATACAATTAATTTTTGTTGGGAATTAGCTGATATCATTCAAGAAAATTAATGTTAATAAGTTTAAGTCTACACATAATTTTGCTTTACATTAAATTGTGTGTGGCTGTTTTAAATTCACAAATCTTATTATCGTCACTACAGGTTAATTTTACACTCACTACCCAGCAAGCTTTTGATTACCAACTATTCAAATGAATTAATTCCCAGATGATCAATATGTCAATACAAAATGTTGATGTTAAAGAAAAAGGTTTATCTAAGAGAAAATGTATATATAATTTTAACCCCCCCTTTTTTTTTTTTTTGAAGCACAGGCAACTCTAATATCGGAGATGATTAAATTGTACAAAAATTAAAATCCAATCATCTCAATGCTGTATGGGTAGTGAGGCAGTTCCAAAAATATATATTAAAAAAAAATTTTTTTTTTTTTTTGATTAATTAATTAGATACATAATATACATATGTACGTGTGATACCTATATCCAATGCGACTCACCACCCGTTGCGGTGCACCTTAAGTGGTGGTGTCACCGATCTGCGGTTGTTGTTGTTTTGGCACTTGTTGCCAAAATTAGTTGCCGTTGCCGTGCTTAGCCGTTGTGGTTGCTGCTGATGTTGTGGTGCCTTATTGCTGCGTCGCTTCGTTGCTGTGAGCCGATGTCGTCGTGTCGTCGCCGTCACGGCGCTTGGTGGCGGTGCTCTACTTTCGCCAGGCGTTATATGGCGTCGTTGGGCGCTATATGGAGTCGCGCCATTGTTGTAGTCGAACACGGAGACATATAGAGTGTATATGTATATGTATAAGTTTTTAGTTTCTTATTTAGTCGTTTTAGTCCTTTTATTGCTATAAAATTCACTTTTTCACGAAGTTCACAATATTGTTGAATTTTGTTTTTGGATTATAGCATTTAACATTTGCATGAACTGTGCGCAATCGTATAGGCCGGTTTTGTTTTTCTTAATCCTGCATGGCACCGGCGAATATAAAATCGTTTCCTAAGTCGCTGCTTACAACTATCGATTTTTCGTCCTGGCAATAAGCAATTACTTTTTTTCACTCCTATTACCAATTTTTACGTTCTAATTTTGGTTAATATATATGCATTGAGTATTTCGTTATATTCTTATTGCATTTTAAGAATTTTTAAACTAATATTTTAACTATTAATTCAAATCTTCCGGCACTCAGCTATTTTACACGCACTGAATAACATTTTTTTTTTCCAACTTGTCCCGTGGCTGCACAAAAATTCTTTTTTTCTCATGCTCCCCTTTTCATCTCACATTCGTTTGGAAGGGTCCCGTTTCCTATCGTATAACAATGTAGTGCCGTATAACGATGTAGTGACGTGTGCATAATAGTGGCGTGACTTTACGGTTACCCGAATGTCTACATCATGGTATGACGCTAGCAATGACACAAGCGAGATAGAATACGGTTGCCATGACACACAAAAAAAAATTACCAAAACTTTCGGAATAAAATGCCTCAAGCATTTTTCCCATGAAACTATTTCAAAATAATCGATTGTATTCGTGCCCTAGAAAATTTGCTACTGTAAAATCCTATTAGCGTGCGTTGGGAATATAATAGACATTGGGTCATATCAATAAAAGCCAAGCATCTGCTCTTGCTTAAGATCTCAGATATTTTACTCAAATTTTGAAATTTGGTTCATACCAATTTATGTCAAATTTCTGCAATTTCCAGCAAAAGCATCTGCCTCAATCCTATCAACATGGCCCATTGTTGTCCTACGCTCAAATTACGAATTGGTAAGGGACAGGAACATCTGGTTGATGAAACAATAGTACATGAGAACATTTTATAAAATATGCATTTGAAAGTACCAAGTCACCGAATAACCACGTGTTACGTATTTTCACATTACGAAGTGTTCATGGCAACCCTGGAAGAACCAGTTTGTCCATCACCAATACTTGTGCATCTCCGCCATTGGAACGATTGTGAAGATTCGGAGGGGAAATTTCTCGTGATGCCTACTCATAGAGGTCGGCTCGATAGCTTGCCAGATTTGAAGAAAAATTTATGTGCGATCTATAAAGCTCGGGTTCTAAAAAAAAATGAAGCAATACCATATAATCATCTCGAAGAATAAAGAATAAAAAAAATCAATGTAAATTTCGGATAAACCCACTCGCTTAAATTTTGTTTAGACACTTAGTGGAGGAAGAGAAGAATTAATTACAGGATTTTAAAAAAAAAGGTTACATTTAAGATATCTAGTAACTGAATAAGAAAATACAAATTTTAATTATTGCCAGAACACCATAATTGGTAAATGAAATTACTCGAACAGGAAAGTTACTGACGGCAAAAAAAAAATTGTAAGCTATTCTATCGAAACCACCCCTATAATACAACCTCATTCTCCTTCACTTGCGGCCAAGGCTAATTTATAGAAGGTTAACCCACTAAACAGCTGATTGTAGACTTTTCCCTATAATTTTTTTTCATATTGTGGTGCTTGTGTCAAAACTTATGACAATTTGATCTTGACGCAAGGTGATCTCTACAATGGCGGCTATGATTTTGACAGAAGCATCACAGAATACACAACCAATTTTACATGGAGTGTGTATGTATGTATGTCCGTATATAGTACTGCAAAAACCTTCTATAATTGAACCATGCATGCGGCTACCTTTCATGTTTGGCCACGCGTCACCATTCTTCTTCACCATGTCAGCACGTCGGCCATTATTAATTGGAAGTTATTGGAAACTACTAAGAAAAACTACTAAAATAGTGGTGCTGCCACACAGGCAAAATTAAGCAACCGAAATTAACCCGTTTATGATCGATATCAGGATTGATATCGATAGCAAACCATAACAGGCCTGCTTCGCTTCGAAGACCTGACGAGGGAGCGAACAGGAAAAATGGTTTGCCTGTAAGGTTGTTGCGATAATACTCAACTGTTAACTACGTGGGGCACGACTCACCCCTAGATAAGAGTCTTAAATTCTACCACAGCTAACCGGGCAACAGAGGCTCCATCAGGTGATACCAAAAAAAACGTATGCTATATGAACGTGCAATCTAGTAGTGTCTGAAAATCCGAGAATAATTGAAAGTCAGGTATAATAAAAAAATTCATTTGGTAAAAAAAAACCAAAACGCGTAAGTCCGGTGTTGCGGTGATTCTCTATTGGCTTAGGCCAGAGAAGCCTACTCCCCCCTAGGAGCCCTCCTCCTAGGTGCCGATCTTGGTCGGTCTTAACAACCTGTCCCCCCCGGCTGATCCAACCCCGCACGCTGGACCCAGGACAGGCGGTCTTGAAAAAGACCCTTGGTCCGCTGGTTTCTCGCCCCCCGGAATGGGCTTTACAAAAAAAATTAAATTATTTTGTTTCCTATTTTAAGGCTTCGCGGCCTTAGACATTTTTTTACAGGAGAACGCGTCTAAACTCCGAATACAATCACCCTATCAGCTGGTCTATGGTCCCTAACCTCGCGAAGCTGGACAAAAATAAACTTTAACAGGAAAGTCATCAGAACTCCGTTTGAATAGACATTTTTATATTGGAGAACTCGTCAAAACTCCGTAAGGTTAGGCATTTGATATTGGAGAACTCGCCAAAACTCCATAAAACTAGACATTTTAATTTGGGAGAACTCGTCAAAACTCCGTATAAGCAGACCAATTGGAATATGGACTGCTAGGTGATCCACGGTTCCCGATGGGAGCGCTTGTGATCCACCTATAATTATAACTGCTCGGGGAGGATACTGGGCGAATTGTCCCCGACCGCCAAGACGCCCAGCGGAGTCTTATTGAGGACGGATATCAGAAGCATGGAATCGTCCTATTAATCTCCCTGTTAAGTCTTCTAAGTCATACAGTGCATTGCCCACTTTTCCACGCACTCGACACTTAAGATATTTTGGCAGGAATTTCGCGTTTATGCCCTGTTTGAAGTTACTCAAGGCAAAATTTCTTCTAAATACCTCTTGACCTTCCCTATAATTCACAAGCCTAGAGCGCTTATTGTAAACCTGCTTGACTCTATCATTTGCCTGCGCTAAGTTTTTACGAATTTGCTCGTGGATTCCTGATAACTTGTCAGCTTTGCTTACTATCGGTACACGATCTTCTTTGAGGCTATCCAATTTCTCTAATAACTTATACGCGGATGCGTGTTGGACCATATTCTGACCATATAATGCAAAGTACGGAGAGCACTGAATTGACGTATGAAAATCACTTCTTAAAACTGATAGAATTTCGGGTATATGTTTGTCCCAATCCGTATGATCCTGCTTATCTTTTAGGAAAATTCTTATCTTGGAAACTATCTCTCTATTCACGCGTTCGGACGCATTAGCTTGTGGGGAATACACTCCTGTTCTAACATGCGTCACACCGTACTTCTCAAAGAACGCTTTCATTTCTTTTGAGATGAATTGTTTCCCATTATCGCTGTGGATATATTCTGGGACCCCTATAGCTGGAAAAATCTCTGTGCCGAAGCAGTTAATTACATTGATAGTTGTCGCTCTCTGCATTGGCTTCAGCCAAACATACCTTGAAAAATGGTCTAGAACAATAAAAAGAAACTGGTTCCTGCGTTTTGATCTAGGATAAGGTCCTAAGAAGTCGCAATATAAGCGCTGAAAAGGTCTCTCTGTAACAAAAGCGCTTCCCATAGGTGGTATTGACTGCTGATTCGTTGCTTTTACAGCCTTGCAAGTGTCACAATCCTTTACATATTAAAATATAGTGTCTGCTTTAATAGTCTTTTTAGGTAAAAAAAATTAAAGCAAATAAAAAAAGTTTCTATCGTACCAGATAACAGCAAAAAAAAAGTTCTGACAAACTGATTCGTGATTCTATAGCGGTACCGACCTTAAATTCCCTTTTTTTTTTTTTTGAAATTATATAAACTTTACATAACTTATGCATACATACAAACACACATTGTTAAAAACTGATTAGCGTATAAATCTATATAAGTACATATAAGAAGAAATTAGAAAGATATCAATATACATATTTATTAATTAACGAGAATGCTGACCTCCCATTATAAAAGGCACAGGTTACAGAAATAAAGAAAAATATAAACCCCCTCGAAAAATAAAAACACAAAAAAAAAATTAAGACGGTGTGTGCCAACTGGTCTCCAGCGCACCAACCGCAATGCAGGGTTGCTCGGAAGCTAAATCCCTGAGACAGGCTGGCTAACTAGAAGATAGTTAACAACAAAAAAAATTTTTAAATTTTGCGAAATACCAATCTATCTCCGCCGCAATGAAAGGAACGGTTTGAATCCGCTATCCCCAGACTTGCGGAGATAGACGATACATCCTTCGGTCTCAGCTCAGCCCATCGCCATGAAGTGGTGCTAAATGTTCCAAGGCACCCAACTCAGGCATGAGATGAACTGAGGCCTGCATCGCATAACAAAAGAAAAAGACAAAACAAAAGAAATTTGCAAAATACCCTCCTAGTCTCCGCCGCAATGAAAGGAACAGCTAAAGGCTGCTTTCCCCAGACTTGCGGAGATGAAAAGTACTTACTCAGGTCTCAGACCAACCCATCGCAATGAAAGTGGCGCTAGGTGCAACCAACTCAGACGCGGGATGGCTGAGGCCTAAATTGCAAAAAAAAGAAAATCACGAAAACAAAAAAAATAAAAAGGACGAATTTTCCTCATGGCCAACATCCTTGGCTCCGCCGCAATGAAAGGCACGGTTTGAAGCCGCTACCCCAGACTTGCGAAGAAGGATTGACTCATCGCAATGAAGGCGGTGTTCGAATTACCACCCCAGACGCGAGATGAGCTGGGCCCCAAAAAAAAAAAAAAAATCCGATACACATAACTGCACAAAAGACATATTCGGCAAAAAGAAATAAAAATAAATACTGAATCTAGCGGACATGCCCCTCGGACGACATTGAAAACAAATTTATATTACAAAAAAAAATAAGTGCGTTCAACACTGCCTCTCCGGGTGAAATGCAAAAAAAACAGACAAAATGACGTTAAGTCTCGTGGAACCCTGAGCCACTAACAACAATGCCTCTCCAATCAGCCTGATCAATTCCATCATCCCGCCGCAACGCAGTGGCGGCTACTGAGGCTGCCAATCTGGGACTTGCGGAATAATGAAACTTCACTGAACGACCAGAAAACCACTGAAGCCAGCACCCAAGACACCACGTTGGGCGCCATATGTTATGGTTCGCGTTTCGACTATCGAGTGCGTTTTGTGGCGCCCTATGCCACCAACAGCGATGACCTCCTCGGACAACCTGATCAGCCCCACCATCTCGCCGCAACGCAGTGGCGGCGCAGGGCCTGCCCATCTGGGACTTGCGAGATAGTAAGGCGTCACTGGCTGATCAAAAAGCTATCGAGTCAGCACGTTGGGCGCCATCTGTTATGGTACAGCTTTCGACTATCGAGTGCGATCTACGCTTTGTGGCGCCCTATGCCACCAACAGCGATGATCTCTTTGGACAACCTGATCAGTCTCACCATCTCGCCGCAACGCAGTGGCGGCGCAGGGCCTGCCCATCTGGGACTTGCGAGATAGTAAGGCGTCACTGGCTGACCAAAAAGCCATCGAGTCAGCACGTTGGGCGCCATCTGTTATGGATAACGTTTTCTATACGAGTGGAGCAGCAATGCATGGCGGTCGGCATGATCTAGGGTTGCACTGTGGCTAGTCATTGTCGGCTGGGCGGGGTTCTTGCCTACATTGCTGTCCTGCGCCATAAACAGAAAAAATTCATATCATGCCTTTTCAAACCAAAACGAGTAAAATCAAACGAAAACAACATCCGGTTTTAGCCGGATGCCACGGACGGACCGTTGAAAAATTCAAAAATTCAAAAGATAACCCGAAAAAAAATCAAATTCAAGAGGCCAGGCATCAGTTAAATTTAAATAAATGCAAACCGAGGGAAAATGTCGTTAAAATTTGAATATGAATTTTGAACGTACATATGTACGTTAAAGTCAGACGGACGTTAGCAAAACATTTAAACCGAAATTGAAATCGGACGGAAATACTGACGGAAAAATTTAAAAATAGATGAGCGCACGTTAAATTTAAATAATCGCGGACGGACGAGAAAATAATCGTTGCACCAAAATTTAAATTTGAATGTACGTTGAAATCGATATGCACTAAATTGAATAAACACTGTCAAAAAAAAAACTGTCAAAGTGAATTTAAATTTGAATATATATATCGCAAAAAAAAATCGTTAAATATGAATTTAATTTGAATCAACCGAAAGGTCCGGTTATTAACAGGCATCTGAAAATACATAAAAGAAGCTGAAATTTAAAATATATGAACAATCAAAAAAAAGTTAAAGGCCGAACTCACAAGGGGGTGGCGTTGCTGATGTTGTTGCAGCGCCGGTGCGTTTTTGTCCCACCCTAATCCATGGTTACTGTCGCACCCGAATACCAGTAACCCCTTACCTGTGTTGCGCTGGTGTTGTTGCAGCGCTGGTGCTTTTCGACCCACCCTCATCCATGGCCATCGGTGCACCTTAAATTCGATGACCCCGTTCCTGAAATCCCTAATGCCTTTTTAAATGAAGAGAATCAGCACTCCCATTTTAAATTCACAAATTTATTTACAATTCATTTATAAAATTCATCAAAAATACATATGTAAGTAAATTCTTACAGTCTACATATGTATATGCTAGGTTTTACTTACACTTAATCAAGGAAAAATACCCTGCAGGAAGCTTAAAACTAACTTTAAACTACTTACAAAGACACTAGTGGTGACTCCAAAAAAAAAACTAATTACTTCTGGGTCGGAAAAGTCCCGAAATATAACGATATAAATTTTTAGAAAATTGTACAAAGTTTATAAGGGAATGATGGCATATGTCGTTGGTACATACATACATATTCACATTGAAATTTTCCCGCTTGATAATGCAATTACTTAACAATGGGTTCCTTGCTGTTCAATAAAAATTGATTATTATCATTAATTTCCTGCAGGGTAGAGAAACAGAAATACACATGTACGTGCGTATATGTATAGATATGAGGCAAAGTTTCGCCCAGAACGCAGGTATATGTGTATAATTATATACTAAGAAAAGGTACGAAGAGGAAATAGAAGGAATCAAAAAAAATGTTCTCCCTTTTTTCAGCTGGGAAAAGGAGTTAGGTGGCGGAAACTTTTTGGTTACTGGGTGGTATGTTATATTATTAGTGGCCTATATATGTATTATTTTCATTGTATATTTTATTGAGTTTTGCAGTTTACGATGGTTTAATTATAATTTCCCTACACAGGTCTCCCCCTCCCTCTCTGTTATATTTGCAGAAATATATGCAAATTGCTAACGCACATACATATGTATGTATACATGCATATAGGCATGCATGTACATATCAATCCCTTTATATCTTCCTTTTCCCCTCCCCCTTTTTTTTTTTTTTTTTTTTTTTTACAAGAAAACTCGCTAAATTTCAAAACGTGAATCTCTGTATGTACACATGACTCAGATACAATTAATTTTTGTTGGGAATTAGCTGATATCATTCAAGAAAATTAATGTTAATAAGTTTAAGTCTACACATAATTTTGCTTTACATTAAATTGTGTGTGGCTGTTTTAAATTCACAAATCTTATTATCGTCACTACAGGTTAATTTTACACTCACTACCCAGCAAGCTTTTGATTACCAACTATTCAAATGAATTAATTCCCAGATGATCAATATGTCAATACAAAATGTTGATGTTAAAGAAAAAGGTTTATCTAAGAGAAAATGTATATATAATTTTAACCCCCCTTTTTTTTTTTTTTTTGAAGCACAGGCAACTCTAATATCGGAGATGATTAAATTGTACAAAAATTAAAATCCAATCATCTCAATGCTGTATGGGTAGTGAGGCAGTTCCAAAAATATATATTAAAAAAAATTTTTTTTTTTTTTTTGATTAATTAATTAGATACATAATATACATATGTACGTGTGATACCTATATCCAATGCGACTCACCACCCGTTGCGGTGCACCTTAAGTGGTGGTGTCACCGATCTGCGGTTGTTGTTGTTTTGGCACTTGTTGCCAAAATTAGTTGCCGTTGATGCTATGGCCAATTATACTAAGCTATGGTTGTTGTGGTGGCCCCTATGCCGTGCTTAGCCGTTGTGGTTGCTGCTGATGTTGTGGTGCCTTATTGCTGCGTCGCTTCGTTGCTGTGAGCCGATGTCGTCGTGTCGTCGCCGTCACGGCGCTTGGTGGCGGCGCTCTACTGTCGCCAGGCGTTATATGGCGTCGTTGGGCGCTATATGGAGTCGCGCCATTGTTGTAGTCGAACACGGAGACATATAGAGTGTATATGTATATGTATAAGTTTTTAGTTTCTTATTTAGTCGTTTTAGTCCTTTTATTGCTATAAAATTCCCTTTTTCACGAAGTTCACAATATTGTTGAATTTTGTTTTTGGATTATAGCATTTAACATTTGCATGAACTGTGCACAATCGTATAGGCCGGTTTTGTTTTTCTTAATCCTGCATGGCACCGGCGAATATAAAATCGTTTCCTAAGTCGCTGCTTACAACTATCGATTTTTCGTCCTGGCAATAAGCAATTACTTTTTTTCATTCCTATTACCAATTTTTACGTTCTAATTTTGGTTAATATATATGCATTGAGTATTTCGTTATATTCTTATTGCATTTTAAGAATTTTTAAACTAATATTTTAACTATTAATTCAAATCTTCCGGCACTCAGCTATTTTACACGCACTGAATTACATTTTTTTTTTCCAACTTGTCCCGTGGCTGCACAAAAATTCTTTTTTTCTCATGCTCCCCTTTTTATCTCACATTCGTTTGGAAGGGTCCCGTTTCCTATCGTATAACAATGTAGTGCCGTATAACGATGTAGTGACGTGTGCATAATAGTGGCGTGACTTTACGGTTACCCGAATGTCTACATCATGGTATGACGCTAGCAATGACACAAGCGAGATAGAATACGGTTGCCATGACACACAAAAAAAAATTACCAAAACTTTCGGAATAAAATGCCTCAAGCATTTTTCCCATGAAACTATTTCAAAATAATCGATTGTATTCGTGCCCTAGAAAATTTGCTACTGTAAAATCCTATTAGCGTGCGTTGGGAATATAATAGACATTGGGTCATAGCAATAAAAGCCAAGCATCTGCTCTTGCTTAAGATCTCAGATATTTTACTCAAATTTTGAAATTTGGTTCATACCAATTTATGTCAAATTTCTGCAATTTCCAGCAAAAGCATCTGCCTCAATCCTATCAACATGGCCCATTGTTGTCCTACGCTCAAATTACGAATTGGTAAGGGACAGGAACATCTGGTTGATGAAACAATAGTACATGAGAACATTTTATAAAATATGCATTTGAAAGTACCAAGTCACCGAATAACCACGTGTTACGTATTTTCACATTACGAAGTGTTCATGGCAACCCTGGAAGAACCAGTTTGTCCATCACCAATACTTGTGCATCTCCGCCATTGGAACGATTGTGAAGATTCGGAGGGGAAATTTCTCGTGATGCCTACTCATAGAGGTCGGCTCGATAGCTTGCCAGATTTGAAGAAAAATTTATGTGCGATCTATAAAGCTCGGGTTCTAAAAAAAAATGAAGCAATACCATATAATCATCTCGAAGAATAAAGAATAAAAAAAATCAATGTAAATTTCGGATAAACCCACTCGCTTAAATTTTGTTTAGACACTTAGTGGAGGAAGAGAAGAATTAATTACAGGATTTAAAAAAAAAAGGTTACATTTAAGATATCTAGTAACTGAATAAGAAAATACAAATTTTAATTATTGCCAGAACACCATAATTGGTAAATGAAATTACTCGAACAGGAAAGTTACTGACGGCAAAAAAAAAATTGTAAGCTATTCTATCGAAACCACCCCTATAATACAACCTCATTCTCCTTCACTTGCGGCCAAGGCTAATTTATAGAAGGTTAACCCACTAAACAGCTGATTGTAGACTTTTCCCTATAATTTTTTTTCATATTGTGGTGCTTGTGTCAAAACTTATGACAATTTGATCTTGACGCAAGGTGATCTCTACAATGGCGGCTATGATTTTGACAGAAGCATCACAGAATACACAACCAATTTTACATGGAGTGTGTATGTATGTATGTCCGTATATAGTACTGCAAAAACCTTCTATAATTGAACCATGCATGCGGCTACCTTTCATGTTTGGCCACGCGTCACCATTCTTCTTCACCATGTCAGCACGTCGGCCATTATTAATTGGAAGTTATTGGAAACTACTAAGAAAAACTACTAAAATAGTGGTGCTGCCACACAGGCAAAATTAAGCAACCGAAATTAACCCGTTTATGATCGATATCAGGATTGATATCGATAGCAAACCATAACACTGTGCCTATATGAGATTTATGTGTGATGATTGTGTCACATACATTTCTAATGTTGATGATGCGCTAAAACAAATGTTATCGATAGCGGAGAGTAATAAAATAAATTTACGTGAGCAAAAAACCGATTTTGAGAAGCTTACATGGAGGAACAATAAAGGAGAATGCATAAGATCAGCTGACTTCTTCTTCAATCTTCATAAACACACACGAACACAAGCATTTTTTTGTTGACATATTCCACACACACACGCACCCTAGCATTTCCATAGGGGCAACATCTGTCAAATTCTTCTACATTCCTCTTTGCATGACACTTCTGGCCCCACTATGTATGAAGGTATGTCGTTATGCATTCTCCTTTATTGTTCCTCCATGGAAGCTTATAAGTAAACAAAATAAGGAAATTAATGCAATGTTACGAAATAATGAGAGAGAAATGAATAAAATGATGGATAACGTAAAAAAAAAACATTTAGAGAGAAAGATGAATTATTACAAAAAGTGGAAAATCTATGTAGCGTTAATAAAGAACATATAGAGCGCTCTGCTGATAGCCTTAATAAACAAAGAGAAGAGATAGTATCTGAAGTTAAAAAAGTGTGTGACCAGAATGCGTGTAAAGACAAAGTATCCTATTCGAATGTTTTAAAGAGTGTCGCGCCGATTATTATTAAGCCGATAACAAAACAAACAGTGGATATAACAAAGAAAGATCTCAACAAAATCGAAGCAAAAGACTTAAAAATTAATGAGGTAATAAATAAAAACAATGGATCCGTGATTATTAAAGCAAGTGATAATAATGAAATGGCTAAAATCAAAACTACGTTACAAAATAAACTAAACCCACAGGTGTACGAAATAAGAGAAACTAAAGTTGTTAATCCTAAAATTAAAATCACAAATATGACTGAACAATATAGTGACAATGATGTAATTTATAAAATAAAATCTCAAAATGAAATTCTCGAAAGTACAAACTTGAAGTGTGTCAAAGTGTACAAAATCAATAAAAGCAACAGCACGAGATGTTATTATAATGCAATAATCGAAATTGAACACGGAAAATTTCAAGAGGTTTTAAATCTGGGTAAACTAAATATTGGATGGGACCAATGCGCGGTATATGATGGTCAAAATGTTAAGAGGTGTTTTAAATGCTTAGGCTATAATCATAACGCGAACACATGCACAAGGAAGCAAAGATGTGGGCAATGTTTGGGTGAACATAAAACCGAAGATTGCAATATGCAAGTTAATAACCCTATTTGTGGTAATTGTGTGGATGCCAACCGTGATCTCGGATTTAAATTTGATACAAATCATAACATATTCAATAAAGAATGTCCCGTCTACCTTAGAAAACTAAGAATAGAAAAGCAACGCGTAGGTTATTAGCAACCAAAGCAAAGGAAAACAAAAAACTTAAATGTAGTATATTTTAACGTAAACAGTTTGGTGTCCAACAAGCTGGAAGTTGATAGACTTGTGGAAGATCTAAATCCATCTATTGTATTATGTTCCGAAACGAGCATTACAGAGGAAATAAATGATGCGGAACTAAGTATTCCCTCATACACAACGATAAGGTCTGATTCTCATAGCAGACATACTGGTGGAGTTGTGATATATATCAGCGAAGCTTTACAATATCGTTTAATGTATAATAAAGCAATTAATAAAAACATTTGGTGTATTATTATCCGATTAAAAAATCTTGAAGTTAAGTGGCAGATTGGAGTTTTATACCACTCTCCAAGTTCTAGCGACCCTGAATTTATTAGCTATTTAGAAAGTATATTAACGGAAGTATGTGATAGTTCGTACAACAATGCCATAATTGGTGACTTCAATATCAACATGAATAAAATATCTACGTATAATGTGAAGCTCAACGAGATGTTTAATACCTTTTCTATGAACCAAATAGTTAATTTTAACACACGAATAGCAGACGGATCCGAAACAAAAATTGATCTCCTATACTCAAATGATAAACAAATGATGTGCACAAGACTTGATCGGTACCAAATCTCGGATCATGAAACAATACAATTTAATATCGATACAAAACGTAATATACCGCTTAGGGCGATGACTAAAATAATCTCGTGGGACCAATATAGCTGTGATAATTTAATTAGTCTGATTAGAAATTATAATTTTTCAATCATTAATGGAATGACTGTGGAAAACATGGTGTCGTATATTAATTCGTGTCTACTAACATGCATGAACCAACTAACAGTTGTAAAACATATAATGGTTAAAGTTAAAAATAAATGGTATGACTCAGAACTTGTCCAGTTATATAAAAGAAAACTAACAACCTACAACATAGCAAAAGAGAATGGTGACTGGTATGATTACTACTGTATTAAAAGACAATACAAACGATTAACCCTAGAACCATAATGTACGTATATTTTACGTATATAGAATTTTCAAATTGTGATTGCACAAGTATAACATGCTGTAGCGGTACCTAACTCCAGCAGTGCTTGCAGCATGTATTTTTACGTATACATGAATATAAAAGTACAACAAATGTTGTATTTTGAAGGTGTGAGAGCGATTGGCGCAAATCACTATACGTAAAATTTACGTATAGTTAGTAATAAGCGAAAAAATCGTGTACGTAAAATTTACGTATAGTTAGTAATAAGCGAAAAAATAGGATATGGTATTTAATATAAAAGTGTAATATTCTCATGTATTTTTGTATAACGCGACGGTATATTATATTATTATTGCTCAGAAACGTTCCGGGGTCATCCGGGTCCACATTTTGACCCATATCTGGGGACCCGACCTAGGAATCATAATGAGTACAGCTCTATGTAAAAGCCCTGCTCAAAGCCTTTTTTTTATATCAATATTGCTCAAAAAATTTCCGAAGTCATCCGGGTCCACGTTTTGACCTATATCTCGGAACCCGGAACAAAAATTAGTAAAACAATAAAAAAAAAATCGCAAGAAATTAAAAAATTTTTGACCAGCTATCGCTCAGTGAGGTTTTGCTCAAACGCTACAAGTTGTATGTCATTGGAAGCGTATTTTAATTTCCTTTCGAACGAGGTACTGCTTGTGGTTATCGCTTTTGTAATTTTAGAGAAAAATTCTTTTGAATGAAGTGATACCCAGAAAAACACAAACTTATGCATCATCATATGTATAACCATAAAAAAATTAAAAAACAAGTTTTGAGATCAGGAATTTCTTGGTATTTTATTCAAATTAATTATTTTTAAAGCAGTGTAATCAACTTCGGCTGCAAAATGGAGAACAATGAGAGTTGTATCAGGCGGATTATAATCACTACGTAAAATTTACGTACATTAGTAATAACGTAGTATGAAATATCGTTATGGTTCTAGGGTTAATAAAAATAAAAAAGGTTAAATACATGGAAAATAAAATCAAAGCGAATAGTTCGGACAGCAAGTTGATGTGGAGATATTTGAAACAAACCATATGCTATCAAAGCATAAAGGATAATATAGCGATGGTACATCATAACGGTCGGTGTATTGAAGATAAAAGGGAGATAGCAAATGTGTTAAATGTATACTTCGTTGAAAGCATTGTGGAAATAAACGAGAGCATTGAACAGTTCAGCACAACCGAAAATCGTAACCCTGAGATCAACAGCGTATTTAAATTCAATGAAGTAACAAGTTTGGAAGTAGAGAAAGCTGCAAATAGTTTTAAATACAAGATTAGTGGCAAACAACTACTTTCCGAAGGCGTAATTAAAGACTCTATGTCGTATCTAAGCTATTTCTATTCGATAATCATAAATAAAAGCTTAAAAACCGGGGTCGTACCTGATGAATGGAAAATTTCAACGATAATTCCGATAAAAAAAGTGAAAAATACTACAAAACCAGATGAACTAAGGCCAATTAATACGTTACCAAACATCGAGAAAATACTGGAATCCGTGGTTAAAAATCAGCTGGTGGATTACATCGAAATAAATAATATAATTATCAGAGAGCAGTCAGGATTTCGAGCTAAACACTCTTGCGAAACGGCTCTTAATTGGGTTATATCTCAGTGGAAGGACAACCTCCGAAGTAAAAAAGTGATATTGGCTGTCTTCATCGATTTGAAAAGAGCATTTGAAACAGTGGACCGTCGCATAATGTTAAGTAAACTCAGGAAAATAGGTATAAAATCGGTAGAACTTAAGTGGTTTGAAAATTATTTATCAAATAGAACGCAGTGTACAGTAATTGATGAAGATGTATCAGAGAAGGTGGCAGTTAATATTGGCCTCCCACAAGGTTCAGTACTGGCACCGATTTTATTTAATATATACATAAATGATATTATATTATCGACGCGAAACTGTGATATTAGACTATTTGCGGATGATGCCCTCCTAATGATAAGCGAAGAGAGTGTAACAGATGCATTTGATAAAATGCAATACGAACTAGACTTGCTTTATGTGTGGTTATGCAAAAACAAACTGATGCTGAATGTAAAAAAAACGAACTATATGGTAATTGCACCAACGTGTAAAAATAGAAATAGTGATCATCGAGAATTAAAAATTAAGGATGAAGTAATTGCGGAAGCAGATCATATTAAATATCTTGGCGTTGTTATTGATAATAAATTGAAATTCACTGATTATGTGAACTATATAGTGAATAAGACATCAAAAAAAATTGGGTTTATGAAAAGAACATGTAAATATTTAAGTAGAAGGTATAAAATACGAGTATATAAATCCATAATAGAACCAAGTTTATTGTATTGTCCTACAATATTATTCATAACATCAGATACACAACTAAGCAAGTTACAAAAATTGCCAAATAGAGCTATGAGGCATATACTAAAAGCAAGATATGACAGTAGTATCTCGTCGATGCTAAGTAGTCTAAAATGGTTAAATGTAAAACAAATGATTTTTTGTCATACAATGAAATTTATTTATAAAATTAGAAATGGGTTTTTCCCAAATTACTTAAGTGAAAACCTTATGCTAAATTGTAAAGTCCACGAACATCAAACAAGATTTATAGTCCAACTCTAATGCACCGTATGCGAATGCGTGTGCGTATGCGCATCTAAACGTTTTCTTGCGTGCGGCCCTGGCTGCTCCAGTGTATGCGTATGGTTGCGTCTGTCAATTACACTACATACATACATATATACAATTTCCGCCGTTGTTATTTTTGAAAATACATATTTTACCAATTCGCGAAAAATTCAATAAAATGTATAATGAATGGGGATTTAGAATTGATATTAATTATGATAGGAAGTGTTATTACCGTATATACGGAATACGTTAAAATTATTAAAAAAAAAAAACGTACCATTCGGGAACGTGATTTGTATTTGGAAAGGGAAGTTAGTGTTTTTTTTAATTTGTTGAAAACCCGTGAAGTGGATCAATTCCAAATTAATAATAATATAATAATAATAATACATTGGCGTTATTATAACTCTGACGAGTTTAATGACCGAGCTTCTCTCCCTATTCAAGAAGTGCTCCTTTTGTTTTTCCTAATTGGGTGGACCTACAGTTTTATGCCGGCTGCGAACGGCGAATGCATTTTTTGTGAGAAGCTTTTTCATAGCAGAAATACACTCGGAGGGTATGCCGCCCACTGCCGAGTGTGACCGCTATTTCTAAAAACCCAATAATTGGGTTTTACTTAATTAGAAAAATTTTTTTTGGAGTTTGTCTGGACTGGGGTTAGAACCCGAGACCTCTGGTATAGCAGACGAGCACTCTACCCATTGCACCACAGCGGCCATATTGCCAAATTGCTATCCGTTGATTTTTATGTATTGTAAGAATTACAGTTTCTTTGCCTTAAAATATAAGACTGAAAATTTTGTTTAATACAAATATGTATATGCACGACCTCTGAAATCTGGTGTTCTGTTATACCAAAGCGAAAACTCCCTATTCAAAAGAATACTCACTTCACTTAATTATTTTTTTACTGTTAAACTTAGGCACTCTGCACACGGAGCGTCCTGCTTTAGACGCGTATTAGATACTACAGACGAAAGCTGTACGCTTTGATGTCGCGCACGTATATTTCAATTGAGGGCTGCACACGAGTCGTCAGATTCATGCATTCGTCAAAGTATGCTGGCTAAATGTCGCTTGGCGTAAAGCAGTGCTGGTAGCTAGGCGTACTACGCTTAGAAAAGAGGAAGAAGAAGATGTTTGTTTACATTTTTCCACTTGGTGGAATTTATGAAAGCAGTAAAATTTGTGTAAAAAATCGGAAAAAATGAGTGTATAATTAAAGAAAATGGAAGATTCCGTAAAATTTTTTATCTTTTCTATTTAAAGCTTCGAAATTTAAAGCAAATACCGTATTATTAATTTGTTTGTTTGCTTTGTGCAGCGAAGTTTCATGTCGCTTCGTGTGCAGATCTTGAGGCGTAGAGAAATCGACGCTACATGAAATGTCTCGTACGCGTCTATGACGATACGCCTCGTGTGCAGATTGCCTTATTTAAGTTTCAATTATGTATTTAGACACGGGTAACTACATATGTATATGTAATTTAAATTCATGTACTATGTACATGGGTATGCAGATAGTAATTAATATATAATTAATATTAACCATCTCTAAATATATTCAAAACCCATTTTAATTAACATTTCTGCTGGCAAACACATTTTCACTACTTCACTTTAAATCAATTTAACGAAGTTTTTACCAAAAAAATATGTACACCGATGTAGCAACCAACCTAATATTAGCTGCAACACGCATAGAAAACGCATAGAAGTAGAAAATTTTCAACTTAGCTGCATTCGAATGCGTGTTCGAAATCATCTTCGAATTTTCTATGCGTGTGGTGCATTTACATCCGTGCCACTGGAGTTTGCCTCATTTAAACACAGGTATGCAACACGGCTGTCAGTGACACGCACACGCATACGCATCTGCATACGGTTCATTAGAGTTGCACTATTAGGCATAATTATAAGCTTCCACAATGTCAAACTGACTATCTAAAACAGGATTTGTATTACAAGGGTCTCAAAATGTTTAACGAGTTGCCAGTGGATATAAAAAATTCTAGTAGTATAGCACAATTTACAAAAAAATTAGTTACATATTGTCAAACTGAACAATAAGTTGAGTAACAATGTGATTATAAATGGATTATTGGCCTCTAAGGCTGTAAATAAAGAATAAATAAATAAAAATAAATAAATAAATTTCCTCTTCCAGAACGTTGTTAGACTGTCGGGTATTTATTCCTGTATCGGCATTTATCCCGAATTTCAAGTCAGCTGGTAATCGAAGATCACTACCAAAGATTACTTTTGCAGGAGTCTGACCTGTTGTATCGTGTACGGCCGATCGATATGCCAACAGGAACAGAGGAATATGAGTGTCCCAATCTCTCTGGAACTTGTCCACCACTTTTCGTAGATGTTCCTCTAATGTTCTGTTAAATCTTTCTACCATGCCGTCTGATTGTGGATGCAACGCAGTTGTTCGGGTTTTCCTAATACCCAGTGTCTTGCACATATCCTGGAACACAACTGATTCGAAGTTCCTTCCTTGGTCAGAATGTAGCTCTATAGGTGCACCATATCTCGTCACCCAATTGTTGGTGAATACTTCGGCTATAGTTTCTGCTTCTTGATTTGGAATCGGGTACACCTCCGGCCATTTGCTGAAATAATCCATTACCACCAGTACATATTTGTTTCCAAGTTTGCTAGTAGGAAATGGCCCAGCTACATCCATGGCAATTCTCTCAAATGGTGCTCCTGAGTTGTATTGTTTCATCAGCCCATGACTCCTGGATTTGGGACCCTTAGCCTTTATGCACACATCGCAGTTCGCAATCCATTCAACAACTGTCTGACGGCAGCCGACCCAATAAAACCTCTTCTTGATTTTCTCTACCGTCTTTGTTACTCCAAGATGACCTCCACTTGGACCATTGTGTAGTTCATTTAGCACATCCGGTATTCTTTTCCTTGGAACAACTATCAATGTTTTAGAACTTTGACCATCTTCACTCTCCCAAACACGATGTAGACAACCATTTACCAATTGCAAACTATTCCACTGTGCCCAATATGATTTGGCAACAGGACTCTCTGATGACATCTCTTCTTTTGATGGTCGTTCATTTTGCTCCAAACCGATCATTACACGTGCCAGATCTGGATCTTCTAGCTGACACTTCCTTAATTGTTCCGCATTCCATTCGTCTGTAGATGTTATTGTCATTAACCGAACATCTATGATGTCTTCCTTCTCCTCAGCTTTAGAGCAATGCTTGCATTCAAGATTACATGGCCGCCGCGACATTGCATCAGCATTTCCATGGGTACTGCCTTTACGATGGTCTATAGAAAAGTCATAATTTTGTAGTCGCTCAATCCACCTTGCTAACTGACCCTACGGATTTCGGAATTTCAAAAGCCATTTTAACGCTGCATGATCAGTCCTGACGTGGAATCGTTGACCATAGAGGTACTTATGGAAGTGTTTGATGCATTCTACCAATGCCAATAGTTCTCTTCGTGTTACACAGTAATTTCTTTCCGGTTTCCCAATTGATCGGCTGTAGTATGCGATAACCTTCTCCTGCCCGTCGATTTCCTGTGACAAAACACCTCCTATAGCATAACCACTCGCATCAGTATCCAAAATAAACCTCGCTCCTGGAACCGGGTATGCTAGCATTGGAGCAGTACAAAGCCGATCTTTTAACGTTTGGAAAGCCATTTCTTGTTCCTTCCCCCACTCAAAAGTCTTATTTTTCCTCATAAGCTCCGTGAGACTGTTTGCTACGCTGGCAAAATTTGGTACAAATCGGCGATAGTATGTGCACAGCCCAAGAAAGCTTCGCAATTCATGTAGATTCCGAGGTCTTGGCCAATCTTTTACTGCTTCTATTTTTTCGTTATCAGTGCAGATGCCCTTTGTAGTCACTTTATGTCCCAAGTATTTTACCTCTTTCTTGAATAATGCACATTTCTTAGGACTTAACTTGAGACCAGCGCCAGCTATTCTTCGGAAAACTTCCTCCAAATTTTCGAGATGTTCATCAAAGCTTTTTCCCAGTACAATTATATCGTCCAGGTACACAAGACATGTTTTCCAGTGTAATCCTTTCAGTACCTGATCCATAAGTCGCTCAAAGGTAGCTGGGGCATTACATAATCCAAATGGCATCACCGTAAATTGCCAAAGACCATCGCCAACACTGAAGGCTGTTTTCTCCTTTTCTTCCTCTTTTACTTCTACTTGCCAATAGCCGCTTTTCAAGTCCAGTGTTGAAAACCATTCCGTTCCAGATAGCGAGTCCAAAGTGTCGTCAATTCTTGGCAATGGGTAACTATCCTTTTTCGTTACATCATTCAATTTCCGGTAGTCAACGCAGAATCTCATCGTGCCATCTTTCTTTTTAACAAGTACTACCGGAGAACTCCATGGACTGACTGATGGTTCAATTACCCCACTGTCGCTCATTTCTTGTATAATCTGACTCACCATTTGACGTTTAGCTAATGGAACGCTGCGAGGACCCTGACGGATTGGCCTTGCATCTCCGGTGTCAATCTGATGCTTCACAATATTTGTCCTGCCTGGTTTTGTACCATCCTTGTCAAATATGCTGGAGTACTTGGCAAGTAATTCTTTCGCCTTTCTTTTGTGATTTTCCTGCAGTTCTTCTGTCCATGCATTTATTTCATCTGAAATATCCTTATTGCCATTACAAACTTCTCCTTGGGATTTTTCGCAATTCATGATGATGTCAACCTCTTCGCACTTTCCCAAGATAACACCTTTGGAGAGTTTGACTGGTGACTTGAACTCATTAAGTACTCTTACTGGTATACGTCCATCTTGTTTTGTCATAGCCAGGGTTTTTCCAACAAGTACATTTGATTTAGTTTCTGTTTCTGCTTCAACAACCCACAATTTGTTTGTCCCACAATCTCCATCAATCTTTGCCCAAATAATTGCCTCGGACTTTGGCGGTATCTGCTGATTCTCTTCCACGAGCACTTTCTTACTGCTGTATCTCTTATCATAGCCAAAATTTAGCGGCACCTCCAAGTTTTTGAAACTCATAACCTTGTTTTTCATGTCAATCTTAATGCCTTGGCCGATTAGGAAGTCCACGCCAATTATGACTTCATCAACAATTTCCGCCACTATGAAGGTGTGTAGTACGACAACATTTCCAATTACAACTTCGCATGTAACTTCCCCTAGGACTTGGGTATCCTCGCCTGTTGCCGTACGCAATTTTGCTCCATACAATGGCCTTACTTCCCTATTTACCAAGTCAGATCGAATGATGGAATGAGATGCTCCCGTATCCACAGTCAACATGCGCTCCATTCCGTCCACCAACCCAGCAATGGTAACATTACTCGTGCTTCTTCCCAACTGAGAGACAGAGATTATGGGGCATTCCATTGTGGGGACCAGCCCACGCCCCTTTTGGCTGGCCCGCTTTAGTTTAACGACTCAGTTAATTTTGGCGCTTGTTCATGCCCCTCTGTCTTGCGCTTGCGCCAATCTGCAGTGCTGAACTTACTGGAACTATTGCTGCAGTGACGTGCTATATGTCCCATTTTTCCGCATCTGAAGCATTTCACAGCATTACTTTTCTTTTTCTGCATTTCATTCAACGCCTCCCATATTTTGCTTAGTAAGTCAGGCGTTTCCACTTCCACACGATGAGCCTTGTAGGTGGGCTTGCTCAATAGAGATGCTGTTTCCGGCGTCAAGGCATATGATACCGTTTCAGCAAAAGTTCCTTTTGGATTTGCATAGGTAGCCCGCTTCGTTTCAATATCTCGTATTCCATTGATGAAGCTTTGAATTTTCATTCTTTCGATGAATTCTTGAGGTGTTCCTGCGTTTGCCAAATGAGCTAGCCTCTCAATCTCAGAAGAAAATTCTTGTAATGTCTCATTTGGTTTCTGGAAGCGATTCTGCAACTCCATTTGGTATATCTGCTTCCTGTGTTCGCTACCATAACGCCTTTAAACGGCACCCATAATTGCGTCATAGCTGTTCCTTTCGCCCTCGCTAACAGTCTGTAATATTTCTGCAGCTGGTCCTTTCAATGCTACGAACAGGGCAGCGACTTTGTCCTCCGCACTCCAATTATTTACAACTGCCGTTTTCTCAAACTGTAGCTTGAATACTTGAAATGGACCACTTCCATCAAACGACGGAGGTTTTATCTTCTGTGTAGCAGTTGAAGCGATTGGACGACTTATATGGATCTCCTGAAGACGGGCTTCCAACTTTTTTACGTTAACCTCAATTTTATCTTGTCTTTCCTCAACCTGCGTAATTTTTGCATCCTGTGATTTTAATTGTGAGGATATGCGTTTTTCTTGCGCTCCCAACTGAGTTGCAATACTGGACACCTCTTCTAAAAGTAATGATTGTTGTGATTCCATTTTTGCTGACATCTGTGCCAGTACAGCCAATATCGAATTCATGTCTACGTTTGCTACTGACTGTGGAGCCTCTTCCTTCTGGGTTTCTTCCTTTTGGACCTCTTCCACATCATTGTTGAAATCAAACTCATCTACATTAATGTTATATGCTTCCATAGCTACTCTTAGCCTTGCCTGTAGTTCAATTTTATTGCCGCTTGTACTCAGGTTTCTCTTTTCTAACTCCTTTTTAAGCTCTTGGATTTTCAGTTCGTTTAACTTTGCCATTATCCTTATTTCGTTATCCTTGTTTCGTTATCCTTGATCCTGGAATTTATTTAACAATTCCAATTCTGACACCAATTGTTACGTATTTGTCGGTAGCTCGATTATTTCTATCGGGTTCGTATCGCTGAATTGTTAAATAAAAGTCTTTATTTACTTCTTAATTCACACCGCTTTATTTCACGACTAAAAAGTCTACTTGTTTTACTTGACTTGATGTTAACACTTATACGGTTAAGTTCCGACTGACTGCGGAGCGCCTGCTCGCCGCCTTATATAGTCTGTCAAACGCAATCTGGAAAATTCTGGCAACACTGGAAATTATCTGGTCTCTTATTCTAGTTCTGGCAGTTTCTTTAGATGTGTGTTCAGTCATTTAGTGATGTGAGAGTGGAACCGATTATATTCGCCACAATATCGTCGATATTATCGGCTGTACTATTTTAAAAATATCGATATATATCGCCCAACCCAATACGAAAGTACCAATTTAATGGCGTTTTCGATTCTGGCCAAAATGTCGCACTTATTCTGCACTTTTATCGGGCTGTCAAATTTCTTTGTTCTATTCCACATAGGTTCCACAAATTTTTCAGGGTTGATTGTTCTATTGAAAAAAATGTTGCACTTTCCCCGATCACAGGGCAGCATTTTCTGCCCTTAATATAACCAAGGGGTTGCATTATTTTTGGGCTAGAGTTTCGACGTCGATATCCACTTTTTGAAAATGCGAAATAATGGCAATTTCACCACGAAAATCAGTTGGAATGTGACTAAAATGCAAGTAATAGCTTTAATTTAACTAAATAAATCATTTTCACAGATTTTTTAATTACACAACTCATGTAATTTATTGTTAAATTCACCCTTCCCAAAAGCAAAATTTCATGTGGGAAAATTGATTCAACTGCTTTTGGAACGATACTTTTTATACAAGTTTTCACTTTTATAACTTTTAATTACATTTAAACTTCGATTTTATTTATATTTTCGGGAGAATTTTACGTTTTTATTATAAAAAAACTCGCTTTTATTAATTTGTTTACATTTTTTCACTAACCGCGACGAGTTATGTGCTTCTGTGTTTCTGACTACATGCAGGGTTGTATTATACAGTACTTTTTGTGTTGCCATATCGAGGTAAGTAAGTAAAAAAAGGCACGTAAATATGAAAATTTTTAATAACAAATCGCGCGGTGTACTACGCAGAAGGACATCACCGTGGCGGTAGCCACGGTTGGGCAGTATGTCCGGACTTTGGTGGCGCAGCCCAGGGTTATTTTAAATAAGCGCGGCCGAAGGCCGCCAACGCAGAAAAGTTTTTGATAATTTTTATTTAAAAATACCAAAATTTAATAACAAATCGCGCGGTGTACTACGCAGAAGGACATCACCGTGGCGGTAGCCACGGTTGGGCAGTATGTCCGGACTTTGGTGGCGTAGCCTAGGGTTATTTTAAATAAGCGCGGCCGAAGGCCGCCAACGCAGAAAAGTTTTTGATAATTTTTATTTAAAAATACCAAAATTTAATAACAAATCGCGCGGTGTACTACGCAGAAGGACATCACCGTGGCGGTAGCCACGGTTGGGCAGTATGTCCGGACTTTGGTGGCGTAGCCCAGGGTTATTTTAAATAAGCGCGGCCGAAGGCCGCCAACGCAGAAAAGTTTTTGATAATTTTTATTTAAATTTGGTTACACCATTTTTCCCCCAAACGGCAACACCCAACACAACACCCAACGGCAACCCTGGCGAGTGTTCGGTGAAATTTATATGGGAAATATCGGAACTTTAACGACGTATATCTCGGGAACCATAGGCCTCCGGAGGGTGGGGTCTTCAGTTTTGTGATCCCCTCCGCCCCCCCTAAAAAACCGTTTTTTTCTAGCCGGGGTACATGGTGAAATAAAAAGATATCACGGCCAATGACAGCAGTTTAACGTCTCACTCTTATTCCGGTCATGCATTTGAAGGGAGTAGAAAAGGGGTGAAAAAGCTGTACAGAGCTGTTTCTTATTGGCTGGGTAAATGCATGTCAAACCAATGTTTTTGTTTAGATTTATATGTTTACCCAGCAGAATTTGAGGTAAGGAGGTACATATTCAGTAGAATATTCATTATGAAAAATACCCTGAAACTAAGTTCAAAATTCATTGCTGAAAAAACAACTGAACACGCAGCAACAACTGAAATACATGCTATGGAAGTTCTCCCTGCGTATTCAGGCCTTTTTTCCTACAGAAACTCTCCCTTCTCGTTCAGCAGTTTTTAGGTAGTTGATTTTCGACGCCACCTTTATATAAAAACGAAAGGGAAATTTCAGATTTTAGAACTACATCTCTACTGAATATTCAGTAGGAAATATGTGCTGTTTTCCAGCTGATAAATACTGCAGGGTATTTACATTTACCGTTTGAGTTTGAATTTTCATTGTGTGTACATACACATATTTTTTGCTTTAAGAAATAAAATTGATACATAAAATTAAAAAGAAAATACCACCAGTATTTGCAAATTGTAAATTCTTATCGAATTTTAGCAATGAAGGCTGGCACTGTAATTGGCATGCATTATGTCGTACCAAACGTACTATATAACGCATAGCATTACCTACATATGTGCATACATGCATATGAAAATGCGCGTTGCTTTTGTTGTTTTTTTATTAGTCCAACTTTTTCAAATGTGTTACAAATTGTAGTATAGTCTACTAGTAGTACATCAACCTATGCTTGCGCCGCCACCATCAACATGGTACCGACGCATCCGAAAACCAGCAGAGCCATCGGGTCCGCGTGGCAAACTTAAGATGCTTTCTTGTTGTTGTTGGTGTTGGTAGTGCTGCTGTTGCCTTAATGCTGCGAAAGATACGCTGCCACCAACAACTGACGACCAAGTTTGATGTAGTTGATATTGTTGTTGCTGTTGCTGATGTTGCAGCGTAGTTGCTAATGGAAGCGGTAACGGCAACAGCGCTGACATTGAACGACATTATAAGCGGTTGGTATTTTTTTTGCTGCTGCTGCATGAGATAGGGTGACTGTTGTTGTTGTTGCAGTCGATTATAATAATTATTGTATGGACTTAAAGGTGAACCAGAATTTCTGAGGCCAAAATCGTCCACAAGTAACACCGCTATCGAGACCACCACCACCACTGTCACCACCTCCGACTCCGCCGCCATTCATGCCAAGCTGATTTCCATTTGGTGGCATTGGCATTGCTGCTATTTTGTTGCCTTTGTTAGAATTGTTTGCGCTGGGAGTTGTACTGATAGAAACTGCGGTTGTTGGAAGTGGACGGTGCATTCGTAGAATTTGATATTCTGCATAAACAAAAAAAAAGCTGTAATAAAATAAAAATAAAGGAGCCAAATTTCACCGAACTCACCCCACACCATCTTCGGGATTTTTCGCCGAACCAATATACGCAAACGTGCTTCTCCGTATTCCTTTCAACGCTGTTGCAACGTTTTGATCGGTGGACGTGGCTTAATAACATTCCTGCGCGGCTCCATTGATTGCGTTTGTCGACGCAATTTCTGTGATGACGCATACGTTGTCGATGGATATTCGTCGCCTGGCTTGTTCAGCAACACCATTACCGGTTGCAAAGATGCAGCCAAGTCATCGGGCGGCGATGATTTCACCCTTGCAGTTCCACCTGCTTTCACAGACATGTTACCATCATTGCGTGCTGCACCAACTCCACCACCAACAATGCCACCACCCGGACTTGTAGCGTTTGTTGTTGCATACGCCTTAACCAATATTGTGTAATCGATTGGTTAATAATTGTAAATTAGATTTCGCCACGGTATTTCAAAATGTAGCTGAATAAAATAATTGGGATTAGAGGAAAAGAAGTCTCGTCATTTCGATCTATAGCTTACCTGTAAACCGCGATGGTAAGAATGGTGAGACGAAGGCACCAAAAAACAATCAACGGGGCTGTTAATTAATTCTTGTTTCTTCGCGGAATTTCGAAATGTTATAAAATTTTTACACATTTACATATGTATGTATTATTGAAAATATATGTACATATATCAAAATTTCAAAACAAAACAAAAATATAAAAACAGTAATGCCTACTCAATAAAATACTAAAATGGGAGTCAATATATAATTTTCGTATGGAATTTCGGTACGATTTGTAAAGAAAAAAGCCAAGAGGGGAACATTTTGTTTTATTGCAAACACCTTTTCTCTTATTTCACCATGCCGGGGTATCGACGTCTAAAACTTTACCGAAAGCGAATACATTTTTCGAATCGAACTACAGAGTCGGGAATCTACAATTCATAGAATCGATTAACTCCCAATAAATTTTTTTCTTCAATTCCCAACTTGAGAAGCAAGCAAGCAACAATCAGATTTAGCGCAAACTTTGTTATAATCTTTCAAGTTGAAATTTAATCTTTTTCGCTTGTAGTGCTATAAGATTTTTCTGCATTCTATAATAGCCAGCCTTTTCTCGGAAATATTCTATTTCAGCCAGTATTCGTTCCTCCTCCGGGGAATATTTTTGCTTGTCACTGGAGATTTGTGTGATGTTTCTATCTGCGGGCACATCTGTGTCATGGTAAAGATGCTGCATGCAAATAAAAATTTACATTAGGAAAGTACAGTTTTAGCACGCAACAAATATTAAAAGACTACTTACAAATGAACTGTCGGTATATGGATCCAATAACTCATTGCTAAATGCTGCATTTTCGGATTTTCTTTTTGGTAGCTGCCGTGTCGAGCTTACTTCCGATATATTGGCTTTGATCATCACATTATTAAAATAATCCTATTTGTTGAAATAATAAAATAAAAATTAATGGTTAACGTACCGGAAGCAAGTATACACATACACACATACATATAAACCCCAGCGGGTTAGGGAGCCTAGAATATACCCGTGGTAAGGAATGCCTGTCGTAAGAGGCGACTAACTCACCGGCCTAGAAGGTTGATTATGGCCAAAAAAATCGTTCGCCCGACAGTCGGGCTAGTGTCAGAACTGGCTAGTACCCGAGCGTACCGGATTTATCCGGCGAAGGACTGACACATCCCCTACAATCCCCAAAACATTCGGGGAGGGTCTTGGTGGCTACAACAACAACAACAACACATACATATATATGTACATTTATATCTCTCATTGGGGTGAGACCGTACCTACATACGTACATATCGATGCTTCCAAACAATACTGTTTTTGGCATTTTCAAGTATGTATTACGTGTCTTCATTTAGATGCTGTCAAATTTTGGTATCAATCGGTGTACATATAATACAACTTGAGATTTTTACAGAATACAAATATTGAAAGCTTGCCATGAAAAACAACGTAGCAAGTTTTTATTTTTTCTGTTGGTTATATATAAATCATACCATATCTTAGATGGTATCGAGTTTTGGTATTGACCTTTAATTGAATCCAAATAGAAGTTACAAGCGAAAATATACTTAGCGCACAACCGAAGTTTCATATCGAGAGCTTCCTCTGCAAAACACAGTTTTCAGACTTAGTACAGTATTGTTTGGAAGCGTCGATATATATTATTCACTGCTAGTAAGTGTATCCTAGTGAAGCTTTCAATTTTATTTACTAAGTGGGCCAAAAATATTTGCTTTTGAATATTGGGTTCATGTTCCGATATTACTTCTGGATTAAGGGAATTTAAGATAGGAGAGCTGATATATTGAACTGGAGGGTATATATATTGGCGCTATGGCATATCGGGTATAGCACTCCCGTATCATGTTCAAATGCCGTAAGAGCGAGTACTAAAAAAAGTTTTATGTAAGTTAAAATCTAAGTTTGTAATTAAATCTTTGGCTTAAGTCGAAAAATATTATTTCGAGATAAATTGGTTTTTATAGTCGAAGGCGTTTCTTAACAAATCATAAAAAGCAGCGACCGATTTTAATCGTTATTTTCATTTCTTCGGATGAAAAAATCATTATGAAAACTTCTTTAAGAATAAAATGCAAGTATGCCGACATAATGATTTTAGCACATTCTATCCAAATATGAGCTCATCTTTATTCTAAAGATTTTTATTTTTTAAATTTTTAAATGACCATTATTTACGATTTTTATTTTTTCGATCTAAAATAATTTTTATTATTGAATTTAAATTTTTTCGATGAAACTTTATCGATATTTTATGATTTTTATTTTTTCGATCAAAAATAATTGTTATAATTGGATTTAAAATTTTCCGATCAACTTTAATCAATATTTTTTTATTTTTTCTCCGATCATAGTAAAATTTTTCAAACGTTAGTGAATCCTATATTTGATGGCTTGAAGTTGACGATTATGCCAACATTGGCGCAGTTCTATTTGAGAACAAAATTTGCAAAAAAAAACAAGATTTTAGAGTTTATTATGATCGGAAAATTTTAAATCCAATAATAAAAATTATTTTTGATCGAAAAAATAAAAATCATAAAATATCGATCAAGTTTCATAGGAAAAATTTTAATCCAGTAATAACAATTATTTTGGATCGAAAAAATAAAAATCATAGAATATCGATCAAATTTCATCGAAAAAATAAAAGTCAAATTATAACGATTAAAAATGATTTTTTTTTATAAAAATGATAATCGTTACGGTCCCTGATAAAAAGTCGATTTAAAACTATGGACGCAAAATCAGTGAGCCATCCACAACGTTACGATCAAATTTTGTAAATAAAACAAAATGTCATGAAGAGATTTGATTAAGTATATACATATACTTTGGCTGTTATACCAAGTTTAATATACCTCTATTGTAAGTTAAGCCTAAGAGCCCGTGCACAATTGGCTTTGTCTGCTCCAACTTTGATAGAAAAAACCTTAAAGCAAAGCGAAATTTCAGATGCTTGCTACAATTAACACTTTGACAATTTCCACCTCACTTCTTTGCTTTAATTTATAAACCTGATTTTTGGTAAAATATTTGGGGAATTAGCTTTTTTCTGCTTATTCGAATGTTATTTTTTACTTTTCTCTGTTCACTTCTCACGAAATTGCGTGAAATCGCTAAATTAAGTGTAGCTATACAAACATACACACACACACACAAGGGGATATGTTTGTCAAAGTGTAAAAAAGTTGAAAGATGGCTAACTTTATACCTTGCTTTACTCGCTTCACCTCAATTGTGAACATGTCCCTTTGAAAAGCACATGCTGAACGAAACTGTCAAAGCAAAACTCTGAAGCAAAGCGAGGTAGAAGTCAATTGTGCACGGGCTCTAAGGGCCGGTTTCACCATCTCCGGTTAATTTAATCGCTGGTTAGTTTGACGTAAATTGTATGGCGAGCTGTCAAATAAATTGCTTAACCGGGCAAAAATCTCTGGTTAAGTGCTTAACCGGAGATGGTGAAACCGGCCCTAAATGTTTTTACTTATCTTACTTATTTATTTGATTGAATTAAGTTATATGAATAGGGGTTTTACAGAAATATGAGTTTTAAAAGGAGAATAACGTGGTATATCTTTCTAAAACGACTTTGTGACCACAGAAATTTCTACAAAAATTAATTAAATTATTGACTCCTCCTTTCACGCCTTCGTCATTAGTGCAGGTAATACCCTATAGATATGTACGTGCATATGATCTGGAAATGATACATACCTCGTCCGTTGACCGACAGTTTTCAACAACTTCGTTTGCCAATTTCTCGGCCAAACCTGGGTTCTCTTGTTGTCCCTTAATAGTTGCATCAATATTATGTTTATTTTTTAAATGCCGTAGAATATTTCCAGTTGTGCCCTGATAATTTTGCACGTGTCGACAAAGCCTGCAACGTACTCGAAGCCTGTCTAATTTTTCGAAGTAGCGCCATACTATGCTAACTCTCTTCTTTCTGTTCACACTGTTTACTACTGGCAGATCTGATTGTATATCTTCACAATCAACAATACTCATGTTGAATTTAAAAGAAATTGTGTGATTTTATTAGAAATAGGACTTCAAAAACTCGTCTTATTTGTGAAAGACTGGATTTTAATAAATATTATGAAAAAAAAATTTTTTATACATACATATTAGAGATACAAATTTCTAACAACGATACATCTTGTCGATTAGAGCTGTCAAACGATCGACGATACTATCGATAGTATCGATAGTCTAGTCACTTTAAATAACTATCGATAGTTTTACTACTATCGCGACTATCGTATATACTCTTTCCCAGCGCATTTGACATTTACCCATTTCCACATTAATTCTCAAAGCACAATTTTTTATTGAGAACACATTGCCGTATAAGAAACCAAAAATTTCCGAAGTGTTGAATCAAATACAGAGAGCAAAAAAACCGATGTAATCCTGAAGAAGAGCCAGTACTTGGAGCAAGTTAACTCTGCACCAAACACAAACCCACCTGCAAACAATTTTTTTTTGTATCACGGCATCATCTGTACTCGCTGGTTATAATAGCCGTAACGCAACGGATGCAGCTGTGACTTTAATATCTATTGTATGTGAAAGGCATGTGATTGATTACAATGAACGGTAGAAAGCGGCGAGAACCATAAGCATCTGTTGATTTTAGATTTCTTCCGTATTCTTACGGCAATTTGACAGTTCTCTTTGCTGTGACAAAACAGAATACCGTTAGCAAAAATTTTTTTTTAAACATTTTATAAAATAAATATGAGCGAATTCGAGGAAAGACTTAATAACGGCGTGTGTCGTCATGAAATCACCAACAAATTGAAAGTTTCCTTGTTGGGGTAAGTGGAAAGTTTCCTGTTTTAAATTGGTAAACAAAGTACAATATTTACAGCTGTGGCAAATGTCAAAGACGGCAGTTAACGCACTATTATAACTGCCTTATGTTTGTCACCGTTCTCTATCGGTACGGCTTCCGTCCCGTTCCGCTATTATAACCAGCGCAGTAGAGTCTGAACGCATGTTCAGTAAAGCTGGTTTAATTGTAAGTGATAGGCGGTCGAGTTTAAAACCAAAAAAAGTCGATGTGTTATTATTCTTACAAAAAAATTTTTATGAATTGGAAAATCAGTTGGTATTTTTAAAAGTAAGGCAGCGAAAAATAAATGGATTTGAAAAAAACATATAAAATGGGTCGATACTATCGATAGTATCGATAGTCACCCTTAGGACTATCGTAAAACATCGATGGTCGTGACTATCGATAGTTTGACAGCTCTATTGTCGATAGTACCACGGTGAATAGATACGAGTGGCCAGCTTTGGAATGGCTTTCTAAGGGGTCAAACAGCTGAGATCAGCTGGGCCCTCACTGAAGTTGTAGTCGAAAGCGAAATTCGATTCGAAAGCACATTCGTTCCAAGAATGAACAAATAAGAGATTGTGAACTCAGACTAATAAGCCATTTACATATACGAGATTATCTACTTTTTCGAGGTTGACACAAAATCTTCGATTGAAATTCGAGGTTTGCCATACAAACATCCGCTACCAAACATTCGCGATTTAAAATGAATCTCGAGATTATCACGATAGTTTTTTCAATGCAACCCTGTATTTTTGGTGTTATCGATAGTTTTTCGTCACGAATTGGAGAGAAACGTCAAACCGAAAAGGAAACAAAATGAGCGCGGGCAAGGAAAAGATTTAGTTTGCTTTAAAAAAATATATATTTTTTCATCCATTTACAGGAAAAAAAATCTGTGGGCGAAGGAGGAAGTTGAGCTTCTGCTCGACTTATGGGAGGAGAAGCTGCCTCAAATTCGCGGAAATAAGCGGAACTCCCATGTTTTTGTGGACATGGCGGTGGAAATGTGTAACAGAGGGTTTTTGTACACTGCCAGTTGTGCAATTAAACTATTCAAAACCCGTTGTCTCCTTTCCTGGCGTTAATAAATATTAAAAAAGGCACGATTATGAAAAACAGATGGAAAGCAATTTATATTAATAAAATAAATTTGTCAAAAACTATAATAACAGCTGATTGTCAAATTCGCAGTGAATCTAGTTGGTTGTATATGTAAACGGGCAGATTGAAGAATCGAGATTTACTGATAAACTCGTTATATGTAAACACATGATTCAAATAAAGAAGATTGTGCATTCAGCGGTCCCGCTATGCGTTCATCCAAAATTTGACAGAATCAGCTGATTTAGTGACGTAGTAACATAAATTCTCTTTCATCCAGTTTCGTTTCCGGTTTTCTAATCACTAAAGATTGTGTGTGATAAATGTGAAATTTATATTAAAAAACTATTTTAAATAAAGAAAAATTAAGTGCCGCGTATTTATTCGTGTGAATAATAGTTCAATAAAGGTATTTTTTGCCTGTTTGCCAATTTTCTTTCTCGTCGATAACGTAGTTGATGACGTACTAACCAAAATGAACCCAGGCTCACGGATGAATATTTTGCGTGTTGAGGTTTATTTTTTTGTTTTGTCTAATTGAAAAAATAGAACAAGAATTTGCAAAATATGTAATAATATAATACACTAATTTTGCAAACCAAACGTACCAACCGCTTTGGTATTAATTTTGATCTCTGATGTGTTTACTTTCGTTCATTACATGTAGAGTGACGTCATCAGGGAGCTCGTGTGCCCATGCTCATGCTGCTCTATATGCGTAATCTTGTAGGTATTTCGTTCTTGTATTTTTCATTCGAATGGCAAGTTTTTTCGAAGATTTCAGGGTTGCTTTCTGCGTTAGCATTCAAACCACATATTTAACATGTGGTCGACAACGCAGGCAATTGCTTAACCTGACCTTTGTCCTCCGGTTAGCGTTAATCAGAGGTTGAGTAAACGGCCCTTAGGGCCGGTTTCACCATCTCCGGTTAAGCACTTAACCAGAGATTTTTGCCCGGTTAAGCAATTTATTTGACAGCTCGCCATACAATATACGTCAAACTAACCAGCGGTTAAATTAACCGGAGATGGTGAAACCGGCCCTTAATGTTGCGTTTTGGACTAAACGCAAAAATGCCTCCGAAACGCAAAACGCAGGCTCACCATGAACATGCTATTAAAAGCCCGTCTCCACACAACTTGATTCACCAGAGAAACATGTAGCAAAACATCTCGCGCAATAACCCGTCTCCACGTGGCTAATCGTGATTCAGTTTGACATTTCTCTTTCTTGTTCTTCTTAAATGTTTGTATGTTTGCTTATTTTTGCGTCTTTGTTTTGGTCTGTGTGAGATTTCGATAGATTTTCGATACAAAATTAGAGAAGACATCGATATCATCGAGGTTGGCAAGATGATTCAGAATGAAACAGTGTTTCAATCTTCACTCGCTCTCAGAAATTTGTATGGAACTTGGCGAGTTTCGGCACTGGTTTCTGTGTCGAAACAAGATTGAGAGAGAAAATGCAGAAAAAAAGAGCGAAACACGTTATGTGTAGACATGGTATAAACGACGATATGTAGCTCCCAATTTTTTTTGCTCCTAGCTCCGGTCTCGGGCCGTTTTTTAATTTTTTGCTCTGGGTCCGCTCCACCCAATAACAAACACGTCCCGCTTCAGTAAATCGATATTTGTGAACCATGATATTTATCGTTCATCTCTGGCCAAAATATTCATTTGTTGTTTAGTTTCTGGGTATTAGACAAGAATAATTTATTTTCTGTTTAGACCGTATGCTTATAGTAAATTCGGAAATAAATTTACTCATGGAGAGCGGATTTTATTGAGGCAATGGAACGTTCTTTAAATATTTGTTAAAACTAAAGTTTCTCAGTAAATAATTATATGACACAATACGAAGCATTTGGCGCAAAACTTATCACTAGAAAAATTGACGTTCAACAGCAATTAAATATTAAACACCCTAGAAATTATCCTGCATTTAAAAACCATTAATTCAATATGTTCTGAAAAATTTCAAGATATGGAGGTTACCAAGGAATTTCTTACCATTATACCATCTGATGTAATTGGTCCAAACGTTAATAGTTATGAGGAAGTGGGAGGCAAATTTAAGGAGGAAATTGTTTCAAATTTTTCGCAATCACGAAAGGAACGAAAAGGTGGTAGTTATGTTTGGAATTACTGTGATAAACTTTCCAGACATAAAATACTTTGCAAACTGTGTAAGAAATTGATGAGCTTTCATGGTACAGCCAATGTGATCACACATTTACAACGCCGTCATAACATATTGGGACGTGAGGAGCAAGATGTAGTAAGAAAATCGACTTTGTACAAGCACATAATGAAGTGTCGAGCAATGCCCTGAAACCTGAAACCTTAAACATTCATAAATTATTAGTTTTTGCGTTTACAACAACGAGCAAAGTCTACAAAATCATTATTGTCTCCATTGAATAGCTTTAGGATCTGGAACTATGACCAAATAAAAAATAGCCAGTTCTTAATGCTAGGCTCTGATACCATTTCGCATGATTATTTTGCGTTCGTTCTCACGGCAGTCAGGTCTAAGTGCTGGCTGCACTACTCGGGATACTATTGCACTATTGAGGGATACACATTTATTATAGTACTTTTCATTTCAAGCTCGATACTTAATTATGCGCTTTTCCTTTTTTTCATATTGCCTAAAACTTGTTTTACATTTCACCTACAGCCAACTTTCGATGTTGCTGACGAAGATGACTTTCTGAACATTGCGAAAGATGACGCTAGATTAAAAGAACGTCGACGTCGTCGTACGGCTGCGGCTACAAGCATTGTTTGGAAATATTGCACCCGCCTTAGTGAGGATATGGTGCGTTGCAGCATTTGTAAAAAAGATTTGTCTTTTCAAGGTACAAGCAATTTACAGCGTCATTTGCATCGTATGCATGGGATTGCAACAAAAGCCCGACCCATGCATAAGCTAGACCAAGAAGATACAGTTGAAATCGAAGATGACTTTATTTGGGAATATTTTGAGCATATAGATAATAAAATAAAATGCACCATGTGCGCTAGAATTTTTGATGAGAAACAATCTGATGAAATACGAAATCATCTTAGGGAAACACATGCAATCCGCTCACAACCACCTGCCAAGAGTCGTAAACTAGAAGATAGAAATATGAGCTCAGAGGTACTTTAAACTTTATTAAAATTGCTTCACTTATGAAATGGCAATATGTACCATCAAAAAAATCTGATTATCTCTTGTATATTTTTGTTAACCCAATATTTCCACCCCTTTATATTGGAATACTCATTCTAAATTCTAGTTTCTTTATTTTTTTTAGGAGACTGAAGAGGGAACCGACGATTATGATGCAGATGAAACATCACAAGGGGGGAATACGCAGTATACTTTGGATATAGACATTAAACCAGATGCACCTGCATATGAAGACATAATAGAGGAGGATTACAATGCGGTACAAACTAATGACGATGAAGATCCATTCGATCCCAGTGTAAATTTTGTTTTGCTGTTGCAAAGTTGCCCGAATTAAAATGTATTTAAATTATAGATGATGAAGGTTTATACCGAGGCAAAGCCATTATCACCAGCTACAAGTCGTGAAACCTCGCCGGACCCAACTTCTAAAACGTTCATAAAAACAAATAAATTACGTAAATTAAATCAGGAACTTTTACGTGTGGAAGCTGAATATTTTCGAGAAAAAGCAGGCTACTACCGTATGCAAAAATATTTAATCGCACTGCAAGCGAAGAAGGCCAGGATCGAGTTGGATCAATTACAAAGGGTAGACTCGGCGGGCGTGTATGATTCTAATATTCATATTGCAGACACACATCCATCCACGACAATTTTCATCGATAATCAGAAAAAGTAGCTACGTATTGTTTTTAGTTTACTGATACTTTACATTTCAAAATATATGTAGCAGATACATAAATGAACTCAGATCGTGCGGAATCACTTCAGCCTATGGGTTTCAGTGTTCAATCAGTTATTTTAAAACAAAGTTTTCTATACACGGAAGTATATATTTATGTATGCACATACATATATCGTCTCAACAGCTAGGCATTTACATATTTATGCAAAGCTTACCAAGAGCTTTTGCCTCATCTAGTCAGCTACTGCACAAAGTTTTCATTTCCATCATTAGCTTCTTACTTTGTAGTTCAACCATAATGCGTTTAGCGCGTGCAAGCTCAGCCATCTCGTTATAATAGCGCGTTTCAGCTTTGAGCTTCTCCCTTAGATGGGGATTATCAAAACATACTTGTGCGCTGTCTGTATCGTGCAAAGTACAATTTGGCGTTGTCATGTTTTCAACAATATTTCTATAGCCGTCTGGGACCTCCATACAAGCTGGGTGGTCAATTGGCGGAGATAGGCAAAGAGTTGATCTCTGATTTTCAAGACCCGAGTGCTAAATTATGCAAAATAAAAACAAATGTAAATGTGCTGTTATTAGTATATTAGATACCCTCATACCGCATCACTATCTTTGTCGCACTCTTCGTCAGATATATGCTCCGATTCTGCAGGTCCGACTTCTTGTTTTATTGCTTGAAGAGGATAAAAAGATTCTACGCCAGCGTCAATAGTCGGTATACGTGATGGCGGTGTAACATCATCTAATAAGATCTTGGAGCACTGATTTATTCTTATACGCTTTTGCTGTAGGAAT
This sequence comes from Urophora cardui, assembly GCA_960531455.1. NCBI lineage: Eukaryota > Metazoa > Arthropoda > Insecta > Diptera > Tephritidae > Urophora > Urophora cardui. Next base: position 73,827,336 of record OY482672.1, on the reverse strand, counting down.
CCAGTTCGTTCGGCACCGTGATGACTCGCATCGACATTATGCCTGAAAAACGAAGGTAGAAACCACCAACACCGGGTGAAGTATTTGAGAAAATTGTATTTAATGTTAACGACCTACTTGTAGTACAGATGGCGCACCAAATTTGCAGAGGTATGTTTAAAAGAAAAATTTTGTTTGCAATACTTGCATTGCGCCGCCTTATCGCCCAAAACCCGATCAAAATAGAGCCAAACTTTTTCGTTTCGTGTGCGACCCATTCCAACGTGTGATCTCAATTTACCATTAGGATTTCAGAGTCTGGCGGCCAGTTTCATAACGTTATTCTAATTCGCTTGATTGGAGGTAATCTCTTTCCCAGCATTTTGATTTTAGATGTTTGAGAACAATTTTCACCGCTATTTGCCAATTCTGCAAAACGGTGTTCAAATACAAGTCTGCGATATTCAATGAAAATGTGTATAAATAAAAAGCAATCACAAAAATGCCAAAGAATACTTTAAGGCGTGTTCACATGGATATAATTTAAGTGTAATTTCAGCGATAACACTGGTCGACAAGTTTTTGTTACGGAAATAAAAGGGGCATTTCAGTTATTACATCTGGGTCTGGGTTAAGATATATTTTTACTGAAACAATCCGGCTCATAATGAAAATTGGCTGCACTTGAAAAGAACTAAAAAGAAGAAGAAACATATACCCAGCAGTAAAAATCTGAAATGAATCCTTTATGAATCACTGATGAAATTCATCATGAGGAGGCATCAGTGAATGCTTTCATATAAAGGCTGCTGAATTTTTTCAAATAAATGGTTTGCTTTCCTAATGCCTATATGACTCCGTTCGGAGCCGGCATAAAACTGTCCAATGGTAGGAAAAACAAAAGGAGCACACCTCGAATTGGGAGAGAAGCTCGGCCATAAAACTCGTCAGAGTTATAATAGCGCAAAAACAATTATTCTGTACGTTGAAAAAAGACAAATACTCCCTCAAAAACAATTTGATTGACTTTAAACTTCAAACTAAATGAAAATAACTATTTCAAAAATTATTTTTTTGGAAATTTGAATTTAAATTACTGAAATAAATTATGAAACTCACATGGCGGGATAGCTATGTATTCCATGTTATAAGGAGAAGCCAGTGCGCAGTATAATTTTCCTTCCGGACTTCTTCTTTCCCCTTACGGCCAAAGCAGAAGCTTACAAGAGGCAAATTTGAAATTTGTATTTCCATATATTTTTTATTTTAAATATAATTTGTTTTATAGTTGTCAAATTGAAAACTTTGTCAGAAAAGCTGCCGAATGTCAAAAACCTACCGAAATACAAGCTGGCTCGTTGGTTTTTAACCGCCTAGATGGTATTTCGTTTGGTTTTTTCAATATAGCTTGCTCGCTTGCACCAACGCAAAACGATAGTGATGAATATTCAACAAAGAATCATCAATGGTCATTTTGCAGTGATACAAATTTACTGCAGGGTATATGTATATATATGTATCCATACACAAATGTCACTTTTCAGTTCTGCCAAATCAAAAAAGCACTGTGCTGCCAAATCAGCACGGAAAAAACAAATCGAACAGGGCGGATCAAAAATTGAACCAGCAATTTATCTGGTTTAATCGAGCTTAAATCTTTGTTGTTGCATTTACATGCAAAAATTTTTATCTGGGTTAGGATCACCGTATGTGAAACACGGCTAAAATTCTACTTTTCTAAAGGATTTCGGTGCGCTGAATCCGAATCTGAAGTCAGATTTTCTGTAATACGTACAGTTTTTTAGATATTCTTGCCCAAAGAGGCGAAAAACACGTTTTTTGGCTATATTCACTGCTCAATGTCTTTTAAATTACTTACTTATTTTAAAAATTGCTTAAAGCTATTGAAAACGCCGACATTTCTCTTGAAGAAACCGTTTTAATATTTCAGATATCTTTCTTGTAACTTGCAATATTGCATATTAAGCTTCATTAGTTTTGCAATATTTTCTCCATACAAATATAATTAAAAATTTTGAAGCACGCTTTTAGGCAGTTTATTATATCATGGACGTATGTAAGTGGCTTCGTAAAAAAAATTATTCTTCTAAGCAACTACAAAATTTGATTGCGCCTATAACATACTACAAAAGCTGCCGTTGTTTTCGACGAAAAATACCTTATTGTGCAAAAACATATATTACTATATACCTAAATTAGATATCCGAAAAATTAAAACTTTGTCTTCAAGAGAAATGACCGAGCTTTCAATAGCTTTAATAAATTTTTAAAATAAGTAAGTAATTTAAAAGATATTGAGGAGTGAATATAGCAAAAAATCGCGTTTTTCGCCTCTTTGGGCATGAATATCTAAAAAACTGTACGTATTACAGAAAATCTGACTTCAGACTTGGATTCAGCGCACCGAAATCCTTTAGAAAAGTAGAATTTTATTTCTGTAACAAAAATTTGTTGAAATTTTGTCGACCAGTGTAATAGTTCCAGCGTAAATTACCTATAAATTACGTAGTTTCGCCGTATAAAGGCCTTTGGCAACTTACAATCTGGATTGTCCAGTTTGAGTGTTTTTTTTATGTGTTAGTGTAATCGGCAGCCGTCATGCTACCCGTACTTGTTGTCGAAACTACCATTGAAATTCGAACTTTAGGCGAAATTACTCTTGAAATTACTTTGCAATTGTCTCTTCTCTAAATATTATCGATTATAATCGAAACACATCTTTACCAATCGCTAATATGTCACATTAAGCGTGTTTCAATTGCGCTGATCCTAATGGTTCAGGCCAACGTTGATTCATAACGTTACCGCAGTGCGGAAAAGCAACCCTGCAATACATTTTGTTGTTGCCCGTTTTGCCATCTCAATTGTCAAACGTACATTTTCAATTGGCCAAGCAACACATGCATACAAGAAAAGCAACACATACATGCAGGAAAAGCAATAAACACATAAAGTTTGACAATTTGGTTATGAAAAAAATAGTCAGCTGTTTCTACCAAGCCAACCTTATGTATCAAACTTGGTTCAGACATAGGTGACTTATAAGTATTTCAGTATCGTTAACCTTATCGTAACTTTATCGCTATCCATGTGAGCTCTTAGTGGTGTCGTAAATGCGTAAACATCTGACACTTGTCGAGGCAGATCTAGGAAGGTAGGCGCATAGGCGAATTCAGAAATTTCCCATGTATTTGGTTATTGTAATTGGTAGATTGTGATGTCAAAATAATATTTCTCCTTGGTTAAAATCTGAATTCGCTTGGGACTCGCCCATTCCTATTGATATTATAATCTCTTCTTCTTGATTGGCGCCTAACCGTCTAGACGATTCTGGCCGAGTCCAACAGAGCGCGCCAATTGCTTCTGTTTCGTGCAGCGCATGGCGCCACTTGGGAACACCTAGGGAAGCAGCATCACTGTCCACCTGATTTTCTCAACGCAGTTGCAGGTCTACCTTTGTAAATAAAAAAGTTTATGAATTCGCCTATGCGCCTACCTTCCTATACCTGCTTTCACAAGTGTCAGCTGTTTACGGATTTAGGGTTGTTAACCAAAATCCAATTGGTCTGAAAGTTAACGATACGACTACAGAATTACGATAAGGCACCATTGACTAGTAACACTGCTTGTCGTAAGATTGGTTGAATCAGCTGTTTTATAAGGGGTATGTTCAGAAACGCAGCATGAAACGCAACAGCCGCAGTAATTATTTTTATGATGATTGTAATGAGCGACCTCGTTTTGACCCATATCTCATAAAGAGTAGAGCTCCCTGTAAAGGCCAACTATCATTAGATACCAATATTGCTCGGAAACATGCAAGATCATGCGTGTCCTCGCTTTGACCCATATGTCGGGACCCGACCTAGGAATCATAAAGAATAGAGCTCCCTGTGAAGGCCTGCTCAAAACATTTCATTTGATACCAATATTGCTTAGAAATGTTTAAGGATCATCCTGGTCCTCGTTTTGACCCATATCTTGGAAAGCAGCCTAGACATAACTATTTAAAGAGCTTTTTGTTGAAGTCCTCCTCAGCAGCTTTCATTTTATACCATGATGTGTACCTAGTCCACTTTGAAAACTGGCTATGTGAAATTTTTTCGATATTGAGTTTTTGATGGATTATGTAACAGTATTTAAAGGTGTATAATGCCAATTAAGAATTTATTGCAAAATCCTTCCGCGTTCTAAAAAATAGCATTAAATACGATTACATTTTCAAAAGTCTATACCCAACAGACCAGGAAGTAAGCGAAATGTAATAGGACTTGAGAACAAGCTTATAACAATTGTCCATTGTAAGCTTATTGCAATACAGTTTTTATAAGCTTATTTGTAAGCTTATTCACAAGCATGATTGTAATAATTGAGGAACACAAGCTTGAAAACAATATTACAATAAGCTTACTTTACACTTGCAATGAAAGCTTAAAAAACTATTAATAATAAGATTGTTTTAAGCTTGCTGTAACATTTTTTTAAATTTTGGTTTTACAATGATTCATATAATTCATTATTCCTCTTTCGGAAAAGGGAAGTATAAAAGCCTCAATAAAATTCAATATAATGTTGAATGCCCTACTATATGATACCGTTCAGGTTGATGTCATGGTTCGAAACAGGAGGAGAATATAAAATAAAGAACATTGCAGTAAAGGTGAAGAAGGTAAGAAAATGAAAAATGCAAATAAAAATTTATTTTTTTTCTTTTTTCTACTATTTATACATACAATTGTATTTATAAGCTTACAACAAGCTTTCACAAGTAATATTTTTCTACAATTACATTTGTAAGCTTATAAAAAGGGTGCCGTTTTGATTTTTCTACAATTATTCTTAAATCTTTTTCAATACTTTACACAAGCATTCCTCAAGCTTAACGCTTATATTTGTAAGCTTGTTATAATATTATTCTAAAGCCTTTCGGTTTATTGGGTAGATTTTATACGTATGTACATTAGGCCGTCTCGCCTTATAGGGACTCAAAAATAAAGTTCGCCGTACGCCCCCGCATAAGATGTCTTTTTGGAAAACATTTCCGGAAAAGTTTTTATTTTTTTTTTTGGACGCCGCTAGATGTCGCTAAAATTTATTTTTCTCATATCTTCGGTATTTATAGTCCGATCTCTGACTTTAATACATCAATGTCTTTGGCTTGAAAGGGCGGCTTATACTATAGAATATTATTAACCCTATGTGCGTCATTGGGGTCACTACCACCCATTACTTATTTTATACCACCCTAATGCAATTTTTATGCCTGCATGTTAAACCTAGTCTAAAATCATTAATCTTTTGTAAAAGAAGTATTTCGATCGCTTCAGTAGAACCCGAAATAAAACAGGTTCAACATTCGTGGAATATAGGTTTTTCGCTTCCTTTGGTCCTTTAGGTTCATTTTACAAAGATTTCTTCTGAGGAGCCCCCTACTGAAATTTTATGGGGAATAATTTTCTTGAATATTTTAACCCTCTAGCACTGCCAATAAAGGGTTATTTTGACCCCCTTTTTTAGGAAATCCGGAAAAATAGTATTTTTAAGGTCGCTAGAGGGTTAAAATGTTCTAGAAAATTACTTGGCATAAAATTTTACTAGGGGTCTCCTCAGAAAATTTGTCTGTAAAATTAACTTAAAAGACCAAAGGAACCGAAAAGCCTATATTCCCCGGAATGTTGAACGTGTTTTATGTCGAGTTCTGTTCAAGCGATCGAAATACTTATTTTGCAAAAGATTAATGATTTTTGACTACGTTTATCATGTAGACATAAAAAAGGTACATTAGGGTGGTATAAAATAAGTAATGGGTGGTAGTGACCCCAATGACGCACATAGGGTTAATAATATTCCATAGTAAGCCGCCCTTTCAAGCCAAAGACATTGATGTATTAAACTCAGAGATCGGACTATAAATACCGAAGATATGAGAAAAATAAATTTTAGCGACATCCAGCGGCGTCCAAAAAAAAAATTAAAAACTTTTCCGGAAATGTTTTCCAAAAAGACATCATATGCGGGGGCGTACGGCGTACTTTATTTTTTGCGATACGGTCTAATGTACATATGTATGTACACATTCAAAATTCTATTTTTATTTTTTCTAGTAGTTTGTGGCTTTTCACATAGCATTTGGAAGATTGTTTTATGAAAACTGACTGTACGAGTCTTTTCGATCCCCTTTGATGATCAAAAACTGATTAATCACCTCTGCGATTAGAATAAGACTCGAAAATGAGTCAGACCAGCGATTGAAAAGTGATTTTATTTTTTGTCATATAAAAATCACCTAGCTGAGTCTTTTTTGATCCCCTTTGCTGATTAAAAAAATAATTTATCACAAATTGATCATGCTAAAGATCGAAATGTGATCGATTACTTTGCTTTTTTTAGAAAAAAAAAAAAATATTCCTTAGCAAGCCTAGTACATAAAGCTATCATTTTTCAAAAAAAATTTCAGAGAATTTTATATTAGATTTCGGTATTGATGGTTCCGAATGTTTTAGAGCAGGAACATATAATGGTATGTCTTCCGTGTTGCCGTATATGAGAGTGCCAAAATGCGCAAGGGGTAGTATATGTATGTATAAGGATAGAAGATGGGAAAGAAATGCGGTTGTAAACTGACCCAAAAATGATAGGAAAAAGAGTAGAAAAGTTTTAGAAAATGATTAGAAATTGATCAGAAAGTTACTGAAAAACGATCCAAGAAAGATTCGAAAATGACCAGAAAAACGATTGAAAAATTACCCAAATAAGATTGGAAAGTCAATTGAAAATGATCAGAAAAACGAAGAAAAATGACCCTAAAAAGATTCAAAAACGATCAGAAAACGATTCAAAAATGACCAAAATAAGATTCAAAATCGAAAAAAATAAAATCGAAAGGGACTCGAAAATGATTGAAATACGATTTAAATAAGAAAATGACTCCCCAAGAAGAGTTGGACGTAGGGTACCATTTTCTACAGACGAGAGGCTCTTTTATGATCAGAAAATGAGCGCATTTTCCATTATTTTAAACGTGCATAGGGATCGAAAAAGACTGGAATATGATCAAAAAATGCATAAAATGCTATGTGGGTTATTATGAAAAATTCACAAGTGAGAGACTACTCATACATATATTATGTGCAGTTATTTTTTTTATTATAAATCTTTTATTAAAGCAGTAGGTACTTACATATTTGTACGAAACTATATAAATAAATCTCTCTCGATGTAAGTTTTAAACTACATAATATTTGATATTTTCAAACTTATATGAGGGATATTCTTACAGAAATTTCATATGCATCACAAATAAACTGGATAAAAAATTACGAATATAACCATACCTTATTTTTATTATTAGCCGCTTTCGATTAAAAATTTCTCTGCTGGTTATAAATTTCCTTCTGTCAAATTTATATGTGAATGATAGCGAGCAGAGGGAAATTTTTATCGACCAGTTAGCGAGTATGGCTACTACTCATTATGGATTCAAACATTTTTGTTCGATCCGACCTCGCTTGTGTGATGGCGAATCGAAAATGACAATTATTACCTACATATTGTCGTTTTCGATTCGCCATCACACAAGCGAGGTCGGATCGAACAAAAATGTTTGAATCCATAATGAGTAGTAGCCATACTCGCTAACTGGTCGTTAAAAATTTCCCTCTGCTCGCTATCATTCACATATAAAATTGGCAGAGGGAAATTTATAGCCAGCAGAGAAATTGTGAATCGAAAGCGGCTTATGTATGTATGTATGTATGTACATCAGGGTTACGATTACAGTAACGTTAATGTCAACATTTTTTATATTATGATTACAGTAATTCTTATTTTTGTAACAACAGTTACGATTACAGTAATCGTAATTCATATTTTATAAAATTACCATTACTGTAATCGTAATCATCTTGTAATCGTAGTCCTTATCGCCAAGCTCTGATGTATATAAATTATGAAATTAATAACATTTAGTTTCAAAACTAAATATAAAAAAAAACGCTTAATATAAATATGTACATTAGGGTGGAACAATTTGTATGGAGTGCACGTGTATAGTATATATAGCGTACGATTAATTCTAAACAAAAATGCTGCAGAAAGTATATCCCAAAAATGACGTTTGATGTTCCGAATTTAAAAAAAAAGAAGGGTGGTAATAGAAATGATCGAATTTAATTGCTTTGTTAGAAAATGGCTTTGTTCAGAAACTGAGTTTGAAGCACAACTTACTTTTGTATTACAAGCAGAGCGTTCATAAACGTAAATTTTTCATTAAGCTTCGCTCATTACAATCATCAAAGAAATATGTACTGCCGCTGTTACGTTTTATGCTGCGTTTCTGAACATACCCAATTTTGTGTATTTATCGTAAGTACATATGTATATAAGTACATATGTACATATATATATATATATATATATATATATATATATATATATATATATATATATATACATATAGTTTCTGGATTTGCTTAGAAGTGAAATCCAGAACAACTTCACAAATTTACTTAACATCGAAAACCACACAGTCCTGTTAAATTATTTTGCCTTGATATGTGCATCGAACGAAAATTGTTAATGAAAAGAGATGTGTGACTACAATGGCCTTTAGTTAACTAAGAGAGATTTTCACTAGTTTACAGGGCAAAATAGTTTTTTTTTTTTATCAGATAAAAGAAATATTAGTTGTAAACTCGTTTTGTGCAAAATTGCATGCAAATTCATTAAGTCATATTTGCGAGATTGAGCACCAAGTGAAATATAATCGTTACTGAAATACATATACATATTTCCATTAAAACTGTTTAATACCCGTGCCACTTTTCCTTAAATCTCTTCTTATTTTGTATGTCAAATTCCCTTATTGGGTATATAATGTTCGTTTAACCGAACTTAAACTTCTTTACTTATTTAGATGCATCTATATTTCAAAAATGCCCTATTTCAGAATTTGTTTTAAAAACGCCCTATTTCAGAATTTTTTACAATCACCCCGATTCTAAATATTCGCCAGGATCTCAGCCCTTGTGGATTTTTTTGTTCACCAGGAAAATTTCCTCCTATTCTCTTTCACTAGCGAGAAGAAAAACTGGCGAACAGAATTTCGAATATGTGAGCGGATTTTCGAAGTCAGCTGTTTTGTTGCAAGGCAGATCTAGGAAGGTAGGCGCATAAGCGGATTCAGAAATTTCCGATGCATTTTGTTATTGTATTTGGTAGTGTGGTGTCAAAATGATATTTCGCCTTGGTTAAAACCTGAATTCACTTGGGACTGGCCCATTCCTATTGGGCCATGATGTGAATTCGCTTTGATTTTTACAGTACACTCTACCTTTGTAAATAAAAAAGTAGCTTCGGAATTTGCCTATGCGCCTACCTGTGTCGCCTTCGATATTATGCGAATGCCGTATTTATTTTCAAACCACTAAGAATTTTTCAATAAAATTTTCTGGAAATGTTATGTGAATGTTAATTTTACAAATTTTAAAACCCCACTATGCAAAAATGCTGTGGACTGCTCCAGAAATATAAATCCAGAAAGGGAATTCCGCCGGCTGAGGGTAATTTTTTTTTTGAAGCGAGGCCGAAGGCCTCCAACGCAAAATGTTTTTCTACTCAAAACAACTGTGGATCGGTCCGTAGATTTTACTCCAGAAAGAGAATTCTGTCGGCTGAGGGCCGAAGGCCGCCAACGCATTAGGGTGTACTACGCAAAAATAATTTATTATTAATAAACTATGTTTTCCCAAGATTTCGTTTGCATTTAGTGATCCATATGACCCCCCTACCATAAATTAAAAAAAAAACCGAAAATTCAGGGGCCTGGCCCGTATCTAAATTTCCCCACAAATTTTGCATTTTTGTTAAAAAATTGCAAATTTAACAAAATTAAGAGTGAATATGCATGGTATTGCTTTTCGAAAGTAGCAGAGGTATATAAGAGGAAGATTGCGCGATGGTACGAATCTGTTTGACGGAATCTTTATAGGAAATAAAAGTTTTTTGAGAGTATTGCATTGATTTTATTAATTTGCAGATTTATTAAATACTATAGAATTAATAAACCTGCGTTCAAATATTTATTGGACATTTTAATATCACATACACAGCAGCCAAAGAAACTATTTGCAATCTCTCCTATAATAAAACTATGCGCATTCTTCCGTTTTTTTGCTTGAAGACGGATATCAAAAAAAATTCTGACGTTTGATTGGCTCAATCCACCTTCAGCAAAGTTCTAAAAGTTGTTGAAATTTTTGAAAATGAGTTGTATCCGATTTGGATTCATAAAGCTATGAACAGCGACGAAAAAGAAAGTTTTTAAGTGCGGTTTTTAAAACTACGACAGCTCTAGTGTCCTTGAATGTATTGATGGAACACATGTCCGTATCATCGCTCCATATCAAAACAAGCACCCTTACTACAACCGGAAGGGATACTACAGCCTACAAGCCGCGAAATATCCGGCTGCCCTTTCAATAAACTTACTAAAATATCTATTTGCTGTTTATACTTTCCGTCATAAAAATAAACAAACCAGTACATAATTAATTCAATTATGTATTTTTTATTAACAAAAGTTATATTCACTCACATTTTCTTCAACATTCACTTAAAATTGTCTTTTGAAAAATCTCACAAAATAATTGCATAAATTCTCGCTTTTATTTTCATTCATGATACCTACTTTTCCTCCTTGTTCGCTTTTCACTTTATCGAACATCATTTAGAATAGCCGGAAAGGGAGAAGCGAAAAAATCCACAAGGAATTTGTGTTTAGAATAAGGGAACAGGGAGAAGCGGAAAAATTCTTGTGGATTTTTCGTTTAGAATCGGGGTGAATAACGCCCTTTTTTAGAATTTTCTTTAATAACATCCTGCTTCAGAAATTAATTCAAAACACTATTTCTGAAAAATATATATATGTATGAAATTTTCTCTGAAATGTTTTTGAATACAATATTGAAATAGGACGTTATTGAAACAAATTCTGAAATAGAACGTTATTGAAGAAACAGGGCATTTTTGAAATAAGTTTGGAAATACGGTGATATTTTACTCAGGCGTCGACATGCGATTACACTTGAAAATGCCAAATTTTAAAAGCTAAATTACAAAAAAAAAAAAATTCAATGGTCGCATTTTTCTTTTGAAAATTCGGAACATCAAACGTCAATTTTGGGATAAACTTTCTTCAGCATTGTTGCATTGAATTAATCGTAGAATCCGAATATGCCATACACATTTTTCGAAATAAAATCACTCCGCCCTAATGTATATACAGTTTGTATGGCAAAAGTTCAATATGTACATATATGTATTATATTAAATTTAGAAACAATTAACAATTTTGTAATACTATTTCTGTACATTATTTCATATCATTAACAGATAGCAAATTGCAACTACATATTTGCTCTAATCCGTCACATTTTGGCAAATAATCTTATTATTATCTAGCAGAGTTCGAATGCGTTTCCAAATCTGTAATCCCAATAATCTTCAAGGGAATTATATTTCCAGTTTTATGGATGTTGGAATCAAATGTTGTGTCTTTCACAGATCAAATCAATATTATTGATTACGCTTTATTTGAGCCAAATGAAAACCCAAAATACAGTCGTGCCTTGAAATAATGAATTGATCACGTATTTAACTATTTTATAAATTAACATTGATGTGCTTGAGCATTTCGTTAACTAATGCCTGGTTGAATATACATAATATTAAGCTTATCTTCATTTCCAAATTGTCGACTTTGTCTAGTTTAGTAGATCGGATTGTTCACTGCATATCAAAACACGACAATATGTACATGCTTTCAAATGGTAACGTGGCATATGTATTAATCAAATCGTACATTGTACTTGTACGAGTATCTAGTAATTAATGCATTGCTATCTACTGTGAGCAATAATCAAATCTCAGTTTGAATACGGGCTTACGACTCAAAGAAAGCTGTCATAAAAGCCATAAGCAGTATGCCGAAAATTAGCGCGAGTAATTGTTTAATAGACTCGACTTTTTCTTCTTCCTTCAAAAGGTCTGGTAAAACGGTTACCAGCGCTATATGTAAAAATCCTCCTGCTGTAAAGGGCATAATCCATGAGGTGCGTGCCTCTGAAAAAAAAGTTACAAACAATTTGTAATTAATAATTACATATCGTCCCTGCAAATAAAAAAACAGTTATGTATTTTTCAGTAACTTTGCAGGAGAGCAAAAAAATGATTCCTGGCGTCTATTGGCAAAATTTAGCAAACTTTTAATTCAGAAAGGATGGTACTATATCATTGTTGTTGATTTGTGAAAAAATAAATCACCTTTTTTATCCATTGCGACGTGATAAAAATTTGCGCCTTTTTTAGTGCACATATCGCACGTTTTATGCAATAGGGATTTAAATCAAAAAAATTTTTTTTTGGGAAAACGCACATAAAGTTTTATAATTTCAAATAGTTTCCTTCTACGGCTAACTACAAAATCACTTCTATTTCCGCCATTTTTATCTTTTTGAGTATTTTATAAGACTAGACTCAAGAGGCACTAACCAGTTATTGAAATATATGGCAAAATCCCAGAAATCGAAAATTTCGAGTTAAATCCCTATTGCATAAAACGGGCGATATCTGTTTTTATACACCACGTTTTTTTTGTAAAAACGTAGGCCTAGTTTGTATGTGAAAAAGTTTAGTATCGAACTAATTAATTTATTCGGTTTTTTTTTTCTTCGTCAATATTAATGCTAATGCTTCTTTCTTCGCAGTTAATAATGCTAATGCGTCTTTCTTTAAACTTTGGTGGTACACAGGTATGTATATGTAGGTACCATCCGGATCGAAAGGGTCAAGTGAGTTTGAGTACTTTTAGAAATGCTGAACAGAATAATCCGTCCTTCATTTATATATTCCTATTCACTTATGATGTATTGTGGAACGAATTTCCGTCATCCCTTGTCAAGTTTGATTTGGTTATAAACCGATTTCGTCTATGTGCCATTTTCAGTATCTCGTTTCGTTCTACGTATGTATGCCCGTAAGTGGCTAACACATAATACTATGTAGGTACATACATATGTATATGCTTACCCATGGCTGATGTGACTCCCGAACCCCCAATTGCTACTAACGCACCCAATAGGCCAGCACCTGCAGTTAGTAATTGGGCGCGAGCCGCATCCCATCGACTAAAACCGGACCGCAAGAGGATTGCGAAATCTCCAACTTCATGTGGTATTTCATGTACTGCAGGTTATATAAAACTTTAATTAAAATCATAGCTCCCTGTAAGCTGTTTTACCTACACAGAATTGCAAACGTAGCTAAAACTCCATGGCGAAATGATACTAAGAATGAACCGGCGACCGCCAGGCCGTGTGTGAAATTGTCAATAGAATTTGCCATTAAATTCAAGTAGCCAGCTACTTTCTTTGGGTGTTCCTTTTGTTTTTGTTCGCGTTCCCGCAGAAAACAGCCATTCGGAACTTCTTCGATATCACACGATCTGGCGCAACTTTCAGAGCTGGTTTTACCTTCGGGTATTTTTCCACCAGTTTTTCGAAGTAAACAATTTGCGATTTCCACACATTTTGGTTGTGGATTTTCTTCATCGGCATTAGTGTAACCCGAAAAAATTTTTTCGACAATAGTAAATATAAGTATGCCCGATAAAACCCACAGTCCTGATCGCAAAGATGGATGTTCAGAAGGATCTAAGAGCATCCAAAAATTTTAAAGATATTATAAGATACGGTATGTATATTTTTGCTACGGTATGTTGTATTTGATTTGGATTTGAACTCACTTTGCAGTTCACCTTCCCATGCTTCAGGTAGTAAATGCAAAAAAACATCACCTAATAGGCCACCGACAGCAAAACTCAGCAATACTTTCAGAAATTTGGACTCAGCAGCTAAGCATGAAAAAAATTTTAAATTAGTATTATATTTGCTTGTTTTTTTTAAATCGAACATCCCACAAAACAATTTATTCGATTTTGTCACTAGTCCGGCTTTTCTGAACAAAGTCGAAACTCTTCTGCTACAGCTTAATGATTTCGTTCCGATTTCGTAAACAGAAATCTGAATTTTACGGAAATTAAATTTTTTTGATCGAAGTTCACAGTCTATCGCTCAAGCTTAAAGATTTCGAAATGATATCGTAGAGTACTTAATTCTTAATTTTGAACAATAGTATCACTGCTGTAAAATAAACAATTGGGTAAATCCAACAATGGACACACTATTGTTGCGTCTCTACAATTCACTACACGGTCGTGTGCTGTTGGATGATCACGTTTTGAGAGAGTTGAATCCAGCTTGATTGGTGCTGTTAATCAGGTGAATTGAATATCCGATTTGTAACAGAGTCAGTTTAACAATTAATATATCGTCGCTGCGCCAACAAATTCAGTTATATGTTTTTTTTCGATTTTTTTTTATTACATATTTATTTGGCGCTATCCGCTAGCCACATTTCTGCATTTCCCGTTTTCTGATATCCTTCTTTGGTTAGAAGTTATCAAACACAGCTATATGCTCTCAGTAGTAGAAATGCTCTGTAAAATCAGTTATACATCTATTTTCGTATAATTTTTTTTTGATTTCAGGTTATTTTTGTGTAAAAAAATTATTTAAAAAAAGCGTATGTGACCAATTTTCAAAATAGGAGGGGCACTGGTCAATTAAATAATGCATTTCCAAGCTATCGCTAATTGCATCGGACCCTAGCGAAGAATTGTATACACATCTTTCACGATTTCTTACCCCCACTAGCAAATTTAAACAATTTGTAAAAAGAGCTATGTGCTGTAAAACGGCGCAAATTCTTCATGCGAAGTGGTTGGTCAAAAAAAGTAAAAAAAAATTGCACAAGTCTATTACATATGTGTAGTATCATTAGTTAACAATTCAAAGTAGAAAAAATATTATCTAGGATCACCAGAAAACGGTTTTTTTGCTCTCCTGAAAAGTTGCTGAAAAAGGTATAGCTGTTTTTGTTGGCGCAGCGACGATATGTATGTATGTACATATCGTCGTACCATACGAAAACTAGCATACGTTTTTTTGTGACTGACGAAAAGTAACAAGTTCGACTTTTGGCTGATGAAAAATAACAAAATCGAATTTTGGCTGACGAAAACTATCAATTTCGTTTAAACAACAACAATTTTTTTTCGTCAGCCAAAAGTCGAACTTGTTACCTTTCGTACAGAATTTTTTTATTGATAGCTTTCGCCAGTAATTTTAAACATGCTACACCTTTTCCAGTTTAAGTTCAGAAAGTTACAATTGAAGTTCAGAAAATTACAATTGAAGTTCAGAATTTCCAATTGAAGTTCATAAAATTACAATTGAAGTTCAGAAAGTTACAATTGAAGTTCAGAATTTCCAAATGAACTTCAATTGTAATTTTCTGAACTTCAATTGGAAATTCTGAACTTCAATTGTAATTTTCTGAACTTCAATTGTAACTTTCTGAACTTAAACTGGAAAAGGTGTAGTTTTCGTTTGGTAGACGATATGTACATACATATGTTCTCTCAAGGAATCCTTGTTGTTTTCCAGCATATCGCAAAAAAAAATTAAAGCGTGAATAACGTGTACCTATTCATTAACATTGATGTGTAAACAGTTCCAAAATTGAATTTTTATTCCCTTCCTGGTTTTCTTGGGATTAATGGTCGTACTATTCTTTTTCATAATTTTTTGTAGATACACTCAGAAAAAAATCATCAACACGATTCATGTAAAATTAACACGATCGATCTTTACACATAGAACAGCAACAATTTTTTCAAATTACACGATGTTTGAAACATGATTTTGGCTTTGTAACTGTCATCTGAAAATTTGGTAAATTCAACCAAATTTTATTGTTGATACAAAATGAAGAAATTTTAAAATATACAAGATGATTCAAATATAAAATTTTATTCCTAAATGTCATTTGGAATTTGGTTTATTTAACATGATGATAGTGTCAATATAAATTAAAAAAAAAATGTTAGAAAAATGACGTCCCAATTTTCGTGTTAATACTCAATGAAATCAAATGTTAAAATAACAAGAACCACAATTAACAATAAAATTTGGTTGATATAACACGAAACCATTTTGAAACATAAATGTCATTTGGAATTTTGGTTTATTCAACACGATGATAGTGTCAATATAATCTAAAAAAGTGTTAAAAAGAACTTCAAAACTATTTTGAATCATACACAATTTTTTCAACGTTTGAAGTTCTGCTGTTCGTGCAAAACACAAACTAATATTATTTTTTTTTTTTAACAAAAAGAAAATTTTGTGCCGTGACAATGATGGGAGTTCAGCATCATTGGCAGTGCGTGATAATGGGTTTTCCATTTATATTTTTAGTTCGCAGGTAAGTTAAAAGTGGGTTGCATTTTTGTTTCTAAAAGTTTTTAATGTTCAATATTTTCTTTTTCCTCTTCATAGTTTGCAATTTTTACCACGAAGAGATGTTTAGCGAATGGAGTCTTTCACGCAGCATGCGGTGCATATACCGTTGCATTAGCGGCCAAACATTACTCGGTGCCAGTGATGGTAAGTTCTATCGCCCATGTATAAACTATTTGTATGAGAAGGACGCTTTCAATTTGGTCGGTTGTGCGGGTGATGTACTCGAATATGTTTTATTGATCTGATGATTATATATTTTATGTTTTGTATTTTTTTTTTTATTAAAAAAAATAAATTGTAAAATCAACAAGACTTTCTAGTTAATTTAACAATAAATTTAAGGTAAAATCAAAAAGATGTTATTGTTAATTCAACAGGACCATTTCGTGTTAATTTAACCAGCTTAAATTGTAACATTAACTAGTTAAAATTGTAAAATCAACAGGCAGACTCAATACTTTTTAGTGTTAATTCTACAGTTGTCATCCTGTTAAACTAACACTTGACAGTAGTGTTAAATTTACACGATTACATGATGGCATACATTAAGCACCGTGTTGAAAAAAATTAACCACAAAATTTGTTGATTTTTGGTTGATTTCACACTATTTTTCTTCTGGGTGTATTGGGCCATATTAATAAAATCCAAGCAAATACTTTTAGGTACTCAAAATTTCAGAAATTTGAGATTAATTTGTATGAACCAAATTCTGTTTTTGTTGTTGTTTTTGATTTTGTTGTTATTTTCGTTGCTGTATGATAAGGACGTCCTTACATTTGTATGGATGTATAATGTTCAACATGTTTCTCCATTTCATTTTGCCTATTTGTCGCATTGTTGCCTACCACTGACAATATCCACCCAGCAAAAAATCTAAGCCTTATTTAAGAACTAGAACAGCAGATTTAAAGGCTTACGAAATAAGGACTGAAAATTATAAGGGTAGCAAATTTGGAGGTAGCAATAAGGAGTACTCTCTCTATGAGAGCACACCTTACTCGAAAGGCTTATCCCCCCCCCGCGAAATAAGACCTAGATAAGTATTAGAAAGTTAAGAGCAGACAGAGCGAGTGCATAACAGAAGCAGCGCTGCCAGCGAACTCCTTTTCAGACCTGATTTGCAAACAATAAGCACAACTTTTTTGCAGGGCAGCTATTCACACGGACACAGCAGCGCACTAACACAAAGGTCGTTTACATGTTTTTCGAAATCACTCGTAGCTACACCAACGATGTTTAACATGAATAAAAATATACGTGTCATACTTCCAAAGATGTTTAACATGAATAAAAATATACGTGTCATACTTCCACAGAATCCAGCTAAAGTTGAATGTTATTTACCTATACAATTGTTTTTACTACACTCCATTTACTTACGATCTTTGTAACCGCCTTCTTTGAGTTGTTCTCCCGTTGGTATGATAAATAATGGTAGAATGCCACTTAATCCAATAACTACCGAACCGAGTAACGAGAATATCCATGGCGTATACTCAAAGTTATTGCCGATGGTGAGTAGAAAGTCTGGAACATAATTTTGCAGCAGATGTGTGTAAATAATTGTAAATTGTTCGTCGAAAGAGTTCACGGTGATATTCATTTTACGGTAGAGTAAATTTTCTCAAATCTATAAGGATATATGTGTGTACATATGTATGTATGTATGTATAAGTGAGCAGCTCTCAAGTTCGTTATCACCACCGAAATTTACTCAAAACCAAAAACGTTAGCAAACTCCACATTTGAACTTCAAATTTCTCTATTAAATCGTATCTTAAGTTCTATCTTTTCCATGCACAACTAAAAAATTTGAAATACGGATGATGTTTTAAAACGAAATGTTTCTGAAAATGAAAGGAAAATTTAATAAAACACATAATTATTTTTGTCAATAAAGAAAATGGTTTTGATCTTAACACAATAACTTTAGGGTGCTCAGTCTACTGCATTTGTATGTATGTATATGTGTACTCCCACCATTCAAAACTCGAGAAATATGCAATAATCGTCTATGGGCACAAATTGACGACACCGATTTATTACCTTTGTGAGAAATTGGAAAAATTTCCAATTTCGTGCAGTAACGTATCGGTTTCTTATTACCAGAGTATCTTAAACGTAAACCTTCAAAATAAAATTTGTTTGAAAAAATTGAGTTCTTCAATTGAAAAGAGGCATAACTCAAAATATAAATAAGTATACACAAAATTTCAGACATATATTTGTTACGGCTAAGTTGAAGTACTGAATGTGTCGATCATCATTCAAATACATGTAATTTTACTCTTTTGTCAGGTAAACGGATTGCTGGATTGACGGAAAAGTATTCATTCTGACTGTCTTATTACAAAAGATGCTTTGAAATAAAACAGAGATGTAGAATAATTATTATTTCATTTTGAAATTATAAAAAGTCTTAAAAATTTTCTTCAGGATCATAAAAGTCTTTTGATAATATTTTTTTCCTGATGAAAATGATGAAAAATCTTATACATATAATTATTATTCAGAAACTTATATTTTAAAAATCTTTCCATAATAGTTATTTCAAATATATATTTTTTACGTCTTCAAAGACTTTTATATTGAGACAAATTTGAAAAAAGTCTTTGCGTAATTATTATCAGTAACAAATTGTTTTTTATATCTTCAAAGACTTTTTCATTGAGACAAAGTTCAAAAAAGTCTCAGAAAAATTTCAATAACTTTCATATAAGTATAAAATAAAAATAACTTTCATATAAGTATTTCAAAATTCAAGCAAATTTCCAATTTGAAATTGTATGAAAGATTTTTATCGAAGATATAAAAAATAAATTTGTTACTCAAAATAATTACTTCAAGATATTTTTTAAATTCGTCTCAATGAAAAAGTCTTTGAATACTTAAAAAACAATTTGTTACGGATAATAATTACTCAAAGACTTTTTTCAAATTTGTCTCAATATAAAAGTCTTTGAAGATATAGAACAAAATTTCTCAATTATAATAATTACAAAACGACTTAAAAAAATATCTCAGAAATAACTATTATGGAAAGACTTTTTGGTTGCTTGTTTTTCCGACAGGGTAGGAATATGATGTATTGTGGAACGATTTTCCGTCATCCCTTGTCAAGTTTGGTTTGGAGACAAACCGGTTTCGGCTAATATGCGCCATCTTCAGTGTCTTCTTTCGTTCTGAGTTATTTTCTGTAAGTTCGATAGCATTTATAGTAACTAACTTCCGTCGTTTTGTTCAGGTACTTCGTGTTCATGTGATGTGTTCGTGCATTCGTGCGTTCGGGTGCCGTGTGTGTGTGTGTGAGTCTGTGTTGTGTGTTTAGGTATGCAAATCTATTTTTTTGTCATATTTTCATTATTGTACCCTCATTAACCAAGTAGGTAAAAGTCCGTTATTGTCCGTTTGTGTGTTGTTTTGTTTATGTCGGTTTTAGGTCTTTTGTCCTCTTTCGGGTATATTAGCTTAAGCGGTTCAAATAATGTATCCGATGCGGTGTTTATTTGTTCATTTATTATTTTACCTACGAATGTTTTTTGTTTGTATATCTCCATATTTTCTAATATGTTAAGTCGTCTTCCTTTATGCTGTATGTGGAGAATTTTAGCTGTTTTTCCTATTTTCATGGGTGTACACTTGTTTTCTGCCATGTGGTTGGCGAAATTTGATTCCACTGTCGTTGATGATTTTCTTATTTTCTTATTGTAATCCCTTATGTGTTCTCGATATCTCGTCTTGATTTGGCGTCCTGTTTGTCCTATATAACTGTTTTGGCATTCGCAAGTCAATTTGTATACGCCTTGTTTGTCAAAGAGGTCTTCCTTATTAATGTTGTTTCGTAGAAGTTTTCCCATATTGTTCCTCGTTTTAAATGCTGCATTAATGTTATATTTTTTTTTTTTTTTTTTTTTTTTTTGTGATAGCAACAAAAGCAGACAAAGGAAATACAACGGTGCTAATGGACGAAGAGGAATACACCGCAAAAACGGGTCAACTCATCAAAGAAATGGGCTGTCGAGTGATAAGGAAAGACCCAACGGAAGAATACCAAATGGCAATAAAGCGTGCAATAAAACAAGCAAAGAATATAATAGACAACAAGATGACCTACACTCTCACGGCAATGAATCCATCGGCCCCGTCACTGATCGCACTACCTAAAATCCACAAAGCAGGAACACCTATGCGACCAATAGTAAACCATAAGTCGGCACCAGGATATAGACTATCAAAACACCTAAACAAGCTACTAACCGAGAAACTAGACCTATCCAATAAATACACAATCAAAAACACGACGGAACTAGTCAACAAACTGAACAACCTGAACGTACCCAAGGACTCAAAACTGGTATCATTTGACGTGAAGGATCTATACCCTTCGATACCAACGACAGAAACACTAAAAACTTTAACTAAAATACTGACAGAGAAAACGAACAAAGACATTGCTACAGAGATAGTAAATACGCTGAGAATAACCCTGGACCAGAATTATTTTAAATTTGACAATAAAATATACAGACAAACTCACGGACTAGGCATGGGTAGCCCCACATCAGCTATCCTTATGGAAGTATTTATGCAACATTTGGAGGAAATTTATATGGAAGAACTGACGGCAAATTTGGGAGTAAATTTTTATGCCAGGTATGTAGATGACGTCATCTGCCTAATATCGGGAAATAAAGAAGAACAAATTTTGGAGCACCTCAACAGCCAACACAAAAATATAAAATTCACTATGGATACAGAGAAAAATGGAAAAATCAACTACCTGGACCTAACAATTAAAATAAACAAAGAGACTAACAAATTTACTTACGAAATATACAGAAAACCCACAGCAACAGATGCAATAATACACAATAAATCTAACCATCCTCAACAGCACAAGAACGCCGCTTTCAGACATTTATTAACACGACTTGAACGAACCCCGTTAGAAAAAGAAGCTTACAACAAGGAACTGAGCACAATATACACAATCGCAGAGAACAACGGATATCAAAAAAGTTTAGTGAAGAAAATACAAAAAAACATAAATTCTAGAAAGTCAGAAACCAAAGAAAAAGAAGAGAAGAAATGGGCGGTCCTATCATATACCGGAGCAACATCTTACAAGTTGGCTAAAGTTTTCCAAAAATATAAAATATAACATTAATGCAGCATTTAAAACGAGGAACAATATGGGAAAACTTCTACGAAACAACATTAATAAGGAAGACCTCTTTGACAAACAAGGCGTATACAAATTGACTTGCGAATGCCAAAACAGTTATATAGGACAAACAGGACGCCAAATCAAGACGAGATATCGAGAACACATAAGGGATTACAATAAGAAAATAAGAAAATCATCAACGACAGTGGAATCAAATTTCGCCAACCACATGGCAGAAAACAAGTGTACACCCATGAAAATAGGAAAAACAGCTAAAATTCTCCACATACAGCATAAAGGAAGACGACTTAACATATTAGAAAATATGGAGATATACAAACAAAAAACATTCGTAGGTAAAATAATAAATGAACAAATAAACACCGCATCGGATACATTATTTGAACCGCTTAAGCTAATATACCCGAAAGAGGACAAAAGACCTAAAACCGACATAAACAAAACAACACACAAACGGACAATAACGGACTTTTACCTACTTGGTTAATGAGGGTACAATAATGAAAATATGACAAAAAAATAGATTTGCATACCTAAACACACAACACAGACTCACACACACACACACGGCACCCGAACGCACGAATGCACGAACACATCACATGAACACGAAGTACCTGAACAAAACGACGGAAGTTAGTTACTATAAATGCTATCGAACTTACAGAAAATAACTCAGAACGAAAGAAGACACTGAAGATGGCGCATATTAGCCGAAACCGGTTTGTCTCCAAACCAAACTTGACAAGGGATGACGGAAAATCGTTCCACAATACATCATATTCCTACCCTGTCGGAAAAACAAGCAACCAAAAAGTTATTAATAATGCCAGTCAGGCACATCAAATCCGGACAAATATTCTACTGACAGCTTACAAAAGGCGGCTACAGAAAATACACAACACAAAAGCCAACATATGGTTTAATAAGGAATGTCTAAAGACCAAACTCATTCCAAAATACGCGCAAATAGGGCACAAAGTGAACAGCGAGGATAAGCGCAAAATTATACGGAAAGCGGAGAACAGCTTCCTCAGATGCGAGATCAGGAACCAACACGCAAAGAAGGAGCGCATAAATGAGGAACTACTACGCATCCACCTGGAGCTGATGGAAAACAACCTAGTTAGTTGCCTTATGGAAACGTTAGACACTATAAAGGAGGAGATCAAAAAGGCCATGGAACACAAATACAAAAAACTCAACAAAAAACTGGAGGACCTTGACACAAAACAAAACAACAACAAAAAAGGCTCACAACAGAACAAAACATCATTCCATCCAAGATTTGTTAACTTAACAAATCTTTCCATCAACGCCAAAGAAACAGAGCTACTACAAAAAGGTTTGAAGTACAATATCGAAAGCTACGATAGAAAAAAAGACGTAGAGAATACTATTGCAGACACGGAGATGGCCATATCACTAGTACCAAACGAAGAACAGGAGCACGCAAGGCATCTATGCAGACGCATAATCGAAAAGAGTATAAAAGCTGCTGGAAATGAAATGGCAACGGACGACAATAAAACGGCAAAAGTATTAAGGAAGAAACTAATCGAAAATAAGGTGATAGCAACAAAAGCAGACAAAGGAAATACAACGGTGCTAATGGACGAAGAGGAATACACCGCAAAAACGGGTCAACTCATCAAAGAAATGGGCTGTCGAGTGATAAGGAAAGACCCAACGGAAGAATACCAAATGGCAATAAAGCGTGCAATAAAACAAGCAAAGAATATAATAGACAACAAGATGACCTACACTCTCACGGCAATGAATCCATCGGCCCCGTCACTGATCGCACTACCTAAAATCCACAAAGCAGGAACACCTATGCGACCAATAGTAAACCATAAGTCGGCACCAGGATATAGACTATCAAAACACCTAAACAAGCTACTAACCGAGAAACTAGACCTATCCAATAAATACACAATCAAAAACACGACGGAACTAGTCAACAAACTGAACAACCTGAACGTACCCAAGGACTCAAAACTGGTATCATTTGACGTGAAGGATCTATACCCTTCGATACCAACGACAGAAACACTAAAAACTTTAACTAAAATACTGACAGAGAAAACGAACAAAGACATTGCTACAGAGATAGTAAATACGCTGAGAATAACCCTGGACCAGAATTATTTTAAATTTGACAATAAAATATACAGACAAACTCACGGACTAGGCATGGGTAGCCCCACATCAGCTATCCTTATGGAAGTATTTATGCAACATTTGGAGGAAATTTATATGGAAGAACTGACGGCAAATTTGGGAGTAAATTTTTATGCCAGGTATGTAGATGACGTCATCTGCCTAATATCGGGAAATAAAGAAGAACAAATTTTGGAGCACCTCAACAGCCAACACAAAAATATAAAATTCACTATGGATACAGAGAAAAATGGAAAAATCAACTACCTGGACCTAACAATTAAAATAAACAAAGAGACTAACAAATTTACTTACGAAATATACAGAAAACCCACAGCAACAGATGCAATAATACACAATAAATCTAACCATCCTCAACAGCACAAGAACGCCGCTTTCAGACATTTATTAACACGACTTGAACGAACCCCGTTAGAAAAAGAAGCTTACAACAAGGAACTGAGCACAATATACACAATCGCAGAGAACAACGGATATCAAAAAAGTTTAGTGAAGAAAATACAAAAAAACATAAATTCTAGAAAGTCAGAAACCAAAGAAAAAGAAGAGAAGAAATGGGCGGTCCTATCATATACCGGAGCAACATCTTACAAGTTGGCTAAAGTTTTCCAAAAATATAACATTAATGCAGCATTTAAAACGAGGAACAATATGGGAAAACTTCTACGAAACAACATTAATAAGGAAGACCTCTTTGACAAACAAGGCGTATACAAATTGACTTGCGAATGCCAAAACAGTTATATAGGACAAACAGGACGCCAAATCAAGACGAGATATCGAGAACACATAAGGGATTACAATAAGAAAATAAGAAAATCATCAACGACAGTGGAATCAAATTTCGCCAACCACATGGCAGAAAACAAGTGTACACCCATGAAAATAGGAAAAACAGCTAAAATTCTCCACATACAGCATAAAGGAAGACGACTTAACATATTAGAAAATATGGAGATATACAAACAAAAAACATTCGTAGGTAAAATAATAAATGAACAAATAAACACCGCATCGGATACATTATTTGAACCGCTTAAGCTAATATACCCGAAAGAGGACAAAAGACCTAAAACCGACATAAACAAAACAACACACAAACGGACAATAACGGACTTTTACCTACTTGGTTAATGAGGGTACAATAATGAAAATATGACAAAAAAATAGATTTGCATACCTAAACACACAACACAGACTCACACACACACACACGGCACCCGAACGCACGAATGCACGAACACATCACATGAACACGAAGTACCTGAACAAAACGACGGAAGTTAGTTACTATAAATGCTATCGAACTTACAGAAAATAACTCAGAACGAAAGAAGACACTGAAGATGGCGCATATTAGCCGAAACCGGTTTGTCTCCAAACCAAACTTGACAAGGGATGACGGAAAATCGTTCCACAATACATCATTATGGAAAGACTTTTAAAATATGTTTCTTTCAATAATAATTATTTTTTGATTTTTATTTTTTCTCTTATAATAATTACAACTCTGAAATAAAACCTTTGGTACGGAAGAAGACTATTGATGCAAGGAGACTAACATTTAGCAGTCCCTAAAGATAGGATTCGTGGATTCAAAAAATTTTGAGTTGTGCAAATTTAAAAAAATTTTTGTAGATGTATTTTGTTTCCCCTTTTAATACGAGACCGTTGATCAGTCTTGTCCTAATGGTTAAGGTTGTATGACGCGGGAAGGGTTTTGAGATATCGGCAATTTACCGTAATTTGGCCAATGGCTCCACTTAATCCTGTATATCTCTTTAACGCATTGAGCTATCTACGTTGGAGTAACACCGAACGAATGTACCCGTATAGTGGTATTGCGCGAATTGGCTGTATTTACATCATCGCCTATAACTTTTCCATTTCGCCATAGATTTTCTATAGCTTATCTTTTTGCCAATAGAATGGGACTTCACTTAAATGAGTAAAACTCAGGTAAAAACATTAGTTTTAGGGATCTTGACAGACAAAGTCAATTCTTTTTTTAAAATTTTCGTAAAAATTTGAAAATTTTCAAATTGACTCATCCATGTTTCGTCATACCATACGAAAACTAGCATACGATATTTTGTGGCTGACGAAAAGTAACAAGTTCGACTTTTGGTTGCCGACAACTATAAAATTCGTTTACACAACAATTTTAATTTAAAACAGTATATAATTAATTGGCGTTTTCGATTCGCCATCAGACAAGCGAGGTCGGATCGAACAAAAATGTTTGAACCCATCATGAGTAGTAGCCATACTCGCTAACTGGTCGATAAAAAATTCCCTCTGCTCGCTATCATTCACATATAAATTTGGCACAGGGAAATTTATAGCCAGCAGAAGAATTGTGAATCGAAAGCGGCTAATGTTACTTTTCGTCGGCTAAAAGTCAAATGTGCTACTTTTCGTAAGAATTTTTTTTATTGCTAACTTTCGTCAGAAATTTTAAATGTGCTAGTTTTCGTATGGTACGACGATTTCAAAAACTATAATGCCGGAATCGCAATTTGGCGTTAAGTCGGTCGCGCGTTGATCGTACATCAACATCAAAGCCGCTTCACACTGACATTCGATATTACATGTTGGATTATAAACATGTTCACTGCCACTAATATGTATATTATGTTGAATTTTTTCATAAATTTCATAATTTTTCATCGAAAAAAAAAAGAATTTTAATTAACTTAATGTCAAACGCCCGATTTAGTAGAGAAATGTTCAACTCAGGCGTTATACAGGGTTACAATGAACATACGATATTACAAACATTTTACGGTCAAACACTTGAGGTCACAATGCGATTTGCTCCATATATTTCCATACATTTCTACTCACTTGTCAGAAGCGCTACCGACCGAACGCCAAATTGCGATTCGGGCATCAAAGATTAAAATTAGAATTAAAATTAAAAACTGCAACATAAGTATAATATATATAAGGCGAATTTCTGTCGTACCCAAGCATGAAAAGAATACTCGCTTATTCATAAAATTACCTTCAAAGCAACAACACCAACTCGACTATTTTTAAAATAGTCGAGTTGGTGTTGTTGCTTTGAAGGTAATTTGATGCATAAGCGAGTATTCTTTTCATGCTTGGGTACGACAGAAATGCGCCTATACATATGTAAATTATAATTATTAGGTTCGTTTATTATATATCAGGGCTGCTCACCTCATAGGCACTCAAAGCACAATTGTTTTTGTTTTGTTCCGAATCATAGGCACAGATACATATTTTCACTTCAAATATGAAAATAAAAATTTCTTTGCACTCCCATAAGCACTCAGATATAAAAAAAATTTTATATGAATGTGCCTATGATTCATATTGAATGTGCAGAGCAAAGGCACTTTGTATAGGAGCTCGAGCACTGCCGTAAGAAATCGAAATTTACAATAACAAATATGTAATGAAAAAAAAATTCAAAAAATGAAAGCACTAAAAAATTTGCATTCAAAAAATTTTCATATAAAAAATAAAAAAAATTGTTATGTATTTGATACTACCATTTGAAAATAGATCCCTAAATAATATTTTATTGGAATTCATAAAAAAAATTAAATGAGCAAAAAAAATTTTCAGTGCATATACAAAATTTGTAGATGTATTGAGTTTTGTACTTTCAATACGAGAGCGTTGAGCAGCCCTGTTATATATTATCGTTTCTTGAGTGAAAAAAATAGCAGAAGAGAGCCATAGACAGCTCCTAATTTTAGTAAAACTTAGCTTTCAAATTACACTGCTCTACAGCCAAAAATACCAGGGACCGAAAATAACGGTTATTTTTTCTAGTGTGGTGAAAAGGTTACGCAAAAATAACCTTTATCTTCTTTTGGTCCTACACATCTGCAGTAGCAGCGTATTGGCAGCGCAGTAGATACAAGCCCATTTACGGGTATAACATGCATAGAATATACCCGTGCAGAGGCATTGCGCGACTTGGCTGTATTTACTTTATCGCCTATAACCTTTCCATTTTACCATGGTGAAAACATTTTATTAAAAAATATTCTGCTGGTTTAAGAAAGTTATAAGTAAAAGTACAATGCCCAAGGCTGCAAAATAACGTTATTTTTAACAATAAACAAAAAAAATTTTGGTTTCTGTTGAAATATTCGATTTTATAAACGTAAAAAGCATAACAAAATCCATTTCGTTTCAACTGTTATCAAAAAAAATTAACACAATTTTTTTTGTTTTGATAATTATCAAAACAATTATTTAAAAAAATATAGTTTCAAATTTAAACGAAAAAATTGACTTTTCAATAATTTCGTTTTCTCCCAATAAACACAACGGATTTGCCTCGAATTCGAGACGAGTTCGCTTCTCTGATTATATTATCGCGGCGATAGTTCGCGACGATAGATCGGCGAATCCGAATTCCCAGGTGAGTAACCTCTCATTAGCGATTCGCGCATTTTTATGTTCTCGGATCGTTGGCAATTCGAGATTTGGGATCATTGGCGAATACATTCTAGAAAATATTCTTCTGCGAATCCGCCTCGAATTTCCCACGATATCATCCGAACTTTTAAATTTCTGGAGTGGAGTTTTAAAGAGCAAATTAAAGCCCAACAGGGAATTTCTTCGTGTAAAGCAAGATCCAACAAAATTTATAAATGCTATTGCGATAATTGATTTTTCTCGAGTCCATCTCGAACTCGATACGAATCCGTAAAATAATATTCACCTCCGCGAATTCATCTCGAGTTTGCCACGATACCATCCTCGCTTTTGTGTTTATTGGGCTATGAAGAAAATAAATTTTACATATGTTTGTATGTATGTACACACGTACATGAATAAAAACAAATACAATTTTTGTTAATTTTTTTGATATCAACGAAACAAAATTATTTTGATTAAAGGTTTATTGATAATTTTTGAAACGAAAAAATTTTGTTTCTGATAATTTGCAAAACAAAATAATTTTTGGATATTTTTTATTGATATTTTTTGAAACCAAATTATTTTGTTCATTTCGTTGAGCAGCCTTGGTCACATCCAAGCTTTGTTATATAGCATTTAGTTGGTGCTTGTAGAGAAATGTATCAAAAAGTTATTTTTTTTGCTAGTAGTATACAGATTTTTAAAGTTGCTGAATAACAGTATCTCGGCATGGAAACATGCCATATAGTGCATAATTATATTGACAGATGATGTATAATTACATTTAAACAGAAACTTTGTGGAAAAATTCCAATTTTCTATAAAATTAGCTGTCCGGTTACTGGAACACCAATTTAGCCCTTGTTCCAATGTCCGGACAGGTGTCCGCTGACTGGAGTTATAGAAAAATATGTCTTGATCTAGTGACCGGAGTCAGTTATATTTGAAATTTAACCTCTTTGGAACGCATACTGAATGTACTATTACAAGAAGCAAGCTCCGGAAAGAAAAATTTGAAAAATATATTAAAATTTCAGGTTCAGATGTGCGAAATACTGCCTAAAGAATATCATATACGGAAAAAAATATAATTTCACAATAATTTTTTCAAACTTTTTAAAAGTTGGGCTCTCATATTCAAGTTTTTAACGAAAGAAAATGCTACAATTGTATTTATCGATTAAAATGTTGCTGTATTATAAGCATTATTAGCAAAATGCCCACATACATATATATGAGAAGGCAAACTGGAGATTAACTGTCAGCTGATATAGCAATCTTATAGCAGAAAACATAAAGCAATCGGTCACAAGAGTGGGATTTATGAGGTCCCAAAATCTTATCTCAGCTTAAACTTCCCATTCCGAAAGTGTTACTGATGGAATATATTAAGCCCCTTTCGAAATAGCTACATATACATATATACATACATATATCCCACCTTAATAGTATTCACTTAATTTTTCAACATTTGAAATATTTATGTTTAGGAAACAAAATTTTCATATAGTGGATAATTTAAAGCTTTATATAAACTAAAGACCTTTAGAAACTATTAACAGTAGGTAACACATGTATAATTTCCTGAGACATGTCTCCTTAAATCGCTTTAAGTCCTTTACATATTACCAATATATTATATCCTTTCATAGGCTGTTAAATAATATAAAATAAATAAACCAAGATGATTCCTTATTTCTAAAGAATTCCCCTTCATTAATTTCAAGTCTAAATTGCTTTTAAGCATAGTTCTAATTGTATTTTATTCGAAAAAACATATGTCCGTTCACTGGATACTTGCTGTCCGGTCACTGGAAAAAGTGTCCGGTCACTGGTGAAAAATTACTTTTCTCAAAAAATATATTTATTCTGAAAAAAGTAAAAATTACAAGAAAATTTGTATATGCTTATTCGATTAAGAATTAATTAGTGGTCTCAAATAAAATACAAATGTATCAATAAAGTTAACTGATTATTTTATACTTGAGCACAAAGTTGAAAAAAAAGTTATTTGTCCGTTCACTGGAATATCTACCCTAGATACTTAACGTAGCATGGAACAAATTGAGAAAGGGACGCTTTATGTGCGCTCCGTAAAAATCTAAATGAATCAGACTTCTATGTTATATCATGTTCAGACATAAAAATTAATTAATTCAATTGGGGTTGATTGAACATCTTTAGATTTGGTGTTCAGACATATTTAATTTACTTGGCCCATTTAACAGGTCGGCTCAAGATACATACACACATACACGCCGTGAGCTGAATATCAAACTCTCGTGACCTAAATGTCAAAATTGCAAGGAGGACGAAATAATTTGACATTCATCTCACAATTTTTACCAATCGTAAACACGAATGCATGTATAAAATAAGCAGAAATAAAAACAAATTTGATAGGTGATGAAGAAGAACAAGAATGCAGCTGATCTGACGAACCAACCTGTTTAGTGGACACTGACGCAAATCACATTTCTCTTTTCATGACATTTCATTTTACTTATGAAACAAGCCTTTTAACAGGGTTGCATGCAGAATTGTTCTTCATTAACAACTCATTAATTTCTAATGAAGCATTAACTTGGTCAATTTTTGTATGGTAAATTGAGAATCATTGGGCTTGAAAATTGAATGAAGGCTCTTAATGTTCAATTAGGGTTGTGTCTGAACATAACATTACGCTATCCGTAGCCATACACGGTGCGACCGTTGACCCAACTCGGTTGCAATCGGGTTGTGCTGTTTGCCTACATACGGTGCAATTTATTGTACAACCTTGTTGTACAATTTCATTTTGTAAAAAATTACTTTGAGTGAAGATGGAATAGGATAATATTGCGCTTGTAAGAAGAAGAAGAACATACAGCAAAAGTACGATTAAAAGAAAAGAAATTGCCAAAAAGTGATTCCTGCGAGCTTTCTATTTTGCGTTATTTATTCTACAAATATTTATGTTTTTTGTATTGATTCGCTTATTTTTACTTATTTTAATTTGATGTGTTCACTTCAAGAATTCTCATAAAATGAAATGTTGAACAACATGCCCCCAAACGAAGCAACCAAGTTGTACAACTTGCCAAAAAGTCAAAACTTTTTGATTTTTCGTACAACCGATACACAACTTCATACAACAGCGCCAAAAACGTTGCGATTTCCAGCGCAACTTGCTCAGGTTGTATAAGAAATTGCAAGGTGTGTGGCTAGCATAAGTGTGCATAATCAAATGTACTCAAACCCCATTGAACAGAAATTTTGAGTGAGTTTGTTCATGCTACGTTAAGTACCTATAACTCCAGCTTTATGAAAGAAGCACTCTGGTGATTTGATTTTCTGCGTAACACCCTATCAGTCAATGAGAGTAAAACGTCGCTATAGAAGAAAAAAGATGCAAAGTGTTTTGTTGAGGAAGAAAGGCGCAAACTTTTTTTGTTTCAAAGAAAGACGCATTAAAAACATTTTTCGAAAGAAAGACTTTATTTTTTTTTTTGATAACGAAGAAGGACGCTTTATATTTTTTTTTTACTATAAAGAAAGACGCGTTTAAATATTTTTAGGAAAGAAAGACGTATTCGATTTTTTTTCTTTGTCAATATTAATGCTAATGCGTCTTTCTTCGCAGTTAATAATGCTAATGCGTCTTTTTTCGTCGAAATATTTTATAATGCGTCTCTGTTCGTTGAAATATTTTTTAATGCGTCTATCTTCGATGACATTTGCTTGCGAATATTGCTCAGTAAAACAGAATCAAGGCGAAATTGCCATATGAATAATTTTATAATCACGACGTTTCCTTACTTCTTCCATTAACAATTCTCTTCTGTCCATATTTCCAATTTTTTCCACATCAAGCAATTCATATTTTTGTTTTGTAGGTAGGCTCGGTGGCGAATTCAGAAACTACTTTTTTTATTTACAAAGGTAGAGTGTAATGTTAAAATCAAAACGAATTCACATCATGGCTAGGGACACGATATCGAATCAAAAGCATCGATCTGTAGCTGGATTCAGTAACATTAGACGACAACGCTAATCGAATTGTTAGCTTAACAACAATGACGTTTGCAGTGACAACAGTAGGATTCGCTAACTTATTTTTCACGACATAAAACAGCTGACTTTTAGTATTTATTCAAAATGAGAAAAAGCTGAAACTCTGATCACCTCAGCTGTTTGAAACGTTGATATTTACGAAAAGCACAAAAAGGAATGTGCAAAAGTGCAAAAGTAAATTTTCTTAATATAAATTTTTTTTAATAAATATAAATAAATATAAGTAAATATGTAAGTAAATATAATTAGTATCATATATATTATTTCTAATTGGTGTTTTATAAATATCCCTTTTTCTGCTCACATAATTTACCAAAATTAATAAGTAAGGCATCGTTTTAAAGGTATTAATTAGCTATGCATGCGAAACGGTGTTTTATTGGGCGTGGTACTTTTTTTCTAATAGTATTTAGTAAAAATAAAATGTTTTAAACTAAAAGATTTGCGCCTAATACTGATTTCACACAGGCGTTTAATGGAGTAATTATCCACATTTTCTTCATTAAGTTGATAATGAAGCTCGATTTTCCATACAGAAGTTCAATTATTAATGGATTCATTACTAATTAATTGAATTTTTAATCGAATAAAAATCCAATACAACTCTGGGAGGTAAGTTCGTTTTTTTTAATTTTGAAGTTTTCAGTGTCAACCGTCAATTAGTTTTGGCATGAATTTATTATCCCAGTGTGAAATATTTTTTTATAATTTTTTTTTGTTTGTTTTTTAAAATGACAATTGTAATTCATGTATGCTGTTTCGAAAAACGTTAAGTAGGTATAAAAGTATCACTAAAGTTCAATATAATGTTGAATGTTCCACTATATGATTCAGGTTGGAATGCGGAGGAAAATATAAATAGACAACGCTAGCTGAGTTCCCGTGGCAGTGATCTAGATCCGGATCAACAATTTTGTATGCAAATGCAACCAAAATTTTGTAATCCTGATATTTATCTGGATAAAAAATATCTGTTACAATCTATACGGATCCGAAATTGGTCCAGATGAATATCAGGATCACAAAATTGTTGTTGCATTTGCATACAAAATTTTTATACGGATCTGGATCACTGCCACGGGAACTCACCCACTATAAAGCAAGTAATGAAGGTTCCACAATGGTTGCTAGAAGAAGTCGCAGGGATTGCGCAACAGTTGTGTCTTTATCTTCTGAACGTAAAGTTGAGTATTTCTGATCAACACAACATGTGAGTTTGGAGACTTTTTTCCATCATAAATTTTTTATACTCACTTCGGACAACATGTTGTGCTTACGATTTTGACATATGTATGTATGTACAAAAATATAAAACAGCAAAATTATTGCCGATTATGTTGGGGATATGTTATTATAATAATAATTTAATTTCTGTATCAGCTCGTTCAGAAGGCGTAAATTATATCACTTTCCGCTCAGTGATATCTACACGACAGTTTTTCTCAGCAGTTGCGATTTCTGAACGCGACCAATGAGAGGAGAGGAAAATAAGCTGGGCTGAATGGAGAGAGAGGATGAAGAGAATTGGGTCAGGGGAAGGAAAATGCAAAAACAAAAGAATTTTTTTTTTCTTTTACTACTTATTCAGGCTCATAAATGTATGAAATTAGGCTCATATCATGGGACCACCTTAAGAACAGAAATACATAAATTTCGGATTCCAGAATGAGCTCATAATAAGTGTGGACGCTCCGGTTTAGGATTCCTGTATGAATTTGAATGTTTACTGGGATTATTTATTCAAAAATTCTTGTCAATAACAAAAAATTATTTTATGAAAAGTGACATCTCATTGTTAATTGAGTGTGTGTGAAACACAAATATTTATTGTTAAATTATAAATATAATGTACTACATTAATTTTCTGTCTGAAATCAGTATAAAACTATGCCTTCAGAATTATTTTATTCAAACAAGAGTGCAGTGTTAAATACAAATTTCAAATGTAGATGTCGCTCCAGATGAATAGTCGTGTATATTTTAAAACACTTTTATAAGCTTCAGCTGTATGTTTGTATGTAAAAATCACATTATTTTAGGCGAACACATGTGTATTCATACTTATACCATGTCTCCACATAACGTGTTTCGCTCTTTTTTTCTGCATTTTCTCTCTCAATCTTGTTTCGACACGGAAACCAGTGCCGAAACTCGCCAATTTCCATACAAAATTTCTGAGAGCGAGTGAAGATTGAAACACTGTTTCATTCTGAATCATCTTGCCAACCTCGATGATATCGATGTCTTCTCTAATTTTGTATCGAAAATCTATCGAAATCTCACACAGACCAAAACAAAGACGCAAAATTAAGCAAACATACAAACATTTAAGAAGAACAAGAAAGAGAAGTGTCAAACTGAATCACAATTAGGCACGTGGATACGGGTTATTGAGCGAGATGTTTTGCTACATGTTTCTCTGGTGAATCAAGTTATGTGGGGACGGGCTTGTACGCTGAATGGGGGTTTTTCAGCATGGTATGTGCTTATTTATACACAGCTGTTCGTAGTACAATATATGTATATGTATTTATAGTTTTCATCAAATAACGGCTGTACGTAAGACCATAAAATATTGAGATAGATATGGACTTACATAAATCAAAACGATCACGATGAAAAAAAAATTGATTGAACGGCCGGTCGTACATAATCTAACTGGCGCAAAAATAAAAATATTTTAATGAAATTTGGTACACAGAGAAGGTTGGGGTTGAAAATAACGCATATGTATGTATTTCGAAAAACACGTAAAACATGATAATTAAGTCACTAATAAAGCCAGAGTGATGGAATTTCCTTATGCCGTTATGAGGAAATATGCTGAAATTTAAAAAAATGGGCCAAGAGGGGCAAATTTTCAAAGATTTATAAGTCAAAACTCGGGAACTGTAGCGGATAAATCGATTAAGCTTCGACCACTGATTTGCTTGCCAAGGCAAACGTGTGGAAAAAAATTACCCAAGTCGGCAGGGACCACATATATGTATGTACATAAAAATATATGTAAACTATATAAAAATATAATGCACATACCTATATACATACATATGTAGGTATAATAAAAACATTTTATGCGATATCTTTGTCAAACATATAGGTAGTTCATTGAAAGTTCCATAAGTTCAACCAAACCAAATAAATAATAAGTTTTTTAAAATGGGCGTGACAGCACAAACCATACCGACTGGCGCCACGTATGTTTTGTTATTTTTTGCGCAAGATGCGCACGGGTCCAGCTAGTTTATATATATATGTATTAGTCAAATATTGAGGCATTTATTAAGATGTCCCCACGCGTGTGTAACAATACAAATGCTTGCGAAAACATTTGTACAATAATACATATCTATGTGAGGTAATTAATTTAAAAAAAGTTGCTTAATTCAAGTAATTTATTGTCTATTTTATTTGAATATCTATTCAAAACCAATTCCGGATATCTATTTATCAAATATAAGAAAAATATTTGGCTTTAAATTTTAAACCTTTCTCACAAGTATTCTCACAAATAAACAACACAAAACTACAAGTCGTCAAATCACTGACGTTGACGGCAACAGCTGTTTGTTCGATCGCGAATGTTGTTAAGGAAATAGCTAACGAATATCCAAGGTGACAAAAATATCGTTTAGTTCGCTAAACGATAACGCATGTTGTTAAAATTGGGTAGTGAATTCCGCTACTGGTACTTATTAAAATATGGGTTAAAAAGAATCGCGAACCCGATAATATCGAAACTAAACTACTCGATACTCAAAGTATCGGTATCGAAAAAGGTAATTTTCTAGAAGATGCAACCTTAAATTTTCCTCTAAAATAGTTAAAAGAGGTGCCAATCGACGCGTTCTGACCTTTATATTATGAATTCGAAAGCGGAAATAAGATTTTTCCACATTCAAAAGATATTTATTAAAATGGTTTAAAGTAGAGCTCCAGATTTTTTTTGAACATTTTCGAGTAGCCCGAACAAATGTTGTTCAAATGCTCGAACAGTCGTTTGTTTCTTTATTACCCGTATGTTTTGTACGGGCATTTGAACAATTCGGGCATTTTGAAGTTTGTTTTTTTCTTTTGTTTATTATTTTTTTTCTTCTTCATATGTAGTTGTTTTTATTTTTGTTTTTTCGATACACATTTTTTTTGTTTGTAAGCTCGAATGCTCGAATGTTTGTACGGGCATTTGAACAACAAACGGGCTTCAAACAAAAACGATCAATTCGAACTGTTCGATACCCGGGTATCTAGAGCTCTAGTTTAAAGTTGCACCGTCTTCTAGAAAGATGCCAAAAACGCAATAAAACTGCATTCTGAGCCATACGCATATCGCTGTATTATGCCTCAGACACATATGTAGTATGAATATTATAATATCAATACTATGATTTGACTGTACTATGAAAATTTTCAATTAAACTACAATATGAGAGTGACACATATGTGGTATAGATCGCAATATTTCTACTATACTACGATGTGTGTCTCTAGCATTAGTGCTAGTTCCATGGCATAGTATGCCATGGCTGGTTCCAAAGTCTAGTTTTGACGTAAATCCTTTTCCAACTCATAAGAATAGTTCAAGCTGATTAAAAAAATTATACATGTTTATTAAGTTCTGGAAAATATTTTTTACAAACCAACAGCTTATACAAAACATTTTTCTTCCGGACTTCTTCTTTCCCCTTACGGACAAGAGGCAAATTTAAAATTTGTATTTACATATATTTTATATTTTAAAATTAATTTATTTTATAGTTGTAAAATTGAAGCAATTGTCAGAAAAAAGTGCCGAATGTCAAAAAACCTATCGTAATACAAGCTGGCTCATTGGTTTTTAACCGCCTAGATGGTATTTCGTTGGTTTTTTCCAGGGACCGTAATCATTATGAGTTTTATAATAAAAATCGCCATTTAATCATTATATGTTGAGTTTTTTTATATTTCATCAAAAATAATCATTATTTTTTGAGTTTTATTTTTTTTGATCAGAAATAACACTTATTCCTTGAGCGATATTTAATCTTTCAGAAATAATCATTATTGTGTGTTTCATTTTTTTGATCAAAAATAAGACTTATTCCTTGAGTGATATATTTATCGTTCAGAAATAATCATTATTGTGTGAGTTTTATTTTTTTCGATCAAAAATTTCACTCATTCACGAAGTTATATCGATGGGAATTTTTAGTAATTATGTTCCAGAGCACTTCAGAGAAAATTTGAGTTTTTCGACCTAAGCAAAAAAATAAAACTCAAAAAATAATGATTATTTCTGAGCGATAAATATATCACTCAAGGAATAAGTGTTATTTTTGATCAAAAAAATAAAACTCAAAAAATAATGATTATTTCTGAGCGATAAATATATCACTCAAGGTATAAGTTTTATTTTTGATCAAAAAAATAAAACTCAAAAAATAATGATTATTTTTGATTTTTATGGATATCGCTTAAAATTTTTCGATCATAGTGGAATCGTAAGTGCTCTTTCAGATATGCACACATACAAACTCAATACTCTTCTACGATGAATGCAAGTATTTGATTTTTTCACTGTTTTTTCCAACAAAGCTTACCCCCTTGCACCAACACAAAACTGTATTTGACCACCTCTTTCACACAAAAAACCTTGTAGAATACCAGGAAAAAACGTAGTGTCATATGGACATTAATGGAACACAGACCCTTTTTTTGTTTATAACGTGTTTTAGTAAAGTGAGAAAGAAAAAATTTGGTTAAATTAGACCAATATCGATGTTTATGTAATTTTAATATTTATTGAGCTTGTTTTTGGTCGGTGAAATGAAAACAAAAACCTTTGGTTTTCTTTTAATGCCTCCTATCGACCAAAAACAAGCTCAATAAATATTAAAATTGAAAGAAAAAAGATATTGACGATTTTTTCGCTGAAATGGCGATTTTTTATTTACAAATTGTAAGCAAGTTTCGGTGGTAAGTTTGCGCTTCGTTTAATGTGAAAATCAATAAACAGATTTGGGTAACTTTATACAACTTCTTACAAAAAACCTTACGAAGTAGCCCAAACCTGCAATTATTTCAGCACGTGGATCAGACCTATTTTTCGATATGTACCTACTAGTGATGGAAAATTACTCGTGCTTGTGCATTTTTCGGCCCTTTAGGAAGCAGCTTGTCACTTCTGCACAATCTACCGATTTTCGGCACTATTTTGCGTTGAACAATTTTTTGGACAAATGTGACACAATTTTAATTTTCCATCCCTGAATGTACTCATTTGTTCGATACCGTGGTTGAAGTACTCGATACCAAAAATATCGTTGCAAAAGAATCGAGTAAAAAGTATCGGTATCAAATGCAAAAAATATCGATTTGGTATCGTATCGTATCGAAACTCGTGTCCCTAAATATGGCCAATAGGAACGGGCGACTCCCAAGCGAATTCAGATTTTAACCACGGCGAAATACCATTTTGACATTACACTCCAAGGCAAGGCAGATCTAGGAAGGTAGGCTCGGTGGCGAATTCAGAAATTTCCCATGTATTTTGTTATTGTGATTGGTTGAGTGTAATGTCAAAGTGAGAATTCGCCTTAGTTATAATCTGAATTCGCTTGGGACTCGCCCATTTCTATTGGTCATGATGTGAATTCGCTTTGATTTTGACATTACAGCCTACCTTTGTAAATAAAAAAAGTGGTTTCTGAATTCGCCACTGAGCCTACCTTCCTAGATCTGCCTTGCTCCAAGGCAGATATACCAGGTAGGCGCAGGGGCGAATTCAGAAAATCCATATGTATTTTGTTATTCTAATTGGTAGAGTGTAATGTCAAAATTATATTTTTCCGTGGTTAAAATCTGAATTCGCCCATGATTACATTTCATGGGAAAGTTCTGAATTCGCCACCGAGCCTACCTGGTAAATCTGCCTGGTTTAAGCTATTATACTGAAAAATGTGTAAGACTTTTAAACACATTCAAAGAAATTCCATGGTGAGCTCTACATACCCATGATACAAAAAAGAAGGTAGTGTAAACGTCAAATTTTTGTCGCCATGTTAACCACCTAACGAATATATGGATTATGACTAGGGCAACCAAATATATGCAATGTCATATTTTTTCTGATTCGTTCTATTGGAAAACTTTTACAGCCTTATTCATAAAAAAATCCTATAATACATTATAAACGCTCAATAGTAAAAACTCATTTTAACTTTATAAAGCCGTTATTATGTACATTATTCATAAACGATTTATAAAGGTTTTATTACTATCATTGATTTATAAGGTTTTTGCTGTCCAAATTCAAAATAAATGTGGCAATAGGTTTGTTTCTTATTAAACTAGTAGCTAGCTGTCAAGTGAGCAAAACGGAAAGAATTGCGCTCATAAAGAGCGAAACGAACAGAAAATCAAGAAACGAAACAATAGTAAAAATTAGCGATTAGTAATTTGAATGCTATTTTTGACTGTTAATGGTTATTTTTTCTAAAAAAACATTTAATTTTCTTTATTTCTATTTCAAAAATTCACAAAATTTCAAAAGTAATAAAATCAAAAGTATTCGTTTGTTTATTTTTTCAACAGTTGTTTCTTACTTTGGCAGCAAATAATTTCAGCTAGGGAAAATTTTACTAGCTGAAATTTGGTGCTATCAATGGCTCTCTTCTGCTATTTTTTTGACTCAAGAAACGATTTTCTAGCCGAAACTTGGCTAACTATTCATAACTAGCTAATACTAAACGGACCTAATGTTGGTTACAAAAAATGTCTACTTGACAAAAAATTACTATTTTAAAATTAACAAATATGCAATACAAAAATGGATGCGGAAAATAAAAGTGTAATACAGAAGAAAAGGCGCAATAGAGGAGACAACTGGACTTGCTTAGCAAGTGCCCCCGCCAACCTTATACAATTTAAACCTCTGTGAAGTATATACCATTTGCCTCTTCTGAATTTGAAAATACTCTTTGCAATACAGCACAATTCAGATGCCGCTACGGATAAATCCACTACTCGTCACGCTAAAAGTAGAGAAGATAATCTCACCTACTTGGAGTGTGTTTAGGCAAATCTCGAAGATTCGCAAGCTGTGTACACTATTTGGAAAACCTTTTTCGCTGAAAATAAATATTGTACTTTTTTTGTTTATGGTCGTGTTTTACTTGCGCTTATTAGCGAACGAAAGATACAAATAGATAATGTAATTGGACGGTGGCAAATGTTTTGTTGGTCATTTCAAATCCATTTGTACAGCCCCAAATACAAATACGGGATACAGTAGTCTGACTTAGCCCGTGGGGATCACCTGCGTCATCTTGAATGTGTTGGTATTATATAATACATGCAAACATATGTAGCAGTTCAAATAGATTTTAATGACACATATACCTCCCTCGTCGACCCTAACATCGCAAAGCCACTAGTACCTACAATATTGCTGAAGTCCCTAAACCTCGTTTATCCATTGAGATATCAACTTTCACCAATTTAACTTTTTTACACCGTCCTTGGTAAAGCGATGCCTCATTCTACATTCATCGTCGGGCAACAATAATGCGTCAGGCCTTACACGATACCTTTTTTCCTTGCGGAAGGTGCCCCCAGTCATTTTTCTTACAACATCTAAAAAATATTATGCTCACATTTCCATTTGTGTAGTATGTACATACCGGGCAGTATTCGAGGTAAGGAGTGCATATTCAGTATGAACAATACCTTGAAACTGGGTTCAAAAGCCATTGGCTGAAAAATTAACTGAATACGTATTGAAGACATCAGGTTTACTGAAATATTTGCTGAACACACAGTGAAGATATCAGGGCTATTGATTTTTTCTCTGCAGGCTCAGTGTACTAGCTTTTTCTATGGAATTTCTCCCTGCCTCTTCAGATCTTTTTTCATACAGAAACTATCCCTTCTTGTTCGGCAGTTTTTAGGTAGTTGAATTTCAACGATACCTCTGTATAAAAACGAAAGGGAAAGTTCAGGTTTTGGAACTACATCTCTGAAATTCATTAGGAAATTTGTGCAGTTTTCCAGCTGATCACTACTGCTAGCTATTACCTAGTAGGTAATACGTTTATAACTCTGGCGAGTTTTATGGCCGAGCTTCTCTCCCACTTAGAGATGTGCTCCTTAACTTTTGTTTTCCCTACTAATTGGGTGGACCTACAGTTTTATGCCGGCTCCGAACGGCGATTGCATTTTTTGTGAGAAGCTTTTTCTTGGCAGAAATACACTCGGAGGGTATGCCGCCCACTGCCGATAGGTGACCGCTATTTCTAAAAATACAATAATTGGATTTTGATTAATTAGAAAAAAATTGTTGTTGTTTTTCCGGACTGGGGTTAGAACCCGAGACTTCTGGTATGACAGGCGATCACTCCACCCACTACACCACAGCGGCAATCTCTACTGAATATTCGGTAGGAAATATGGGCTGTTTTCCATCTGTTCTATACCGGGCGCTTCTTTTTTGTTTTTTGTTTTTTTTTTTTTAAATTGAAAATTTTGTTTTATTTTGAAGTAATTGTTTTATAAAGACCTTATACAAGGGTAAAGCTTGTTATAAATTTGTTTCCATTTTATCTGATTTTTAAGAGAATTTTAAATTTATAAATCATTTATGAATAATGATTTTGCTTATTTGATTGATAAACTGTTTATAAAGCTTTGATATTTTTTTATGAATAAGGCTGTTAATTTATAAATTTGTTTCTAGAGAAAAACAAGTGGTTGACGTATATTTTTTAGAGCATATTTTAGCATATTTTAATAATGACAGAATATTTTATTTGTAAATGCATATTTTGTCATATTTTACATCTTTGAGGAAAATCATAGGCCCGGTTTCACCAACCGGTCTCAACTTAGTTAAGCCGATTTTTTTAAGTTTTCAGTTTCACCATGCAACTGAGCTAAGTCACAAGTTAGTCAGCTTTTGTCTTGACTAAAAATAAACTAAGAATTTGAGTCGCTTTAGCAAATTCAACAACAAAAAAAGCGAATATGACAAAAAAAATGAGCAAATACAGCAACCAAAACAAGCAAAAAAACAGTATTTGCCATAAAAGCTGGCAGGGTTGCTGGTTGCAAAACTATTTTCTTAGACTAGTTGGTGAAACCCAAAAGTAAGTTAGCCCCAAATCTGGGCTAATTTAAGTCAAAACTTAGTTTTAGCTTTAGTCAGGTTGGTGAATCCGGGCCATATTATTTCTGCTAAGTTATAAAAAAATTTCAGAATTAGTGCGCAAAAATGCAACCATGTCCTTGGATATCTTTCGATTTAATTATCGAACTATCGAAACATTTATGCAAATCTCATTTTATAACGGCACTTGAAAAATTTCAGTTGTTTTTGCATTCTCTGGTTTTGTTTTTCGCTAGCGTTTTCTTATTTTAGGAAACGGTAAGTGCTTGTTGAAATAAAGATTGAAAATATATACATTTATGTATGTACATATGCAAATTCTTACAGATAATGCCAAAAGCTAAACAAACTATTTCGGGAAAGCTGAAGCAGATCGTTAAGGAATTTCCCGATCTTCAAACTGACGGTGAGGTGCTGATTTGCAAGTTACATTTCTTGTAAAGCAGCATGTGGAGAGTGAAAAGCACATCAAACTCAAACGATCACTAAATTTGTCACAATCACAAAGCTTTGTAGCGAATAGCTAAACCACAAATTCTGCAGGTAGATATGTGGCATATGTTATAGTCGGAATTTTACATGACAACTTTGATATATGTATGTATCTAAGCAAAAGTTTCTTTTGAACGTTGCAGTATTGGAAACTGCAAATCAAAAAACAATTGCTCGGCTTTTCGATGAATCTGTAAAACTTTTGGGAGAAGGCTTCAATAGAGATTATATTCTTTTATTTCTAACCAGGGACTGTAACGGTTATGAGTTATATCCAAAAAGTTGATTTTTAATCAGTATTTGCTGAGTTTTATTTTCTGCTCACAAAATAAAAGTTATTTCTTGAGTTTTATTTTTCCATCAGAAAATAAAAGTTATTCCTTGAGTTTTATTTTTCCCTCAGAAAATAAAAGTTATTTCTTGAGTTTTATTTTTCCATCAGAAAATAAGTTATTTTTTGAGTTTTATTTTTCGATCAGAAAATAAAAGTAATTTTTTGAGTTTTATTTTTCCCTCAGAAAAGAAGTTATTTTTTTAGTTTTATTTTTCGATCAGAAAATAAAAGTTATTTTTTGAGTTTTATTTTTCGATGAGAAAATAAGTTATTTTTTGAGTTTTATTTTTCCCTCAGAAAATAAAAGTTATTTTTTG
Source organism: Urophora cardui (assembly GCA_960531455.1). Classification (NCBI taxonomy): domain Eukaryota; kingdom Metazoa; phylum Arthropoda; class Insecta; order Diptera; family Tephritidae; genus Urophora; species Urophora cardui. The sequence continues at coordinate 73,783,801 of OY482672.1, read as the reverse complement.
AGTTTTATTTTTCGATCAGAAAATAAAAGTTATTTTCTGAGTTTTATTTTTTTGCTCAGAGAATAAAAGTTTTTTAGTTTAATTTTGGCTGCAATTGTAGATTTTGCCATATAAATAGGTAAAGTAGATCAATAAATTTTTATTTTTTTTATTTATAAACTTTACCTAGGTGTTAATGTGGCAAAACCTACAGCTGCAGCTAAAATAAAACTGAGCAAAAAGATAAAACTCAGAAAATAACTTTTATTTTCTGATCGAAAAATAAAACTCAAAAAATAACTCTTATTTTCTGATCGAAAAATAAAACTCAAAAAATAACTTTTATATTCTGATATAAAAATAAAACTCAAGAAATAAATTTTATTTTCTGATCGAAAAATAAAACTCAAAAAATAACTTTTATTTCCTGAGGGAAAAATAAAACTAAAAAAATAACTTTTATTTTCTGATCGAAAAATAAAACTCAAAAAATAACTTTTATTTTCTGATGGAAAAATAAAACTCAATAAATAACTTTTATTTTCTGAGGGAAAAATAAAACTCAAGAAATAACTTTTATTTTCTGAGCAGAAAATAAAACTCAGAAAATAATGATTAAAAATCAATTTTTTTTTATAAAAATCGAAAAAATAAAAGTTAGTGCACCTAGAGATAGTCTGCGTTACGGTGATTACATCTGTGTACTTCTTTTGCGTTTAGCATTTCTTCTTCAGTATGATTTTTTTAGTCAAAATTTAAAAAATAACGATTAGTTGCAATCCCTGTTTCTAACAGACGCCGCACCATATTTTTAGGTCATGAAAAAGTATGGAACATATTACTGTGGCGTCAATTTAACGAAAATTTTCCCGAATTTGTTACAGAAACGTACTTCCGATGTCTTGTGCATTTTTGCGATTTTCTGGGGCATATTTCTGATTTATATGTCATATTTTGCCTTTTTTGTGGCATGTTTTAATTTTTTTTTATAATATTTTTGGTTGCCCTAATTATGACATTTCGTGCTGCCATACTCAATGCTAAAAATCCTTCATTTATTTATGGACGTAACCCGATATACCCTTTTTTGTTGTTGGATTATATGTTTTATACTGCCTACTTACTGCGATTTACTCGGCACTGATTGTATGTTTTTTATACTCAGCTGTACTAGTACACAGACTATTATAGTTTTAATCACATAACGATGGATTGTAACAGAATGAAATAATCGAGATAGATATAGACTTATATATATCAAAATGATCAGGGTGAAAAGAGAAATCGATTGAGCCATGTCCGTCCGTCCGTCTGCCCGTCCGTCTGTAAACACTCTAACTCGCGCAAAAATTGAGATATTTTGATGAAATTTGAAATGCAAGTTGGTATCGAGACTGGGACGGGACGGTTGGTATTGAAAATGGGCGAAATCGGACCATGACCACGCCCACTTTTCCTATATAGAAAAAATCGGAAATTTGGTATCTCAGTCATTAATATAGCTGGAGCGATGAAATTTTACCCACGTGTTGAGCTCAGGTCCCTAGGAAGAAATTTGATAAAATTTTGGAAAATGGGCGGTGCCACGCCCACTTATTAAGGGCCAAACATTGAAAGTTTTATATGTCATAACTCAGAAACCGTTGAAGATATATCGATGAAATTCGGTACGCGTGATATACTTACTTAGGCAAATATTTGGACGAAAAATTTCCAAAATCGGTTGACGGCCACGCCCACTTTTATATATGTGTATTATAAAGTGGCCTAATAAAAACATTTTAAGCGATATTTCTGTCAAATATAAAGATATATCATTGAAATTTTATAGCAGAAGTCCAACTGCGGACATAAAACGAAAAACACAAAAATTTTGGAAAATGGGCGTGGCACCGCCTCTTTTTAGAAACAGGAATATACGAGATTTCTGAGCCCATAACTCGACAAATAATTTATACATAATGACGAAACTTAGTGTGTACACTTTTATTACTAGTGGTAATACATGTTAAAAATTTTAGAGAAATAGGTTGACGACCACGCCCACTTTTATATATGGGTCTTATAAAGTGACCTAATAAAAACATTTTAAGCGATATCTTTGTCAAATATAAAGATAATTCAATGAAATTTTGTGGCATGAGTTCCACAATAGACCGGAAACAAAAAATAGAAAAACTTTTGAAAATGGGCGTGGCACCGCCTCTTTTTAGACAAAGGAATATACGAGATTTCTTAGCCTATAACTCGCCAAATAATTGAGATATTATGACGAAACTTGATTTATACACTTTTATATCTTGTGTTAATAGACACGCAAAAATTTATTAAAATCGGTTTATGACCACGCCTACTTTTTAACAAAGATATTTCTGGAACACCCTTTGGGAATTTGTAACGTGACATCTTTGTAACTAGAAGTCAAAAAGGAATGAACTTTTGCACAAAGAATAATATTCATATGCTTAGTTGGATGACTGATAAAAATGTTGAAAATGGGCGTGGCTACGCCCACTTTATGCAGCACTCGCTTTATATTAAGTACACCGTGTTTCCATCAAACGCAAACAAACAATGAAAGCATACAGCTGAGTATCTAATGTTCGATTCCACTCGAACTTAGGCTTCCTTACTTGTTTTTTTTTTTGTTTTCAAGCCAATGTACTGATTTTTTCAGATAAGTTATCTGGCAACCCTACATATATCTGAGTGCTTATGGAAGTGCAAAGAAAATTTAAGTGAAAACTAGCTGGCCCGGCAAACTTCGTTCTGCCCAAAAGTATACCTCCATAATGGTTTTCAGGCCCCTCCTCCAACCCTTTTAAATATATTCAGCCTCAAAAGTTTAGTACGTATGGGAGGTGCAATGCCCCATTTTTCGATAAATCTTTTTTTTTGTGGGTGAACATGGTATTGATATCGTATATCTGCATAGTGATTTCTATGTAAATGCCATGAACGCTTTTAGGGATATTTACCCTTAAAAATTAAGAACGGGAGGTGCCACGCCCCCTTTTCCCAAAACTACTGTTTTTTTCATAAGCATGCTTTTGATATCATATAGCTCTGTACCAATTTCCAGGTTCCTGACTTAAATCCTTTTTAAAGATATTCAGCTTAAAAAATTAAGTGTTGTTGGGAGGTGCCACGCCCCCTTTTCGTATAACTCCTATTATTTTGCGTTAATATGGAATTGTTATCGTTTATCTCCACACCAATTTCCAAGTTCCCTAGCGTAAACAATTTTAGAGATATTCAGCATGAAAAATTAAGTTTGTATGGGAGGTGCCACGCGCCTTTTTCCGATAACCCCCACTTATATGCGTGGGAATGGTTTTGATATCATTTATCTCTATACCAAAATTCAGCTCCCTACCTTGAACTGTTTTAGAGATAATCAGCTTTCAAAATTAAGGTTGTATGAGAGGTGCCACGCCCCCTTTTCTGATAACGCCCACTTTTCTGAGTGAGAAGGGTTTTGATATTACCTACCTCTATACCAATTTTCAGCTCCCTACCTTAAACTGTTTTAGAGATAATCAGCTTTAAAAATTAAGGTTGTATGGGAGGTGCCACGCCCCCTTTTCTGATAACCCCCACTTTTCTGATTGAGAAGGGTTTTGATACCACCTACCTCTATACCAATTTTCAGCTCCCTACCTTAAACTGTTTTAGAGATAATCAGCTTTAAAAATTAAGGTTGTATGGGAGGTGCCACGCCCCCTTTTCTAATAACCCCACTTTTCTGAGTGAGAAGGGTTTTGATATCATCTACCTCTATACGAATTTTCAGTTCCCTACCTTGAACTTTTTTAGAGATAATAAGCTTTAAAAATTAAGGTTGTATGGGAGGTGCCACGCCCCCCTAACATTTTTGAATTTTTTCTTCGACTAAACCTTCACGGGGTAACAACAAACAAACCCCCTAAGGAAGTATTTGATTTGGTTCAGCCGTTTTCAAGTTTTAGCGTTACAATTAAATACCAAATCATTTTTATATATATAGATATGTATTTGTGCATATGATTCGGAACAAAACAAAAACAATTGTGCTTTGAGTGCCTATGAGCTGAGCAGTCCTGACTTAAATCACACGAGTTATGTGTATTCGTTTACCAATAATATAAATGTTTCTTCGTCAAATTCCATTTCCTTTGCAACTATATTTTGAAGTGCAGTTGGCTATACCATACTATGCGACAACGTAACTGCACTGCACGCGAGTTTTGCCTAATTGATGAACTTCGTCGCAAGAATATTAAATTGAATCGCAGTTGTAGCGTAGTGCGGTTTTACCTTTACACAAATATCCCAAAAAACAGACCTTTTATTTTGCAGTGTATGTATGGCCCAGTTTACGCTCAGATCAAAATCAACGTAGTCAAATATCTCCTATTGCTTTTCTATTACCCGGCGTCTCCACAAATTCAATTCAAATGGGGACCGCCTCTGTCTTTTGGTATAACAGAGATGTCAAAGCAATTGCTTTAACATGAATGCCTTAACATGAGCTGTCAGTTTGATGATTTGACAGCTAATTTTTCATTTCAACCATTTCAACGAAAAATTCACAGTGGTAACATCTCCACATTTTGCTTGAGTGTTTTGGCTTAAAAAATAAATAAAAAGAACATTAAGTGCATATATACAGTTTGCGAGCATCATCGCCAATTTTTTAAACAATTTTTTTTTAACTTTTTAAGTGCTTCTGCGTACACCGCATGCCAATTCGGCGCCATTTTACAAATGATGTTATAACATCATGAAGTGCCCACGCATATGAAAACATGGATGTTAAGGCCGTTGGCAACTTACAATCTGGATTGAGAGGGAGTGTATATGTGTGAGTGTCGGGTGATTGGCGCAAATATCAAAAATTTTTGATTTTCGTCGCCGTGAGCCGACAACAAGTACGTGCAGCACGACGGCTGCCGATTGCACTAACACACACAAAAAAACACTCAAATTTGACTAAGTCACTCAAAAACAAGTAAGGAAGCCTAAGTTCGAGTGGAATCGAACATTAGATACTCAGCTGTATGTTTTCATTGTTTGTTTGCGTTTAATGGAAACACGGCGTATTTCATATAAAGCGAGTGCCGCATAAAGTGGGCGTAGCCACGCCCATTTTCAACATTTTTATCAGTCATCCAACTAAGAATATGAATATTATTCTTTGTGCATAATTTCATTCCTTTTTGACTTCTAGTTATAAAGATGTCACGTTACAAATTCCCAAAGAGTGTTCCAGATATATGTTTCTTAAAAAGTAGGCGTGGTCATAAACCGATTTCAATAAATTTTTGCGTGGCTATTAACACATGTTATAAAAGTGTATAAACCAAGTTTCGTCATAATATCTCAATTATTTGTCGAGTTATAGGCTAAGAAATCACGTATATCCCTTTGTGTAAAAAGAGGCGGTGCCACGCCCATTTTCCAAAATTTTTCTATTTGTTGTTTCCGGTCTATTGTAGAAATCATACCACAAAATTTCAATGAATTATCTTTACATTTGGCAAAGATATCGCTTAAAATGTTTTTATTAGGTCACCTTATAATACCCATATATAAAAGTGGGCGTGGTCGTCAACCGATTTCGCTAAAATTTTCAACATGTATTACCACAAGTAATAAAAGTGTACACACCAAGTTTAGTCATTATATATAAATCATTTGTCGAGTTATGGCTTAGAAATCTCGTATATTCCTGTTTATAAAAAGAGGCGGTGCCACGCCCATTTGCCAAAATTTTTGTGTTTTTCGTTTTATGTCCGCAGTTGGACTCCTGCTATGAAATTTCAATGATATATCTTTATATTTGACAGAGATATCGCCTAAAATGTTTTTATTAGGTCACTTTATAAGACCCATATATAAAAGTGGGCGTGGCCCTCAACCGATTTCGGAAATTTTTCGTCCAAATATTTGACTAAGTAAGTATATCACGCGTACCAAATTTCATCGATATATCTTCAACGGTTTCTGAGTTATGACATATAAAACTTGCAAGGTTTGACCCTTAATAAGTGGGCGTGGCACCGCCCATTTTCCAAAATGTCATCAAATTTCTTCCTAGGGGCCTGAGCTCAACACGTGGATAAAATTTCATCGCTCCAGCTGTATTACTGACTGAGATACCAAATTTCCGATTTTTTCTATATAGGAAAAGTGGGCGTGGTCATGGTCCGATTTCGCCCATTTTCAATACCAACCGTCCCAGTCTCGATACCAACTTGCATTTCAAATTTCGTCAAAATATCTCTATTTTTGCGCGAGTTAGAGTGTTTACAGACGGACGGACGGACAGACGGACGGACGGACGGACGGACATGGCTCAATCGATTTCTCTTTTCACCTTGATCATTTTGATATATATAAGTCTATATCTATCTCGATTATTTCACACTGTTACAATCCACCGTTATGTGATTAAAACTATAATACTCTGTGTACTAGTACAGCTGAGTATAAAAAAAACACTCAAACTGGCAATCCAGATTGTGAGTTGCTAACGGCCTCTAGACATGATAATGGTAGACAAAAGTAACATAATTTTTCTCTTGTGGAGTTTCGGCGTTAAAGCGAAAAATGAGAGTAGGAGAGCACACAATTTTAACCGATATTCGGCGCTGACACCGAATCAAAATGCAGCCAATCTCTCACAGAGTAAAAATCGTAAAATGAGAGAAAAAGTGTATTTGACCGCGTTGATTTTGATCTTAGCGTAAACTGGGGCTATACCATTACATACATACCCAGCAAAAAATCTATGCCTTAGTTAAGAATTATTACAGTAGATTGAAAGGCAACTGATAAAATTCCTGAAAATTATAAGGACACCAAAGTTGTATGGCATACGGCTTAAAATGAGGCTGATTTTCCTGTGTTGATGTCATCAGGCGATAAGGAATACTCTCTCTCTCTCTCCCGAAGAGTACCCAATATTTCTAACGCTTATCCGCCAGCATAGATAACTAGATACGAAACTCTTCATTTCGTGAGAGCGCTGTCAAAATGCGCATTTTTTATAACATTTTTCATTGGTGCCACTCTGTTCGAAAACTGAAAATGGGTATTTTACATATTATTTCTGGGAATTTTTCGGCTTCCTTATGTTATTGAAGACTATAGCAATAATAAAATTTTGTTTATACCAAATTAATATAAGGATATAACCACAAAAGGGATACACAGGATAGTACGATTTTCCCACATTCCGAATATTCGTGTTCGAAACCCAATCTCAGACAAATTAAGAATAACGCACAAAAAGTGGTGAACGATAATACATGTAGTTGGGTGGTATTTTTTAAGAAATATTTTACTCTATTTTGCAATTCCATTAAAATATGAATGTATTAGAACTGAAATATAATAATTTTTAACCGGATATATATATAAATCTACTGAGGAACCGCTGCCCGCGTTCCATCTCATTAACATATTTTTTATGATTTTAACTGAAACACAATTTTTTCGAGTTGAAACAATAAACTGCTCTGCATACTACACACACGCAATACAATTAACTCGGTATTTTTCATAATTCTTTATTATTTCAACAAAATTTAACACATAAAACAAAAAATCTAAATCCAATATGCCAATTTATTTTGGCGTGTTTTCCCTTCTGGCACCAGCAATTTGCACAACAGCTGATCGGCGGGGTTTTATGTTGTGTGGATGCTGGCAACAAAGCCAAATAAAACCCCTGGGAAAATCGGGAAATTGGGAGAGCAAGAAAGAGTTTCGTATCAAGTCATCTTTGTCCGCCAGGAATATAAATCTTATTTAGGCCTTACGTGGTGTACCTATAAACACCTTATAAATGTTTAATAATAAAATGTTTTTTGTTTAGCTGCAAATTCACATTTCTACCGCGATTTAAGCGTTGCGGCTATTTAATAATTAAAAATATATTCTGCTAGGGTTAAAACGTTATTTTTCATGCATTTATATATGTACATGTACATATGTATGTAAATGTATATCGAAATGAGATAAGCGCGCGCACATAACCAAACACTTTATTGCATGTCAGTAGAAATTTTAAAGTGAAACAAAAATCTACAATACGGAATTTTTACGTTCGCCACACATTGTACTCTCTTTGCTCATAAAAACTCAATGCCCTTTGTTTGGGATGTGTTAAAATGAAGTATTAAAACCAAGGACATAATGGTTATAAGAGAAATGGGATAAGTCAAATTTAACCATTATTATGAGAAAACATTTTATTTGGTCCTTAATAACCATTATAAAAACCAAAAAACCGTTTTGGGCCTGAATAGCCGTTATGGCAACCAAAAAACTGTTTTGGGCCTGAATAACCGTTATTCAGATTTTTATTTTTTTTTTCGGTCAGCAACAAAAATCAAACCTATTTATTTGTCAATATTTCTGGACGATATTGGTATCAAATGAAAGGTATGTATTGAGCGGGGATTGTAGCTCTGATTAATTTTTTAATTTGATACTAGGGCTTACGATTCGATCTCGAGCAGTGTCCAGAAATTCGAGGTTGCCATAACGGTTATTCAAGCCCAAAACAGTTTATTGGTTGTTATAATGGTTGTTAATGACAAAAAAAAATGTTTCTCATGATAATGGATAAAAATTCCCAAAAGAAGATAAAGGTTATTTTTGCGCAACCTTTTCAGCACACTAGCACATATGCCAGTATCACGAACAACGAACGAAATACCGAAACGCCGAAAGCCACGGTGCCGAACTCGTCCAAAATCGTATCAGCTACCCCGTCGGTTCGAAGTTAAGGCCCCTATTATGAGTTTTGTTCGATCTTCGATATTCGCTCTATGACACTTCATCGCCACCGATATTTTCGTTGCGTATCTAATTTTTCATCGAACAAATTTTTGCTTGCGACGCAGTACTATTTTCTGGTGAAATAATTAAAAATGTAAGTTTTTTATGTCTAGTATTTAAATTTTTCCTCTGCAAAAAAATAATAAATTACATTCTTATTAATATTACGCTGGACTAAAGTTGTAAGCACAAAGCAACAACTGGAAAGGCTGGTCAGTCTGATGAATGAAAATCCCCAAGTTGCAAAAGGCGTTTATTTTTTTGCAGAGGAAAAATTGAAATAGACATAAAAAACTTACATTTTTAATTATTTCACCAGAAAATAGTACTGCGTCGCAAGCAAAAATTTGTTCGATGAAAAATTAGATACGCAACGAAAATATCGGTGGCGATGAAGTGTCATAACACGAAGACGATATTTCGACATTCGATATTCGATGACGAGCGAATATCGAAGATCGAACAAAACTCATAATAGGGGCCTAAGTGTTGCCAACTATATGAACTATGTTCGAATTAGCGTTACCAAGTGCTGATGCGAAATTGAGCGGGTTTTTCTCAGGTTTTTTATCTGTTTGATAAAACCAAATACATTTTTACTTTATTTTACTAAAAACAATTTATTTAAATAAAATAATAGATTCTATTGCGATAGCAGCTTTATTAGTAGAGAAAGAGGAGCAAAGGATTTCTCTGAACGAAAAAAGTTTTTGAGAGATCATAGCAATCCTTTTACTTTAAGTAAACAAGCGTAAATTTAATTAGAGGCTGAAAATAAAAAAAGTCTTAATTTTGCGTGAAAGAAATCTTTACCTTGTCCTTTTTTCTGTGTTTCATAGAATTATTTTGAACTACATAAAAGCAAATTGTATACAAAAGCAGGGGAAAATTTCAATAACAATGTACCCGGCACCGGAATTTTTCGTTTCTTTTTTTTTGCGATAGATCACTAAAATGCATACGAAATCTTGCGGAAATTTATAATTCATTAATAACACAGTGTTTTTGCGTAGAGCACCCTTATGCATTGCGAAGGCCGCCGCGCTTTGAAAAGTAATCCTCAGCCGACAGAACTCCCTTTCTGGAGTTAGATCTGGAGAGATTACAGTCATATCATTCACAGAACTTTTCCTAAAGGATTCATTGAAATATTCTTAGTGGTTTGAAAATAAATCCGGCGGGCGCATTATACTGAAGCCGACCTTCCACCACCTGCAATATTTATTTGAATGCGTCTTTATTGAGACGAAAGTTTTTACTGAAATGGTAAATTGTTGGTAATACATATTCATAATTCGTTAGTTGCTTTTTTATAGTAGTCAAACAATAATTATCAACTTCAGAAAATGGATTATTATTCTTGGCTGAAAATATATTTTAATTTCCAAAACCTACATACACACGTAAATCACTCTTCTTATCATTATTTAAAAATTTGTTCTTTGAAGTTTTTCTTTGCATATAACAGCAATTCAATCGCGGTGGAAAATGCAATGGACCCACGCCATGTTTGTGGCTTCTCGCGACCGGTTGATTAATGTATTTACGTATATTCACACTTATTAACACTTATTACAACTTCATACATGCATTTTCATAATTTAATTAAACTTTTATTGTAATTTTTGATATTTTGTTAATATCGCCGCAACCAAATACTTGCGGCAAATTTCGGCCCGAAAAACTGTCAAAATGTTCGTTCATTCGGTGTTCATAATGCCGATTTACCGAACTTCGAAAGATTCGACACGCCGTCGGTTGTCATAATGCCGATTTGCCGAAAACGTCATTTCGGTACCGCCGACGGTGTTCGTGATAGTGGCAATAATAACCATTATTTCCGGTCCCTGATTAAAACATTTGGAGCATGAGTGAAAGCAGGACTGCCAGCGTATTTCATTTTAACAACTTAAATGAAGCTTATAGCCTCTGCACACGGCATTTGAAATTACGTTGATTAGCCGAAATTACTTTTCGAAATCACGCGCATTCACACACGTTTTTGAGTAATTCCATTTAGTCGGGTTTCAGTTACGCTGTTCCTGCGCCAAATAAAAATTTTACATGGTCATGAAAATATCATTAATAAAATACTCCCACCAAATAAAATTTTTTATAATTAAAGAATCGCTAATGCAATATACAATGAGAATATATCTAAGAAACCGTCGCGAACAAATTTAATAGCCGTGTTTTTATTTTAGCGCAGATGTATATGCACTAAAATAAAACTCAGCTAATGTGAAATATTAGCGATGGATAAAAGCCCGTCTCCACATAACTTGATTCACCAGAGAAACATGTAGCAAAACATCTCGCTCAATAACCCGTCTCCACGTGGCTAATCGTGATTCAGTTTCACATTTCTCTTTCTTGTTCTTCTTAAATGTTTGTATGTTTGCTTATTTTTGCGTCTTTGTTTTGGTCTGTGTGAGATTTCGATAGATTTTGGATACAAAATTAGAGAAGACATCGATATCATCGAGGTTGGCAAGATGATTCAGAATGAAACAGTTACTACGTTTATACGGCAGAATTCATGAACTCTTAATTTCATGAATTCGAAAATGGTCTCGTTTATGCAGCATTTATGAACTCATGAAATTCAGCTTTTTTAAAAAGTGGCAACGTTCAAACGACATCAGCTGTCAAGGCAGATTTACCAGGTAGACTCGGTGGAGAATTCTGAAACTACTTTTTTTATTTACAAAGTTAGAGTGTAATGTCAAAATCTAAGCGAATTCACATCATGGCCAATGGGAATGCACGAGTCACAAGCAAATTCAGAATTTAACCACGGCGAAATATAATTTTGACATTACACTACCAATTACAATAACAAAATACATTGGACATTTCTTAATTCGCCACCGAGCCTACCTGTTATATCTGCCTTGACTGACTGAACAGCTGTTGGATTGGCGTTGCCGGACTTGTACTTCATAATTTCATGAAATGATGTCGAAATTCATGGATAATTTTCGTGAACAATTAAATTCATGAAAATTCGTTTATGCAGCGAAAATTCATGAAATGATTTCATGAATTTGCCAACGTATAAACGTAGTAAGTGTTTCAATGTTCACTCGCTCTCAGAAATTTGTATGGAAATTGGCGAGTGTCGGCACTGGTTTCCATGTCGAAACAAGTTCGAGAGAAAATGCAGAAAAAAAGAGCGAAACACGTTATGTGGAGACATGGTATAAAGATGTTTTCGATTATAATCGATAAAATTTAAAGAGACCGATTCCAGAGTAATTTCGTGAGTTATTTAGCCGAAATGCGCATTTCAAGGATAATTTCAACTGGCATTTTTGTATGGCGACCAACGTTATTTAAGGGTAATTAACGCCGAAACAACGATTTTTGCCTAAAGTACCCTTAAATCATGCCAATGTGCAGAGGCTATTACGGCTTACGAGTCTGTTTCAGGGATGTGATAAGTGGGCTTTTCCTACCAAAACTGGTCGGTCTTTTTCCTGTTGGTCGGATGGTCGGACGATTTGAATTTTGGTAGGTTTTTACCTTCTTTCAAGTAACATCGCTGATTTGCTAGATTTTGCCACAACACTGTTTAAAGAAAGTTTGAAAGTTCAAGTATTCATGTCTCTTTCTCACAGCAACAGTTTGCTTGAATACTTTTTGTGTTTCTCTTCGGCAGAGTTTTGTGTAAAGTGGATAAAAGAAGGTGAGCGTTTAATGAAAATTGCTTTGGCGAGCTCACAAAATTTATTTTTAATTTGCTTACGCTTCCACACAGCTCTGCTGCAGCGGAGCGCAAATTTTCTACACTTTCTTTAATAAAAACCAAACTCAGAAACAAATTAGAAATATGCACTATAAACGACATAATGATGTGCACCGAACTGATAAACAAAAACAATGACCTGCACTACGTGTTGTCATCTAAAAAAGATCTTAGATTCAATTTTGATATTTAATTAAAGTTCTGATCTCATTTGTATACCTACTTGGAGACCTGTTAAACCATAGTCGTAACTATTTTAAATTGTTAAAATAAATTACATACACAAATTAATGTACATACATATGTATGTACAAACGCATTGGTACCTTATTATTTTAAGCTAAAACATGTGAAAATACTTGAAGAGTGATATGTATGTATAAGTTCCTATATATGTACCAGTTAAATGAATAAATAAAAATACATAAATTTTCAAAAACCAGCTTAAATGACCAATTTTGTGAAAAAAAATTTTGGTCGGCTGAAAGCTATTTTGGTAGGTTTCGTCGGAAAAAAATTTTCAAAGTGGCAACCCTGGTCTGTTTGCTGGGTATATATATGTAAATACATACATATATGTATGTAATACGATTTGGCATTCCTTTATGTATGTATTTTGTTAACACCTTTAACATGTACATTGTACGTATGTACATACCAGATGTATTTTTATCAAAATACCTTCAGACATGCTCACGATTTATCACTTCAAATAAAAATTAAACAAAATACACATTGAATTGATTTATGAATTACCGTCGTTAACTTCTTTTAAGACAACGAATCTTAATTGCTGTTCACTTCACAATGATGACGTTGTTTAGTTAGCGCGTGCAATGAAATTGGCTGTAATGTTTCTTTTGTTTTAAAGTTTTTCTATGCTTACACTTGCTCTTAGTTTGTAGTCTTATTGGACGAATTAATTTGTACCGTGCGAATAAACAATGGACAATATGGCCACCGATTTGATAGCGCGGAAGAAATTAATGAAACAGCTGTTTTGTAGAAGAGAAGTGTGCACAAATGTTGCCACATGGTTTGCAAAATTTAAATTTATTTCCCATTAAAACGTGATTTGAGAGCAACGTCCCAATAAACATTTTTCTTCATTTTCAATTTGAGGTTCATTTGAGAAGTAACCCTATTGTCAAATATCAAACATTAGTTATCAAATGCACCTCAAATTTCTCTTGATAGCGTTCTCAAACAAAAAGGTACATTTTTAGTATGAGATTTTGGGCTGATTCTCAATTTGATAAACTTCGTTTTCTCAAACCAATTTCAAAGGTGGTACGAAATGGAATGCAATCAATAGATCTATGTCTGTATTACATATTTGTACTCTGATGTGATGTTTTTCATTTACCCGTGCGGGTGAATTTCGCCGATGCTTTTTGTACAGTCATATGAGTATATTAATATCTTTTTTAATATGCATACACACATATGAGAAACAAACTATGTTTTTATTAAAGTTTGTGTAACTTCAGAAAAAGCAACAAACAAATAAAATAAGAGTAAGAAATACAGAATTATTATTACACAAAATCATTTTCAACCATCATCATTTCAACCGTTAAGAGACTCCTCAAGTAAAACAACGAAACATACAAAATTTCTTCGTTCCTTGAAACCTTGACATGTTGAAATTCGTGAAATGGTACAAAATGCGAAACAAGTTTTTTTTCAAATGTGTTGTAAGTTATTCTAAAATTGATAAACAATGTTTGATGAAAACTTGAAAATATGTTTATTTTCAAATTATATATATGCTGATTCTAAAATTTAGAAACAATACGTTTGCGAATTTCTTTTTCAGTGTTTAATGGGTACTAGTATCGCCGGTGGTCGAAATTCGACCATGCAATTTATTTTTTCAACTTTGTATTGGTACAAAAATTATACCTTTTCGCGGAGATAAGCAACACTTTCCAAATTCCAGTTGTACCGCAACACTGATTTGCCCTTTTGATCACGGTCCGACGCGAAATGATGGTCAAAATCAAGGCAGATCTAGGAAGGTAGGCCCGGTGAGTGCTTTTAAATTAAAGCGACTCTTCAACTGTGTTTACGATATTTGTAAACACGTTTACGATATCTATTTATCTTAACCAAAAATTTTATTTATTAATTATAAAGAAATTAAATAATTTATAGAAAAAATTATATGCCTATGCACTGCTCCTGACTCATACGAACACATCCATATCAATTTTATGTGGATATGAGTATGTTAAATTTGCAAAACAGCCTGGCAATTGTTTGTATGGAAAAAATGTTAGCCTATTAATATATAGATAGTGGGCACATTTGCCAATGAAGCAAAAACGAAGTAAATCAAAAATGGTACAAAACTAAAAACTTTATTGATTAATTATAAAGAAATTAAATAATTTATAGAAAAAATTATATGCCTATGCACTGCTCCTGACTCATACGAACACATCCATATCAATTTTATGTGGATACCCAGCAGTATTTGAGGTAAGGAGGTGCATATTCAATAGAATATTCATTATGAAAAATAGCCTGAAAGTAAGTTCAAAATTCATTGCTGAAAAAATAACTGAACACGCACTGAAGACATCAGGTGTACTGAAATACATGCTATGGAAGTTCTCCCTGCGTATTCAGGCCTTTTTTCCTACAGAAACTCTCCCTTCTCGTTCGGCAGTTTTTAGGTAGTTGATTTTCGACGCCACCTCTATATAAAAACGAAAGGGAAAGTTCAGATATTAGAACTACATCTCTACTGAATATTCAATAGGAAATATGTGCTGTTTTCCAGCTGATAAATACTGCTGGGTATGAGTATGTTAAATGTGCTAAACAGCCTGGCAATTGTTTGTATGGGAAAAATGTTAGCCTATTAATATATAGATACCACTGACAGTATCCACCCTGTAGGGAAAATCTCTAGTTCCGAACTAGGTTGCTTCTAGTGCATTTTTCGCAACTACTATTGCGAGCTAAATCTCTTTTGCATGTTATCAACTGGCGAATTTAACACGGTGATGTCATAGGCGGTGTCAATTGTCGCCCTCTGCACTACATTTCCGATAGTTCTGAACTAGTAATAAATTCTACAGTTTGCACTAGTTTGTTTGTTGGCATAACTTTGATAATTCTGAACTAGCTAAAAATTCCTACAAATTCCACAGTTTTACGTCTGCCATTTAAGAGCAGCATTTGACATGCTTAAAGCAAGTCGCGCGATGGCAAAGTGGCAAACGCATGGGCCTGTCAATCTGAGGGGCGCGGTTCGAATCCTGTCGGTGTCGAGGTGGATGATAATTTTTATTTTTTTTAACTAAGTAATATTTTTTTATTTATTTATTTAATAAAAATTTACAAAAATGATTAAAAAGTAATTATGTAAATAAAAAAAAATTATAAATAAGCCTGAGGGATCGGAAGAGCATAATTTATTTATTTATTTATTCTACTTCAGTCTACAAAATTATAACTTCTTACAGACTAGTTAAAAATACAAAATAAATCCATCTTAAATTTATGTAAATTAGGGGAACATTTCATTTCATACAAGTTAAGATGCAAATAGAAAACTCTTTATATAAAATGCTTTACTAAACATCTGAGAATTGCAGAAATACAAAGCCGACGGTAATTGAACGAAAGAAATATTTTCATAGAATTTTTGTCACCTCGAAATTGCATACTAATCAAAGTGTGTCTTATAAAGGTCACCCAATTTACTCCTTCTGAACTGGTGAGTGTCTAACTACAATTGATCTAGTTCATTTTTGACACCTTTTTGCTAGTTCGGAACTAGAAATTTTGCTCACTATTTATTAAGTTTCCTGCAGAGAAGCAATTCACACGGACACAGCAGCGCACTAACAGAAATGTTGATTACACGTTTTCGAAATCACTCGTACCAGAATTAAGGATATAACTAGTTCTGAACTAGTTTTTCCCCAAAGGCTTTGCATATATGTAATAATAATATAATACAATAGCGCTATTATAACTCTGACGAGTTTTATGTCCGAGCTTTTCTCCCAATTCGAGGTGGGCTCCTTTTGTTTTTCCTACTAATTGGGTAGACCTACAGTTTTATGCCGGCTCCGAACGGCGAATGCATTTTTTGTGAGAAGCTTTTTCATGGCAGAAATACACTCTGAGGGTATGCCGCCCACTGCGGAGAGGTGACCGCCGCTCTTAAAAACCCAATAATTGGATTTTTACTAATTAGAAAAATTGTTTTGGTGTTTTGCTCGGACTGGGGTTTGAACCCGAGACCTCTGGCATAGCAGGCGAGCACTCTACCCATTGCACGACAGCGGCATATATGTACGAGTATGTAAAGATGTAAAAACATATGTTTGGAAAATATTAACAATGTAATACATAAATGCAAACACATAAATTATTATTTATAATCGCGCAGTGCGAGGCAGCACACACTCCTTTATGCGGGATTTTCTGATTAATGCAATTCCTGTGTACACAATTAAGGACCACAAATCGTACAACTTTATTTCAGTTACATATTATGTACCTACCCAGCAAAAAATCTACGCCTTATTTAAGAATTATAACAGAAGATTTAAAGGCTTGAGATATAATGCCTGAAAATTTTAATTGAAGCTAATTTGTATGGGCAAAGGCTGATTTTCCTGTGTTGATATCATCAGTAGAGGTGGGAAAATATCGATGGCGCTATCGATAGTATCGATATTTTATTTTTTTGAACACTATCGAAGACCATCGATGGCTATCGATAGTTTTACAACTTTTACATCTCCATATTGCACCACACTATTTCAGATTCTGTTAAGATTTTCTATTCGTCTATGTACAAAAAAATTTAAACGACATTATAGAAAGCTTTGAAGATTTTTTTTGTTTCGACTTCAAACTTTCTTTCATTTGAAATATACTGGACTGAATGTAAAAGATTGAGATTCTTATGTTTTCTTGAATTTTTAAAATTTTCGGCGATAGTTCTATCGATAGTACTATCGATGGTTTATTTTTTGAAGACTATCGAAGACTATCAATGGGCCGTATTAATAAAAACGAAGCAAATACTTTTACTCAAGATTTTAGAAATTTGACATCAATTTGTATGAACCAAATTTAAAAATTCCAACGAAGAATCACGCTTGCCAATAAATGCTACTTCGGACTAAGTAGGCAACTGAAAAGTAAAGTCCTCTCTCGACAAACAAAAATCACACTCTACAGGACGCTCATCGTTCCAGTCCTCATGTACGGCGCAGAAGCATGGACAATTTCAAAATCAGATGAGATGGCACTTGGAGTATTCGAGAGAAAAGTTCTTCGTAAGATTTATGGACCTTTGCGCGTTGGCGTGGGCGAGTATCGACGGAGATTTAACGATGAGCTGTACGAGCTTTACACAGACATCGACATTGTTCAGCGAATAAAGATCCAGCGGCTGCGTTGGGCAGGTCATGTCGTGAGAATGGACGAAGGCGCTCCGGCTAAGAAAGCATTTCTATCGAAACCCGCTGAACGCAAAAGAAAAGGGAGACCTCCACTGCGTTGGGAAAATCAGGTGGACAGCGATGCTGCCTCCCTAGGTGTTCCCAAGTGGCGCCATGCTGCACGAAACAGAAGCAATTGGCGCGCTCTGTTGGACTCGGCCAGAATCGTCTAGACGGTTAAGCGCCAATCAAGAAGAAGAAGAAATTTAAAAATTTGAGTAAAAGGTCTCAAAATTTAAGTAAAAGCAAATACTCGGCTTTTATTAATATGACCCATTAGTTTTTTTTAAAACTATCAAAAACTATCGATGGTGGCACTATCGATAGTTTCCCACCTCTAGTCAAGAAGATTATAAGATCTGAGACCACACCTTAAGCCCAAATTACATTAGCGCTGTGGCATTGGCAGTGACGCTTTTAAAAATCAGCTGATTCAGCTAATATGAGCAGAGACTGCCAGAACAAACACAATGCAGCAGGCAGTATTTGGCAGTGACTTCTTTATATATTAGGTCTGTTTCCTTTTACTTTGGACACGTGATGACATAATTAAAATAATCAATCTTGTTTTATTTTTTCCTTTGCTCTTTCTTCTTCTTTGCTTGTTCATCCCGCCAGCAATATTTGCTAGTGGAAATCAAATAAGTAAAAATTTATTTCTCTTCCGCTTGCTTGCATAAAAGTACGGAAACACAAAATTAGTAAAAATATATTACATTGGATAGTACGGAAACAGACATAAGTTCACATCAACGTTATTATTCATACATTTATATATTTATGTACATGTACATATATGTATATATCGGAATAAGATGAGCGCGCGCAATTAACCACTTAACATTTCATTGCATGTCAGTTGAAAATGGACTGAGGCGACAATATGCAATTTTTACGCTCGCCATACATTGTACTTTGTTTATGAAAACCAAATTTTCTTTCTCTCAGTGGAGGATGTGTTAAAATGAAGTATTAAAACATTTGGAACAGAGAGAATGAGTGCCAGCAGCGTTGCCAGCGTATTCCAGTTTTACAACTTAGCAGCAGCTTGGGCTTATTAGTCTGTTTGCTGGGTATGTACATATCAGTGGCGGATCCACGGGGGGGGTTTTGGGGGTTCAAACCCCCCCTTGTGGTTTATCATAGATCCAAAATTAATGCCCTTATAGATTCTGCGCCCAAATTTCCCAAACTGATCAAGGAAAACTATCATTCCAAAAGCAATGGTTGGACGAAAAAAGTTCATGTAGGTACCTTTGGACGCACGTGCATAAAATCAAATTTGTCAAATACTATTCGCAAATTGCCAAATCGCAAATTTATTTTCTTTTTTTCTTATCCCTATTTTTATCGGGATTGTACAGAATTAATTTGGTCAGAAATGTCTGAATCGTTGGAGAAATTGCTCTTTTCAGAGGCATTTCGCAATTCTTGTTTAAATTAATCTTTTAAAAATTTGAGTATATAAAAACAAGAACAAGAATAATTCTATTAAAAATATAAATATAACCAAAAAGTACTACATACATATATTCTTATTTATTTTGGCTTTAAATGCAAGGGTAAGTGAAATTGATGATCAATTTGCCACCAATACCATACGATACTCATTCGCACGTACCAATGCAAAAATATACATACATACGTTATACATGTTATTTAGAACTTCAATTGAAATCTCCTGCACTTTATGTGATGACATACATATTGTTAATTTGGAGGGTTTTGATTTTGTTGTGTTTAAGGTGTGGGAAATGGCGCAACTAGTATATAGAATAATAATAGTAGGTGGTATTAGTCCATATTTTCACCAGCACACATAGGTAGATTTTCAAGTTTTATGCGGCCAAAAATATTTTATTGTCTACATCTATTCAAAATTGCTTGTTTAATGCAAAATTTTAATAATTTGAGTTAAAAGTCGATTTTATTGAAAAATATATACAGTGACTCAAAAAAAAATCATACTCTTAAATTTATTTCAAAGAGTTCTGTCGAAAATTTTACTTTCTTATTTTAGTTTAAAAATATAGAAAATTTTTCAATAAAAATTGTTTTAAGCAGGATTTCTGAGCTTATGGAAAAAATCTGAAAAATCGTAGAAATTTCTGAAAGTGGATTAAAAATTTCAAAGCAAGGCCATAATTTATAGAAGATTTTGAGGAAATTTCTAAGAGTACTGTTATGTAGCCAACCCGTTTTAGCGTAAAAAGTGAAATTCTCAATGCTGTGAAAAATTCCGTCAATCTTAGAAGTTTTTTTCTGTACGGTGTAGGGTGAGACCGTTCCAATTAAAATTTCCGAAAAGCCAATGAAAATTTTCAAAAAGTTGAATGTTGCATATTGTTATATTAAAATTGAATGAGCTGCAAAATTGCATACTCAAAACTCTTCTAAAAAATGTAGCTTTAGGATTCTTAGCCCCTTTTTATGATAAGTATTTCCTTGACTTTGAAAAATTGGAAACACTAAAAATACGAAAGCAGGTAATTTTCCAAATAGGCCAATTTTTAATCCATTGTTGATAATTTCTGGCTTTGCATTTTTCCGTAGAGAAATTGACGGGTAATCGATCGGAGGCGATAATATAACTAAATTGCTTTTGAATTAAAAAATTAATATTTTTTTAAGAAAGGCTTAAAAGCTTCAAAATGGTGGGTCTTTTATTATGCTAGGTTGACGATTTCTTCAATAAATAATGATATTTACCTGAAGCACCCGAATCCATGATGTTTACTTTGATAACTGTCTTAAAACTGAAAATATTGACGTTTAAAAATGGGTTACTTAAAATACGTAAAAAAAAAAAATCGAAAAAGTGAGAGAATAATAAGTTTCGACTAGCGGCAGGGACACCCCCGTTGTCTATAAAAGCCGAGAAGACCGGTTTATTATCGCCCGGTCTATTATAAACGTAGAGCGATTTTGGATTTTGCATTTGCACCAATTTTAAAATTTTCAATTTTGGCCGCATAAATTCGTAAAATCTACCTATGTGCAGCGTCTGCCCTTAAAAAACATCTTCCAAAAAAAGAAATTTTCAAAACCCCCCCCCTTGCCGAAATCCTGGATCCGCGCCTGGTACATATGTAGTATGTATGTACACAGTAAAAAATGTTAGCTTATTTCTAATATCATTTGGTACTTCATTTAATCATTCTTGGAATTAAATTTGAATTTTAATGCCAAAAAGTCTTATTTTAAACTATGAGAAGTTTTACAATTTTATTTAATCCAAAATAGTTTTGAAATAAAATCTTGAAAAGTATTAAAATTCCTACGAGAGAGGTTTAATTATTTAAAGCTTAAAACAAATCCTGAAAAGTATAAAAAACTTTCTCTTTCTCACTTTTGTTTTGAATTCAAAACAAAAAAAAAAAGTTATAAAAAAATATCAGAAAAAATTGTCAAAGTAAATTAATACAAAGCATTTCTTAAATAAAATACGATGGAGAAAAAAAATTGCTTAAATACTAAATGACCCGCAAAGCGAATTTTTCATGCCGATTGCATCAAGTAAAACAGGAGATTAATTAAATATTATGAGGGTAAATTTTTTTTCTATATTTTTCAGTCATAAGGCTCTGTAGATACCTCAATATCACTGCAAGAATGCGACGGTGCTGAAATCTCGACAAGGAGTGGAGTGTTTCCTGATTTTCTTGTGTTACCGAGGAATACAAAACAACCAACAAATAATTTCCTTTGTTCATTAACTAGTGCGTGAATCAAAGAATTTTTTTACCCTAACATAGTTGCTACCATGTAAGGCGTGCAGAAAAAATTTCACTAGCGTACTCGTTATTACATATTTTTCCAGTTTTTAAACTTAAAATAATTGTAAGTTTTAATTTTTTAAACCAGCTTTCTTGCATGAAAGTGAAAATTTTCTTATTTGGTAGACTAACGCGGTAACTATCTACATATCGCACCCTAAATCATAAAGGGGCACAACTCAAAATTCAAAAATTTTCAGGAGAGCCAAAAAACTTTTTTTCATTACAAGCAATCGTATGGCAAAGGGCCAGGTATAATGGTTATTTTTCGGTCGAAAGACACAGTTATTCAAAAGTTTTTTTTTTGGCAATCTCCAGAGATATGTTCCGTATACCCGTTTATGAAAAAAACTCGATTTCGAAAAATTTTGAGTTGTGCCCGTTTATGATTTAGGGTGCGATATGTATGTAGATCATTTAAGTGAAATTTTAATTTGTGTTTCCTTCCGCGAGCTTAACTTTTACAACTTAAAATATATTACCTCTGTTGTAATATTATATCATCTCAAATAAAATGAACATTCCTACATATTTCTCATTAATCTTTTGGATATAGGATTATTTGGAGGATTGTTAACTTGTTGATTAGTATATCCAGTGGAAATAATATAAGGGTTTATTTTTAAATCCAGAAAAGTATAAAATTTATTCCAATTTTAGGATAGATCTAATACCATTTCAACTATTTTTATTACCAAAAATATTCTAAAAATAATCAAAATTTGGTTTCGATTTAATTCCAAGAAAGTATTGATTTGACACCAAGAATAATTTCTGCCTCTCAATACTCGTATTCTCTTCTTTTTTTTTTAAACCAGAATGGTTTTCATTTTATCCTTTTTGGTATTGGTATATATAAATACCAAAATGGTATTAAAATTAAACTAAAATTTTTACTGTGTAGGCATGCTTATGTTCATATGAATTTGTTTGGGCTTCCTGGGACATTTGACTGGCATTGATGGGGGCCAGTTTTACTCGTGTATGTTCAAGGAATCTATTAGGGAGTAAGTTTTAACCAATACAAAAGCCACAAATTCACTGTCGTAATCATTAAACACGTACTTATGCTACTTACATATGTATGTACATATGTCTATTTACATTATCGTACATATAAAATGGCTCGTCGTATGTGCAGCAAAGCCCAATTCACGGAAAGGTTCAAAGTAAAATCAGTGTTCAGCTGTTGGGAAGGCAAAAGTTAGTAGCTTTATATATATTTAATAATAAAATGTTGCATAAAATAAAACGCGTAAATAATGCGATTGCATCAAGAAACACATCTGTGTCCAGTCGTCGTTTAAATGCACTGATTCTTTTCTATTGCGCGTATTTTATATTTATAAGATTAGGAGCTACGCAAGCGGAGGAAGACTCTGTTTCCGTCGATAACGGTAAACTAACTAAAAAAATTAATAAAAAAAAAATTATTTATGAGTGTCAATGTGTATTGTGAATCGTTTCCTTATAGAGATATCTCATATCGGTGATGATTGTCAAGTAACACCCGTTATACACGTTCTTCAATATCCTGGTTGTGTGCCGAAACCAATACCTTCATTTGCCTGTGTTGGTCGGTGCGCCAGTTATATACAAGTAAAATTTGATTTAACATATTTATTGTATTTATAAAGTTGTCTCTTTTTTAAAATCTAATAGCTGAAATTAGACATCGCTAATTTTATACAAATCTGAATGTTATAAACTTCTTAAACTTTGTGATGTGTTCCAGTTTTTAATATTATACATATCGAGCCCTAACCACCATAAAAGTGTATCCAACAAAAAGTAACTTTTACAGCAGAAGGTTTTTTTTTTTTTTTAATATTTTTTTCATACAGTTTGTATACAGTCCTGAAATTTATTTAGTCTCTTTATTTTTTTCTCAGAAAATAAAAGTTATTTTTTCAGTTTTTTTGTTGCTCAGAGAATAAAAGTTTCTTCAGTTTAATTTTGGCAGATTTCGCCATATAAATAGGTAAGTATATATATAAATTTTTAATTTATGTAGCAAAATCTGCAAATGTAGCCAAAATTAAACTGAAAAAACTTTTATTCTCTGATCAAAAAAATAAAACTCAAAAAATAACTTTTATTTTCTACGCAAAAAATAAAACTGATAAAATAACTTTAATTTTGTGATCGAAAAATAAAACTCAAAAAATATCTTTTTTTTTCTGAGCGAAAATTAAAGCTCAAAAATAACTTATTTTCTAGGCAAAAATTAAACCCCAAAATTAACTTGTTTTTTTTATAACTCAGAAAATAATTATTAAAAATCATTTTTTTTTATAAAAATTGAAAAAATAAAATTTAATGCACCGAGAGGTAGTCTGCGTTACGGTGATTGCATCTGTGTACTTCTTTTGAAATTAGCATCTCTCTTCCAGCATGATTTTTTCCTTTCGAAATTCGTGCCAGCGGATCATTAGGTGAGTTCCCGTGGTAGTGATCCAGATCCGGTTACAAATTCCGCAAGCAAATGCAAAAACAAATTTGTATTCCTGGTATTTATCTGGATCAAAAAAATCTATTACAATCTATACGGATCCGAAATTGATACAGATAAACACCAGGATCACACAATTCTTGTTGCATTTGCATGCAAACTTCTTATCCGGATCTGGATCACTGCCACGGGAACTCGCCTAATATTAGATATTTACCTTTTGATTTTATTTTAATATGAATTTTCTCATTTTAATCAAACTTGGTGGCCGCTGTGGTGCAGTGGGTAGAGTGCTCGCCTGCTGTGCCAGAGGTCTCGGGTTCAAACCCCAGTCCGAGCAAACACCAAAAAAATTTCTTTTAATTAGTAAAAATTCAATTATTGGGTTTTTAAGAGCAGCGGTCACCTCTCAGCAGTGGGAGGCATACCCTCCGAGTGTATTTCTGCCATGAAAAAGCTTCTCACAAAAAATGCATTCGCCGTTCGGAGCCGGGATAAAACTGTAGGTGCACCCAATTAGTAGGAATTTAGGGGAAAAAATGAACTAAAAAGTTTTGTCGGCATGCTTTTGCGCGTCTTTTGTTTGTACGATAATTCGTTTTTGCGCTAGAAAATAATATAACGCATTTTTGCACTGGGGTGTACATATATGTATATATATCGAAAGCTGTAATAGAGACTAAGGGCCGCTTACTCCACCTCTGATTAACGCTAACCACGGTTAAAGCCCGGTTAAACATAATTATCGACTCCATCAAACCATACATTTAATATGTGGTCGATAATGCAGTGTATAGCTTAACCGGACCTTTTTCCTCCGGTTACCGTTAATGAGAGTAAATATCAGTAAACTATACACACGGATAAAACTATATTGACATCCATAGCTTACGGATCAGACAGGATTATCCATATATTTATATGGGTGTGACATCAATATAGTTTTCTCCGTGCACTGATGCGAATACAAATATAACGCATTTAAGGCATAGCGGTACATATAACACAAAACTCTGTTAAAATTTGTTTGAAAGATCTCATCCATAGGCTCATTTGATTTATTTTTCTTGGTTCTCATTCATTTCAATGAACTCTATGGCTAATAATGTTTTTAAATTCAAAGCATTTTAAAGCAAATATCTGTTGTTAACTCTTTAAGGTTTCCGGTAGTAAAATTTGGCAAATGGAACGTTCATGCATGTGCTGTCAAGAATCGGGTGAACGCGAAGCCGCAGTCTCGCTATTCTGTCCAAAAGCTAAACATGGAGAACGCAAGTTTAAAAAGGTACTAACGAAGGCGCCATTGGAGTGTATGTGTCGTCCGTGCACATCGATTGAAGAGTCTGGCATTATACCGCAAGAAATCGCTGGTTACTCAGATGAAGGTCCCTTAAATAATCATTTTCGCCGCACAGCCTTGCAGTAGACAAATAACTGGATATTAAAACTTTTTGTATTCACAGTTTGACCAAGAATAAAATAAATAAATGGTCTCATTAATCAATGATTAATTGAAAATATGTATTTAACTTTGAAACCGTTTCCACAAAATGCATATTTAGTCGCAAGAGAATTCCGATGCAGCGTAGTACTTAAAGTTATTAGCCAGCACGGTAGGCAGGAAGCGACGATAGGTTGCATGAAAATGTCGAGAAAAAAGGAAAGTGGGGTTGTGTTATGTGATGTTTATAGATGAAACATCCGTTGAAATTAAAATCCGAGCTGCTCCTTTTTCAAGGATATCCACATTTTTTGTTTTTTTTTGAAAGGATCAAATATTGAGGAAATCGAAAATTCGCCACTGTCCAAATTTTTCCGATTTCAATATATTATTTGGTCGCTAAGGGATACAAAAAAAGGTATTAAAAAGAAAAAAGGACACCTGTAGTGGAAAAATCCAACGTGAACAGAACCCAAAGGATAACCACTGAAATATAAAATAACACAAAAAGTACCCACTTTAATTTGCGTATAACTCCTAAAATGTTAACTCTACGTGAAAATTCCTTATTATATGTTTCATTCAGAATAAATAAAGAAATATTTCTTTGATATGCAATTTTGATGTACCTGCAGTGCTTAATGTACTTTTGTGCATCTAAAGTGAAAATTTCAAAAAAAGTACGTTTTTTTTATGGTGCTATTTTAAGTTCAAATATTTTTCTAGTTTATGTAAATATTTTAATCTAATGATCCAACTCTCATTCCTACATATCTATACGTTAATACTAAAAAAGAGTTAGAGCTGAGATACGCGCTAGCTGTGCACGGTGGGCGGGAAGCAACAATAGGTTGCATGGGAATATCGTAAAAACGATGGCCCAACGAATATGTGCCTAGCTGTGTGCTGGTACTAATTTTCGTTTAAATAAAATGTTGGAGATTTTATTCACGCTTGCTGTGTGTTTATGAAGTATATTAGAATATCATTTTACGTAAGTTTTTAGCCGGCGATCGTTTTTTCGATATTCCCATGCAACCTATTGTTGCTTACCGTCCACCGTGCACAGCTAGCGCGTATTTCAGCTCTAATTCTTTTTAATATTAACGTATAGATATGTAAGAATGAGAATTGGATCATTAGATTAAAATATTTACATAAACTAGACAAATATTTGAACTTAAAATAGCACCATAAAAAAAAGTACTTTTTTTTGAAATTTTCACTTTAGATGGACCAAAGTGCATTAACCACTGCAGGTAGATGAAAATCGTATATCAAAGAAATATTCCTTTATTTATTCTGAATGAAACATATTATACGGAATTTTCACGTAGAGTTAACATTTTAGGAGTTATGCGCAAATTAAAATGGGTACTTTTTGTGTTATTTTATATTTCAGTGGTTATCCTTTAGGTCCTGTTCACATTGGATTTTTCCACTATAGGTGTCCTTTTTTCTTTTTAATACCTTTTTTTGTATCCCTTAGCGACCAAATAATGTATCAAAATCGGAAAAATTTGGACAGTGGCGAATTTTCGATTTCCTCAATATTTGATCCTTTCAAAAAAAACAAAAAATGTGGATATCCTTGAAAAAGGAGCAGCTCGGATTTTAATTTCAACGGATGTTTCATCTATAAACATCACATAATACAACCCCACTTTCCTTTTTTCTCGACATTTTCATGCAACCTATCGTCGCTTCCTGCCTACCGTGCCAGAAGTAACTGGATCGCAATACACAAACAAAAAACGTGTAACAGAGCAGAAGAAGGGGTAGCGTAGTGTGAATTAACTCTCCCATTCAGTCAACCCATCATTAACCTAAAAATTTGTTACACTCGTAAATAACATATGCACATAGCGATGTAGCGCTACTTGTGGTCCACACACACTCACTCTTAGTAATGAGTAAATTAGAGTAATAACCCTTTTTCTCATAATTTCTTAAGAATGAATTATTATTCCTACTTTTGCATCTTAACTTGATGAATTTTTTTCGGAAATATGTATTTAAGTTGACGATGCACTGAAACCGATTGTTTTTTGCATTTTTTTTTTTTGCCTTTGGGGCAGAATATTTCGTAAATTTAAATATTTGGAGCTCGGGTTCGCATTCATCGCATCAAAAACCGGTCCGTATTATAAACAAATGTTTTTATACTCAGCCTTACGTAGTACACAGAGTATTATAGTCTTGGCCACATAACGATAGTACGTATGTAACACCATGAAATAATATGGAAAATATATGGACTTATACATATTCAAAAATTGAAATTTGGTACACAGGTTCCTGTATAGACAGGGATGGTATTGAAAATTGATGAAATCGGATGGTAGCCACGCAGATTTTCTCTACATAGCATAATTCGAAAAACACACAAAAAATGATATCTCAGTCATAAACATAGCCCCTTATAAAGAATTTTCGAAAATGTGTTGTGCCACGCCCACTCATTAAATGGTAAAATTTTAAAAGTTTCATAAATCATATCGTCCCCTCAATATAACAATAGCGTATGTGCGCCATTATTTTTTTATTGCATATTTATGATCTCCATCATTGATTCTATGTCTGGTCAAAATTTCGTCAAATTCTACTTCCACAAAGTGGGTCAAAATGTCATTGGAAAAAATGGTGTATAATTTCTTGTTAAAAAATTTAATAGATATCTGATTTGACAAAAACTTTAAACTCGATTTTCTCAAAACCCAAAAAAAATTATACGCTATTGTTATATTGAGGGGACGATATCTCAGGAAGCGTTGCAGATACATCGATGAAATTGGGTACGCATGGCAAAGCGACGTTTTTTTTTTTTTTTTTGTAATTTACAGAGATTTTCATAAAAGTATACAGTGGAGTATCCAATGTTCGGTTCCAATCGAACTTAGGATTCCCTTACCGGTTTTACATTAAAGATTGTGAATCCCATCAAAGGCAAATTTATTTATTTTTTACTCACTCACAATAAAAGAAAGAATAAATTTTTGTATTTGTTAAATGAATAGGCTTTTCGGTGTGAGTATGTAAATTTGTGCTAATGTTAGTTAATTCTATTCGTACTGTGCTAAAGATCTTCATATTTATTTAAAAATAATTATTCGCTTGTCAATAATGTCTCATTTCCTCCATCGTTGCTTATTCTGACTCACACGTTGCTATGTTTGTCGCGCCCGAAGAAATGGAAATAGCTTATAAATACCATCAATTTCTGATGCTGGCAGTTTAGTCGTTTTCGGTCGTGGCCATTGACACATTTGTGAATTGTGATAATTAGCAAGTTCGTATCTTCAGTCTTTCGTTTAAAATTTCTATTTGTGTGTGTATGTAAATATAGCTCATTTACTACAACTAAAATAGGCAAGTATTTGTTACAAGAGCTGATTAAAGTTTTCAAGTCCCTTTTGTATTTTTAGGCTCAAACTTCAAGGAATTATAGTAAAATTTGTACGCAATATACACAATTGAGTTATGACACTATTGAAGTAAAAGAGCTAAATGTACATCGGCTACGCCGTTTTTTGGATTAAAAACAAAAAATAAACCCAAGAATAGAAATTGTTAGCGCGCAGTCATAAAAAATTTATTTTATTATTATTACTTTTTTTAGTTTATCTCTTCGGAAGTCTCAAAATAATGAATTTTTTCATTGAATTTGCAATTGTTGCAGTGGCAGCTATTTTTGCTACCACATCAGCTGAAGAAACTGGTGAGTAAATTTTGCTAAACTATTTATGGGCAAACACATTCATGCATTAAAGTAATTTTTACATTTTTTTGTTTACAAGTTAACATAAGACATATACATATATATACATACATATATACATTGTATATACGTACATATATGTACATATGTAGTATTTTTGTTGTATGTATTTTGATAACTAACTTCAAAATGTAAATTTTATTACATCACCATAATCATTAAGCTCTTGCTGATTAGTCATCAATGATTAAGATAGCGCCTAGCAAAGTTCTGGCATTATATACAATAATAGCAAGTTAATAATCAAACAAGTAAGGAAGCCTAAGTTCGAGTGGAATCGAACATTAGATACTCAGCTGTATGCTTTCATTGTTTGTTTGCGTTTGTTCGATATAGGGTGTATTTTATATGAAACGAGTGCTGCATAAACAGGGCGCAGCCACGCCCATTTTCAAAATTTGTATCAACCATCCAAATAAGCATATAAATATTATTGTTAGTGCAAAATTGCATCCCTCTATGACTTTTAGTTACAAAGACTTCACGTTACAAATTCCAAAAGGGTGTTCCAGAAATATCTTTGTTAAAAAGTAGGCGTGGTCATAAACCGATTTCAATACATTTTTGCGTGTCTATTAACACATGTTATAAAAGTGCATAAACCAAGTTTCGTCATAATATCTCAGTTATTTGTCGAATAATAGGCTCGTAGATTTCTTTGTATAAAAAGAGGCGGTGCCACGCCCATTTTATAAACTTTTTTTATTTTTTGTTTCCGGTCTATTGTAGAACTCATGTCACAAAATTTCAATGAATTATCTTTATATTTCACAGAGATTTCGCTAAAAATGGTTTTATTAGGTCACTTTATAATACCCATATATAAAAGCGGGCGTGGTCGTCAACCGATTTTGGTAATTTTTCGTCCACACATTTGGCTAATTAAATATATCACGCGTACCAAATTTCATCGATATATCTTTAACGGTTTCTGAGTTATGGCTTATAAAACTTTCAATATTTGCCCCTTAATAAGTGGGCGTGGCACCGCCCATTTTCAAAAATTTTTGTATTTTTTATTTTATGTCCGTAGTTGGACTCCTGCCACAAAATTTCAGTGATAGATCTTTATATTTGACAGAGATATCGCTTAAAATGGTTTTATTAGGTCACTTTATAATACCCATATATAAAAGTGGGCGTGGCCGTCAACCGATTTTGATAATTTTTCGTCAAAACATTTGTCTAAGTAAGCAAATTACGCACACCAAATTTCATCGATATATCTTCAACAGTTTCTGAGTTATGACATAAAACTTTCAATGTTTGACCCTTAATAAGTGGGCGTGGCACCGCCCATTTTCCAAAATGTCATCAAATTTCTTCCTAGGGGCCTGAGCTCAACACGTGGGTAAAATTTTATCCCTCTAGCTATATTAGTGGCTGAGATACCAAATTTCCGATTTTTTCTATATAGGAAAAGTGGGCGTGGTCATGGTCCGATTTCGCCCATTTTCAATACCAACCGCTCCAGTCTCGATAACAACTTGCATTTCAAATTTCATCAAAGTATCTCAATTTTTACGCGAGCTATCGTGCGTACGGACGGACGGACGGACGGACGGACGGACATGGCTCAATCGATTTCTCTTTTCACCCTGATCATTTTTATATATATAAGTCCATATCTATCTCGATTATTTCATTATGTTACAATCCACCGTTATGAAATCAAAATTATAATACTCTGTGTACTAGTACAGCTGAGTATAAAAAATATACATACGCATTATACATATACTGTTTCGTTTGTTAATTAATGACATTATCATGATGAAGCGCGTCGATGATAATTTCAAATACGGAAACTGCCAAAACAAATTGACGTTAAGGGGTTTTTTAAGAAACTTAAAACATATAACTCTTTATACTAGCCACTACCCAATAAACACAGACGCGAGGATGATATCGCGGCGAATTCGAGGCGAGTTCGCGAAAGCAGATTTTAGCGAATGTAATTTTTCGGACTCGCCTCGAGTTCGCGGCAAGTTCGAAAAAATCAATCTTCGCGATATCATTTTTTTTTTATTTTTTGTTGTTTTACACTAAAAATCACTATGCTCGAAAAATTTTAAGCGATATCCATAAAAATCAAAAATTATCATTATTTTTTGAGTTTTATTTTTTTGATCAAAAATAAAACTCATTTTTTGAGTGATATATTTATCGCTCAGAAATAATCATTATTCTTTGAGTTTTATTTTTTTGCTTAGGTCGAAAAACTCAAATTGTCTCTGAAGTGCTCTGGAACATAATTATAACATCGTGAATGAGTCATATTTTTGATCGAAAAAATAAAACTCACACAATAATGATTATTTCTGAGCAATAAATATATCACTCAAGGAATAAATGTTATTTCTGATTAAAAAAAATAAAAGTCACACAACAATGATTATTTCTGAGCAATAATATATCACTCAAGGAATAAATGTTATTTCTGATCAAAAAAAATAAAACTCAGAAAATAATGATTATTTTTGAAGAAATATAAAAAAACTCAACATATAATGATTAAATGGCGATTTTTATTATAAAACTCATAATGATTACGGTCCCTGATGAAAACTAATAGCAGCTTTATTCACACGCCCGGCTCTGCTTCTGGTAATACCAGTTTGCAGAGGTGTTAAAATTATGGTACACCAATGGTGCCAAAAAATCATTCCAGGCAATACGATCCGCGCTTTTACTTGTTTTTGTTGCTTTTATAGCAATTTTTTTTTACTTTTAAACCAAAAAAGATTTAAAAAAATTATATACATTTCTACTAGATTTTGGCTATTTTATTCCGAAAGCTTTTTACACGCTTGATGCTGATGGACATAAAACTGAGCGTCATCCTGTGAGTCCTCATGTAAGTATGAATAGTGTATGATGCTACATTTACATTTCCACATATACTATCCCAAACGAATTTATGAGACTCTTTCTATATCGAGCCATATTTGCAGATGTTTTTTTCCGACAAGCTGTTAATGGCAGAAATGTAAATCTATTAAGAAGCACAATTTAATCACGGTTCACCTGTACTATATAGGAAATCTATGAATATATTGTACCTACATATGTATAAACAAAAATATTATTTTCTTTATGTCCATAGACTGCTCAATATTTGCATCGTTTGCGTCGTCAAGTCTTTAGTTCGTCATCGTCTTCATCTTCATCATCGGTATCGTCTGGCAATGGTGGTCCAATATATTTTGGCACACAGAATTCTGTTTCACATTCGCCAGCTGGAGCCGTAAGGTAAGCATTACACCTCGAATATATGTATGGTACATATGTATATTTTGATTGTATAATAATACATAGGCCCGGCTTCACCAAACATACTTAACTTAGTTTAGCCGCAATTTTGATGTATTCGGTTTCATCACTCGTTCTTATCTTAGTCAAAAGTTAGTCCGCTCTTGACTGGACTAAAACCAAACAAAAAATTTGTTTCGCTTGTGCAAATTCAACAACCAAAACAGCAAATACAGCAACCAAACATAAAAAAAAACACTATTTGGCAAAATAGCTGGCAGGTTGCTGCATGCAAAACTATTTCGTGCCACTTGGTAATGAAACCGAAAAGTTAGTTTAACACGGAATCTCGACTAGCATACATAAGTCGTGACTGAAAGTAAACTTAGGTATGGTTGGTGAAACCGGGCGTTAGTACTGATTTCAATTCTTCATTTTTCATGACACTTCTTTATAATTAATAGCTTC
This sequence comes from Urophora cardui, assembly GCA_960531455.1. Taxonomy (NCBI): domain Eukaryota; kingdom Metazoa; phylum Arthropoda; class Insecta; order Diptera; family Tephritidae; genus Urophora; species Urophora cardui. The sequence goes on along the minus strand of OY482672.1, from coordinate 73,750,604 downwards.
TCTAGTCGGTTTGGTGATGATGGCTCAATTGGTAGCATTGGCAGCGGTTATGTTGGCAGTGGTTATGCAGGAAATTCAGCCTCGGCAAGCTCTGCGTTTTCTTCAAATGGTGGTCCGGTGTACTTCAAAACAGAACAATCTGTATCACATTCACCCACTTCCAATATTAAGTAAGAACTTCCAAACTTTTTAAATACTTAAATGTTAGTTACAATTTATTTATTTACAATTCTCTCTTAGCATTTCTAGTCGTTTCGGTGGTGGACCACCTCAGACAGTGGGTAAAACTGTTTCCACCAGCGGCTATATAGATGGGAAAGGGATTGTTCACGCCAATACCTATACTAAAAAAACACCCTAAATAAGGTCAATTAAGATTTTAAGATACACATTTTTTATACACTTGTATATTTAACAGCATATGGCAATAAATAAAAACTAAATAAATTGCCATATGTTTACGTTCCTGCTTATTTTTGTTTTTTTGGGACGCCGATAGATGTCGCTAAAATTCATTTTTTTCATATCTTCGGTATTTATGGTCCGATGTCTAAGTTTGATACACCATTCTCTTTGGCGTGAGAGGAGGGTTTCCACTTTCTAATTGCATTAACCCTATGTGCGCCATTGGGGTCACTTCCACCCAGTACTTAGTGTATACCACCTTAATGTAACTTTTTTTTTGGAATGTTAAACGTCGTTAAAAGGCATTAAACTTTTGCAAAAGAAGTATTTCGATCGAATCAGTAGAACCGGAAATAAATCACATTTAACATTCCGAGGAGTATAAGTTTTTCGCTTCCTGTGGTCTTTTAGGTTCATTTTACAAAGATTTTTTCTGAAGAGACTCCTACTGAAATTTTATGACGAATAATTTTCTAGAACATTTTTACCCTCTAGCGACCTTAAAAATACTATTTCCTGACTATACCCTATTTCCTGACTGTATAAAAAGGGGTCAAAATAAAAAATAAAATAAATTGTCAAGTCAATATTTTTTTCATTGAAGATTTAAGTTAAACTTTATTTGATTAGATGAGGTATAAAATTGCGTACTCAAAGGCTAATCTTCCAGTCGGTTTTTGGCTAGCAAGCTAATACAACGTATGCACTGAAATTCAGTGAATGTGATCATAGCTTTAAAATACAAAAACAAACAGCAGCGCTCGCATTGTGCTACATACCTATGTTTGTAGTTTGTCATAACGTCATTTCGCTTGACTGAGCTTATGAACTTCAATTTAAAGTTCAAAATACGAACCACTTACTTTAATTCTATCGAAAATTAATAATTTCAAGTAGCTTGAGAATCTCAGTAGGTATTTCTCTCTGATACGTACATGCAGGGACCGAAAATAACGGTTATTTTTTTTAGTGTGGTGAAAAGGTTACGCAAAAATAACCTTTATCTTCTTTTGGTCCTTACCATTATAAAAACCAAAAAACCGATTTGGGCCTGAATAACCGTTATGGCAACCAAAAAACTGTTTTGGGCCTGAATATCCGTTATTCAGATTTTTATTTTTTTTGGTCAGCTATAAAAATCAAGCCTGTTTATTTGTCAATATTTCTTCACGATATTGGTATCAAATGAAAGGTTTTGAGCAGGGCTTTTACATAGAGGTGTATTTGTTAAGATTCGTAGGTCGGGTTCCCAGTTACGGGTGATAAGTGGACCCGGATGCCATGGAATGTTTTAAGCAATATTGGTATCAAATGAAAAGAGGTAATCAGAGCTACAATCTCTGCTCAACACCTTTCATTTGATACCAAATCGTCCAGAAATATTGACAAATAAATAAGCTTGACTTTTATAGCTGACCAAAAAAAAAATAAAAATCTGAATAACGGTTATTCAGGCCCGAAATAGTTTCATGGTTGCCATAACGGTTATTCAAGCCCAAAACACTTTTTTGGTTGCCATAACGGTTATTCAGGCCCAAAACGGTTTTTTGGTTTTTATAATGGTTATTAAGGAGCAATAAATTTTTTTTCTCATGATAATGGTTAAATAAGACTTTTACCCAATTTTTCTTATAACCGTTACGTCCCTGCGTACATGTGTATGTATACATATATATTACAAGTAAGTTCGGTGGTTGAAAGTCCACAGTGGTAATAATTTCTAAATACATTATAAATAACGTGCCAATAATACTAAAAGAGCAGTTGAGATGGTTATAAATGAAGCCCTTTGTGGGGCACTGCCCGCCTTGGCGTATGTATTCACCCATGACATTATCGAATTGCGATTACATTTTAGCCAATCGAAGTTCGCGTGCATGCTCTTCATAGACACAGTCTCCAAATCATCTTGCACCTGATTACTATTCTTAATTTTATTCAAAAGTACCATGTACTATGAAAGAAATAATGAAAATAACATGGATATATATGAACAGATGTATTCTTCGAAGATACCATCTGAATGCACACATATTTATTGTATGTATGCAATTAGATGTGTTTTCAGAGAAATACTCACTTTGGATTGTTGGTCATCGTTCACAACGTAACCGGCCATATCGCGCATGGCCAAATTAAGTGGATTCTCTCCGCCGAAACCTGCTGTCAACCTACTGTATTCCTCCCAATTATCGTTAAGAAACTCAATGCTAACCAAAAGTCCAGTATTGCTACGGGAGTATGCAGCACTAAGTAGAGTGATTCGTTCCTGAGTACGCCAATCTGCAGACTTATCAATCGAACTGCTCACGAACTTTCGCAGTTGGGATTCGCTTTCGGAGCAACCCAATGCAGATATGAGAGTACGTCGGAATGCCTGATCATTGGACTGTAAGACGTAATTGTAGACAAAATCAAATTCAGCATCGCCAGACTGACGAAGACCGTTGCAGTAAATTTGCGACTGAAGATTTGGTTCGATGGCAACACCATTGTTAATAAATAATTTCAATTTGTTGTTGGTCTCTTGTAGACAGTTCTTGTTACCAGCTAAACAGGCGAGAGAGATGGCAATATTACGTACGAATTTTGTTAGATGCTGCTCGCCGGGTCTGTCATCTATCGCCATCTTATCAAAGAGACCTTCAACTAATGACGCGATAAAAGTTTGAAAGTTTTTGTAATCGGCATCACCGCTCAAATATTTGTCGAGTGTGGTGATTATAGAAGATGCGGTCGACCAAGGAGCATACTGATCTTCAAGCGGAAGATATTGAAGCATGTCCAAAAGGATGCTGTGACTGAGACGTCCCGTTGTGCTAAACTTGTATACATCATAGATGAATTGCGCACGATTTCGTGGATGGAACTTGTATGGTCGAGATTTTAGTACATCAATAATGAGATTCCAATTCTGTTCGTCATAGTTGATGCGATAGAACCCAGTTGATTGTTTATTCAGCATTAGCCAATCGTCAGGTGATAAGTTGTCATCGGTGATTACGATTTGCTCCGTTTTGAGAAGATAATGCGATGCCGTTGTGTTTCGGTAGTCGGGTTTTGATTTGTGAGCGTAATTTAGAGGAATATACCATGTTTTTTCTGAGGTTCGGTCTTTATTTTCATTATATGCCTCTTGTTGTATCGTAAAAGACTTTTTATTGTAGTCACGTTTTACGGTAAGTAGTGGGTAACTTGATTGCTGTGACCAGCTTGAGAACATGGCCTTCATTGTGGCCGGTAGAGCGAAATTCTGAGCGCCAGCCGCTATACTAAGAGCGGTAAATAGTTTATCTTCATCAGCGGCGCTATATTGGCTGTTGGAAATTTAATTAATGATATTATTAAATAGTGAGGTGGTATCATTAATATTATTATAACCAATAAATAATAATTTGTAGTTTGTGGGAGGATTTTCTATGAAACAGCTTCCTACATATCTAAATTCGGATCCCTTGCTTAATATTTTCGGTAGACAACTGGTAAAAAATAGTTGTTTTATATTTAGGGCCGGTTTCACCATCTCCGGTTAAGCACTTAACCAGAGATTTTTGCCCGGTTAAGCAATTTATTTGACAGCTCGCCATACAATTTACGTCAAATTAACCAGCGATTAAATTAACCGGAGATGGTGAAACCGGCCCTTAAACTTACTTGTCAGTCAAATAAATGTTCAATCCTTGACGAAACACAGCATCGGTTAGAGCACATTGCCACATATACAACACAGAACCAGCTTTCGAATACGAAATAGAATCATAGCGTGCCGAAATCTCGGCCGGAGTTTGTACATAATGCGTCATGGGATTCATATCACCTTTACCATCGGCGGTCAAGGCTTTCTGGTAGTCATTGATCAGAAACATTTGATATACGTCCCATTCGGGATAAGCCTAGACAATAAAATACAAGGAATTAGCGGCTAGATGAAGGTTTTTTTTTGTATTTTTGTTTTTAGTTTTGTGTAAAATGAATAAACATTTGCTAGTATTAGCCATGGGTAATGGCGCAATTTTTTTGGCGCTGATACAATAACGCCAGCGCCAACCGTGGCGCCAACTCACGGTACTGGCGCAATAACACCTTTAGCGCAATTGTCATCGAATAATCGATAAATAACATTTTTTCGCTTGTTACTGTTTACCATCCCCGTTTTATTTCTTTTGGCGCAATTCTGCTTACATATACGAGGGCACAATTAATTTTAATTTTCATAATCATTTGGAAAAATATTCCGTATATATGTGAAAATATGCTGGAAATTAGAGTCACTTAGATCACTATCAAGCACACATAATTGTGACGTTGTCATACGTATACATATACTATGATGCTGTTATTGGCGTTGTGGTTGCGCCATTTTACACTAGCGCTATATTGGAGCTGGTGTTAGCGCACGAAATTGAGTCAGTGTTATATTGCAATAGCGCATCATTGAGTTGGCGCTACATTGAGTTGGCGCTACATTGAGTTGGCGCTATATTGAGTTGGCGCATTTCCCAAATCGGAGTTAGCGCAATAACACCAGGGTTGGTGTTAGCGCAATTGCGCCGCGCAGCGCAGTGTTACCCATGCCTAGCTAGTATCACCCGCGGTCGAAATTATCTTGCTGTACTTTTTAATTGGTTTTCTTCAATTTATATACATTTTAGCTATATTGGCGAAAATTTTATTAAAGTCGGACCAACGGTTAACTCACAAAAGGGGTTTAAGTTTATGAAGATACTTGATACTTCGCATGATCATTCCTGAAAATTCGTGTGTAAACAACAGGAAAAATTTGACATTGCATGCGAGGTTCCACTCTCCCTTCTACAATATTGACCATATTTACACATTTAGTATATACTTATTTCCTACACCTCTATACCAAATTTCAATGCTCTAACACAAATAGTTCAAGAGATATACATATAAGTGCATACAACATGAAAATAGATTCAGCAAATCTATGGAAGGATTTATTTTATATCATATACTAATATTTCATTCCGATACCATGACTTTTAAACCGTCATTTTGATAGGACAAAAAAATCGGTTTGCGTATTATTATTATACTAGTATCTCCGTGGTCGAAAATTCTACCAATTAGATTAAAAGCGGAACAATTTGAGAGTGGAAAGACCATATTTCTTATATAATATTTCTATAATAAAATTTGTATAAAATAAAACATATAGTTACTGGTTATATTGTCCGAGGAGACTGTGAAATTCTAAACATCTAGCGACCTACAAAATTCCATTTTCCGGACTCTTTCTCTTTCCAGTGTCCTTCCTTTTGCTCTTCTCCTGTCCTTTTTGCGTCTCCTTTTCGCTTTATCTTTTCTACTTTCCATACACTGTCCTCTTACCTTTTCCCCTTTCCTTTCTTTTCCCTTCTTTTCTTTTCCTTAACTTTCCTTCACTTTCATTTCCTTTCCTTCCTTTCTTTCCTATAGTGAAAAAATGTCAATAAAATTTTTCAAATAGGTGGCAACCGGTTTTGTATAAATTTAATTTTATTATCCATCTAGAGAGCAGCCTTTTCGGATGACGTTTTCAATTTAAAAATCAAACAAACTATACCCGAATATTAAATTTTTTGATAGGTGGCAACCCTCTTTGTAAAAATGATAAAAAATTACCAATTTTCAGGTTAAGCCGTTTCATATAACACCTCAGACTTAAAAATCAAACAAACTGGAGCATAAAAATGAAATTTTTAACAGGTGGCAACCCTTTTTGTAAAAATTATAATAAATTACTCATTTCATGCAAATCCCTTCCAAATGACAACTCAAATCTAAAAATTAAACAAACTATAACGTAAAAATGAATTTTTGAACAGGTGGCAACCCTTTTTGTAGAAGTTATAATAAATTACTCATTTTAAAGAAAAGCCTTTTCATATTTTCAGGCAAAGCCCTTCATATGACACTTTAAATTTAAAAATGCAACAAAATGTAGAGTTTAATTGAATTCTTGAAAAGGTGGCAACCCTTTTTGTAAAAATTATAATATATTACTAATTTTCATGCCAAGCCCTTTCATATGACACCTCAAATTTAAAAATCAAACAAACTATAGCATAAAAACGAATTTTTGAACCGGTGGCAAACCTTTTTAAAAAGTTAAACCTTCCTGCTCATCTACAGGCCAATCCCTTTCATTTGACACCACATTTTCGAAAATTCGTGTAACGGTGTAAAAGTTATGGTGAGTACAAAACATCGCGTAATATATATAAAGATACTAGTATAGCGGGTTGTCGAAAATTTGACCAATTAGATCGTACGACAACCTGAGGATGGAAAGACCACTACTCATACAGTAAAATCTCCAATTTATATATATACAAAGATATGTACATATATATAAAAGATCCCAGCAGTATTCGAGGTAAGGAGTTGCATATTCAGTAGAATATTCAGTATTAAAAACACCCTAAAACTGAGTTCAAAAATAATCGCCTGAAAGCTATGGAAGTTCTCCCTGCGTATTCGGCCTTCTTCCATACAGAAACTCTCTCTTCCCGTTCGGTAGTTCTTAGGTAGTTGATTTTCAACGCCACCTCTATATAAAAACGAAAGGGAAAGTTCTGATTTTAGAACTAAGTACATCTCTACTGAACATTCAGTAGGAAATATGTGCTGTTTTCCAGCTGGCCAATACTGCTGGGATGTGGATGTACGTATGTGTGTTTGTACCTGATCTGTGGCCTGCCACGAGAACATAGTAGCAAAACCCTCTTTAAGCCAAAGATATGTCCACCATTTGATTGTTACGAAGTTGCCGAACCATTGATGACAATATTCATGGGCAATTATTCGGGCAATATTAGTTTGAGTGCTGGTAGTCGATTCGTCCTTATTGTACAGCATATTTTCTTCCCGATATGTTACTAGACCCCAGTTTTCCATAGCTCCCGCTGCAAAATCTGGTAAGGCGACTTGATACATTTTGGACATTGGAAAATCCAATTTATAGTACTCGGAAAGATGGTGCAACAATAACAACCCAGAAACCAAAGCCCATTCTTGATTTTGAATTGTGCCAGGCCGAGAATAGATGCGTTGTGGACGGGCATTTAATACACCTTCTGTGTATTCAAAATCGGATACAATGAATGCCACCAAATAAGTAGGCATAATAACGGTTTTTTGAAATACCGAGTAGCCAGGTCTATAATTTTTTTTTAAATATTAACATTTAAATATATGCATATGTTCTATGTGTAAATAGTTTAAACCAAGTGAACAAATATAGCTTACGAACTGGCCTCTTCGTCTGGAGGCATATTGGATATCGCATTATAATTAACAGCATGTTTAATGATTATATTGAATGTGGCGCGCTTGGCTGGCTCATCATAACAAGGGAACGCATGGCGCGCGTCCGTTGGTGCAAATTGTGTCGTTGCAAGAAAACTTAAAAAGTAATAATCGCACGTTGACAGAACTTCAATTTCATAAGTGAAAGGCTTCGTTGGCTTGTTGGCCGAATTCTCACTTACCGTTCGTTGCCAGATTGATCACTGTATGTTGATAAGTAGAATCCACCATTGTCAGTTCGTAAGTCACCTTCGTAGGTGATGGTTAAAATCCAGTTGGTTCCTTTGTTGAAAGTGAGCGTTTCTTTTATAGGTGTTAAGCTAAGGAACTCCCGCGTTTCTTCATATGAAAATGTTAAAATTTCTTCATTTGCGTTAACTTCATTCGCCGCTTTAATGGTTGCATTCAATATGGTGATTCGCCGTTTATGCAAAACAATTGCTCTTGTATCCTCTTTAACAATTAAATGAATTTTAACATTGCCTGTGAACTTTTTGGTGCCATTATGCACGTTTGTGGTCAACTCGATGTCATAATATATGGGTTCGGTAGTGTTCGGCAGCCGGTAGTCGAGATCAGTAGTCGCCCTACCGTTACGTGAAACTTCGCCATCTATAAAACGTGCGGTTGGATTCTCACCGTAGAGCGGTGGTAGTTTGTAAATTGATGCTTTCGTTACAGTTGCAGTGCACACGATTAGGGCTAACGTGGCCAAAAGGACACCCGCATCGGCGTAAACTCTGCTGCAATACATGGTCTGATCTACGCGACCACAGCTCAATTAATAAAATGTTCAGATAATACTTTGGAATGGTAATTTAAAGATTGTTAAATTGAGTTGTACCTACCGTTATCGTCAAATAAATTTTTATAAGTGGACATTTTATGGCTTTCCAACTTAAATTAGAACGATATTACAAATTTATTGCTACGTAATGCCTTACATTAGACCGTCTTGCCTTACAGGCAAAATAAAAAAAAAAACGACGGACCACAGCTCATATATGTAATGGAATAAGTACACTTCCAAAAAAGAGGTTTAAGTTTAGGATCGCCTTCGTTGTCGCCAACTTACAGTTTCTTCATATCTTCGGAATTTATAGTTTGATACATCAATGTTTTTGTCTGTGAACTGTTGGAGTACCGACAGCCCATATATCCGGTTCGACGATGTACCCGCTCATATAATACCTTTTTAAAAGACATATTACACCAATATATTTCATATAGGAGCCCAATAACTCTAAGTCAGTTGCTAACACCCTAATGTACTTTTTAATTCCAGCACAAAGCATACATCTGAGTATCTCATGTTCGATTTCACTAGAACTTAGACCTCCTTACTTGTTATACTCAGCTGTACGTAGTACACAGAGTATTATAGTTTTAATCACATAACGGTAGTACGTGACACCATAAAATAATAGAGATAGATATGGAATTATGCATATCAAAATTATCAGGGCGAGAAAACAAATCGATTGAGCAATAACAATGGATTACAAAGGTATTATAACCGTACTCATTTTAATTTATGAAAGATAAACCTTAAGTTAGTGTTTTATAACCTTTAAGAAAATGAAAATTTCGAATAACAAATCGCGCCCGAGTGTGGAATAGTGTCAATTGATGTTATTTCCGTTGATCTTGTTACCTGTCACCCATAGTTATGCTAATGCCAAAATATTACTTTAAAGATGAACAAAACCAGAGACCCTTAAATTGAAACACGCAAATATCCCAAAAAGTACATACATATATTTTCATTCTAATATGAAGATCTTAGAGCAATACTTGTCTAATTAGGCAACATATGGCTAAAACAAATAGGCCAACTGTGTTGGTGGTCGCATCATTGGATTTGCGTAACTGTAAGTAGCTCTTGAAGCTGCCAAGTCTGCTTTTGGCCCAAGCCAGGTTCTCTACCACGGTTTTCTCAGCTGACTCCAAAGTTGCAGCCGAACTGCCGAACTTTTGATTGTTCTTCTGGTTGAATTCCTTCAAATTCTGCTGCTCACTCTCTTTAGTAAAACGTGCAGCAATGCCGGAAATTGCCGAGGCAACCGACGAATAGCCACCCATACTGTAAAATTAGAAAATCAAAGCTGAAAGATAAATACTTACATATACATGTACGTTTCAGAATAGTTGCACTTACGAAGTAGCCAACTTCTCAAAGTTTTCAGTGACCAATTTGAAGACTGGACCAATATTTTCATTATTCGACGTGTAGAGGGCGCTCAGGGCGGAGTCCTTATCCTGGCGACGAATATCATTACTTAGAATTGACCAAAAGTATTTCTCAATCAGCTTAGGTTCCTTTACACAGCCCAGTGAGTTAATGATCAAGGTCTTTTCAGTGGCCGAATTGCTTGTTAAAAATTTCTTAAATAATGTGTCATAATTGTTTTCCGTTCCATAACGTAGAGCATTACAATACACAACGGAACGAATGTTTACCGGCACTGCAGTCGTGGCGATGTTGGAAAAATATTTTTTCGATCTCTCTATACAGTCAGCATTACCATATTGACAAGACCATGCTAAAACCTTAGCGCGTGTATATATATCCAATGTGGTATCGGTACTGCGCTCATCGAAACCGAGTTGTTTGTACGCCTTCTCAGTGAGCTCAAGCATATATTCGGCGAAACTTTGAATGTCGTCACCCAGACGTGTGGCAATGTAAGAGAAGCCGCTAAAAGCCGAACTCCATGGAACATAATGGAACTCACTTGCCAAGTATTCGAGCACTCTAAGCGCTAAATCATAGTCGAGGACTTTAGCACGAGCTAAATTGAATAGATCATCAACGATTTGTGCGCGATTCAGTGCATGGATGCCACCCCAGTTATTGGATGTTAAAGCAGTATTAATGGCAAGCCAATTGCCTTCATCGTAATTGACGCGATAGTAACCAGATTCTTGTATATTGAAAATAACCCATTCGACGGCGCTGTCCAAAGAAAACTTCACATCAGATTTCGAAGCATTCAGATAAAACTTGGGAGTTGTGTCACTGAAATCTTTTCCTTTGCTAGTTGTATAGGAAATTGGGATGGTGTAGAGCAAGTTAATATCAGAAGTTTCATAATCCTTAAGTAGGAAACGCTCTTGCTTAATACTGCATGATTTCTTGTCATCGGATAGTTTAACAGTGATAAGTGGGTAGCCAACTTGTTCTGTGAAACTCTTGAATACAGTTGCGGAATGTTGCTTAGTCTCTGCAGGCCAATAGGCTTGCCATACTTCTAGAAGATTCGCTGGAATTGGGTTTGTATATTGACTATTTAAAAAAAAGATGATAACGTGAAACATTACGTATAAATTTATTAATATATGCATATGTATGTATACGTACTATTTCTTTAGATATGCTTCTAGTGAGGCTTTGAACATCTCTTCGCCCATCGCATGTTTTATCATACGAATGAAGCTGGCCCCTTTATTGTATGATATAGAGTTAAACATTCGGTTTAAGTCTGCTGGTGTGTTGGTGTTTTCATTGCTCATAGGATTTGTGTTGTTCGTAGAATCAATTACCATAACGGATTGAACTTGATCGAATATAAATTGTTGATCCAAGGCCATCTCCGTTTCAACCTGCCGACATACAGTTTTATTCTTAAATGGGCGTACATACGTACATATGTACATATATTAAACACAGAGCGATTAGTACTTCAACTGATTCAAACCGCTTCTTTCTTTTTATTAACTATTCTGAAGCGACAAGTTCGTTAGGGGCTGATCCACAATAATTATGTCCATCGAACTTGTCTGATTCAGCAAAATTATGAGGTCGGATCGAAGAAAAATTTTCGAACCCATAATGAGTAGTAGCCATACTCGCTAACTGGGCGATAAAAATTTCCCTTTGCTCGCTACCATTCACATATAAATTTGGCAGATAGAAATTTATAGCGAGCAGAGAAATTGTGAATCGAGAGCGGCTATTATATACTTTCTACATACACTAAAATATCTACATATACATATATACACACAATGTGCTTATGTATATGTAAGTAAATGTTAACAAAGCAGGTATTCTCAATTAAGATCAATCAAAAACTTACCATAGCGGTGCCAAAGTACTGAAAGTATCGCGCGAAACCTTCATTCAACCAAGTGTAGCTCCACCAATTGCAAGTAACTAAATCGCCGAACCACATATGGGTCTGCTCATGAGCTACCACTGCGACTATAGATTGCTTAGCACTGAGCGTTGTAGAGCTGGCATCGTACAACAAGGCACGTTCTCTGTATGTCAGCAGGCCCCAGTTTTCCATAGCTCCGGCGGAAAAATCCGGAATGGCAGCCATATGCATTTTATCGTTGCCCATTTCATAATAATTAATGCCGAAATAGTTGCTCAATTTAGTTAGAAGTTGTTGACCAACATTAAAACTATATTCGGTCTGGTCGTAATATTCTGGACGGGAAATTACACCGAAATTTTTACTGTTACGTTGCGAGAATTCGGAGACTATGAAAGCGACCAAATAAGTAGACATCCGTGGAGTGGTTACGTATGTATCCTCCTCATAATTTCTAAAACATGGAAATGTTTATTCACACTAATAAATCAATGTAATGATATAGATTTGCATATGTATGAATGTATGTACCCCGCAAAAAGTCGCTAAGAAGACCTTCCAGCTTGCTGTTATACGCTCATTCGCTCTGCTCCTAACATTTTAAACCGTAATTTTTTCTTAATAGAAACAAATATTATAACTCTTTCTGTTATGCGCTAATATATCAAAAAGAGAGAGAAGAGGTTTTTTGAGCAAACATGGGAAAAGGGAGCGCAATGTGTTGCTACCCTCACGGAAAAAAAAAGTTAGTTGCAAATATAAATATATTAAAAAGTGATTTATATTCAACTAATTTTAAAGTAGCTTTAAACAAATGCAGCGCGGTACAGTTTCTTGTATATGTACATATTTATATGTAAACACATGTTTTCAGATCTAAGTATGCCAAGATTGTTTTGTCCATTTTTTGGTTACCGTTTTTCAGCTTCACTTCCCATTAAACACTGAAAACGAAATTCTCAAACGGAGAAATTATTGTTTCATATTTATCATTTGAAAATTAACATAAATTCAATTGTTTCTCAAATATTGTTTATCAACTTGAGAACGATTTGCGAAATTTGAGGAAAATTTGTTTCGCATTTTTACCATTTCTTGAATTTCGACATCAAATGCAGGATTAAGTTATTTATATTAAACTACAAGTAAAGTAGTTGAAAAGAAACTCAAGATAAAGTTATTTATTTTAAACTACTAGTAAAGTAGTTGAAAACAAATGCAGGATAGGGCAATTGACTGCTTGCTATGACATCGCCGTGTTAAAAAAGTCAGTTCAGTGCAAAGGAAAAAGTCACATTTTCAATTAGTTGTTATTGAAAATAAAGTAGTTTATAAAGTGATTTAAAATTAATTAAATTTCCCACAGGGTAGCGTAAAGAAATGCATATTGTCGTAGGAAAGATTGCCACTTGGAAAAAATACATATTTTTTCCTCCAACGACTGTATATCGACGGCTGAGAATAAGATCGCCCTATTTCAAAAATTGTTTCAAAAACGCCCTATTTGAAAAATTGTTTGAATAACGTCCTATTTCAGATTTTGCTTCAAGAACGCCCTATTTGAAAAATTGTTTCAATAACGTCCTATTTCAGATTTTGCTTCAAAAACGCCCTATTTCAGAGAAAATTCCATATAAATTTCTCTGAAATAAGGCGTTTTTGAAACAATTTTTGAAATAGGGCGATCTTATTCTCAGCCGTCGATATGTATGTATGAATATTAAGGTTTCAATCCATTAAAAATTTTTTTACTATAAAATAAGCCGAAATGCGTAAGTTGTACAAAAAATTTGAATTATGTAGCTAAACAAAAAATGGCTTTTTATTATACCGTATTATAAGGTAGTTAAACTCCATATAATTCTTTGTTATAAGCAGAGATTTAGACCTTATTGCCCATGGCGAATAAGCCTAATTATAAGATAGGCCGCTGTGGTGCAGTGGGTAGAGTGCTCGCCTGCTATGCCAGAGGTCTCGGGTTCAAACCACGGTCCGAGCCAAACACTAAAACAATTTTTTTAATTAGTAAAAATCCAATTATTGGGTTTTTTAAGAGCAGCGGTCACCTCTCGGCAGTGGGCGGCATACCCTCCGAGTGTATTTCTGCCATGAAAAAGCTTCTCACAAAAAATGCATTCGCCGTTCGGAGCCGGCATAAAACTGTAGGTCCACCCAAATAGTAGGAAATACAAAAAGGAGCACACCTCGAATTGGGAGAGAAGCTCGGCCATAAAACTCGTCAGAGTTATAATAGCGCCATTGTATTATTATTATATTATTATAAGATATTTAAACACCATATAAGCCCTTGCTATAAGGTATTGTCTACGGCTTCCAAATGACCTACTCCAAATCTTATTCTGCCATTCGAAATTCCTATAATATCGGAGGTTCTATATTATCTTATGTAGAGGAGATTTCGGATTTAGGTATAATATTTGACACGAGATTTTCATTTCAAACCCAATTAAACTTTGTCATTGCAAAATCCTATTCAATGCTGGCTTTCATTCGCCGTTTTAGTTCGGATTTCATGGACCCATATACGCTAAAACTACTATTAACCTCACTGGTGCGCTCTAGAGTTGAATATGCTGCTGTCATTTGGAGACCTTATTATCGGTGCAATACAAATAGACTAGAAAGAATTCAAAAAGTTTTCTTGAAGTATGCGTTACGCTTTCTTAGATTCACTGAACCCATACCCTCTTATGGAGCAAGATGTTTGCTCATTAGGCTCAAATCTCTTGAATCTAGAATGACATTGATCTCGACAAATTTTGTTTTTGATTTAATAAGAGGCGCTATTGATTCTCCGTTCTTGTTAGAACGCATTTATTTTAATATCCCACAAAGGAGTTTAAGGAATCATGATTTTTTTTTTCTTGGAGCTAGTTAAAACTAATTATGCCATGAATGCTCCGATATATAGAGCACTAAAAGAATTTAATTGTCTATCAAATTCTTCATACGTGGATTTAGCTTCCACAAAATATAAATTTAATTCTAACATTAATGATTTACTAACCTAGTTATACATTCTTAATTTGCCCATATTCTGTATGAAATTTATAAATTCTAGAAAATTTTACAAATACAAATACAAATACAAATATGCCTTGGGAATAAGGTTTCCTCTCAGAAGGAGAGGGAGAGAGAGTAGTCGTTATGGCCTGATGATTTCAACACAGCAAAATCAACCTTATTATAAGCCTTTGCCCATACAACTTATGTCCCTTGGAATTTTCAGTATTTTCATCTTCTGGAATAAACCTTAAATAAGGCGCAGATTTTTGGAGGGTCCATATATGTACCAAATAGATCTTACCCATCTGTGATGGTCTTCGAAATGCGGGTATTAGCAAATGTATTATAGTGCTTGGGACGTCTGATTGTAACGTCGAAGGTGGCTTTGAATATTGGCTCGTCGAATGAGGGAAAGGCACGTCTCGCATGATGGGTTTGGAACTGTGTTGAACCGATCCATCTGTAAAATTAATAATAAACTAGAATTTTAGTTTGTAGTATGCCATGTTTAGTGTTAAACACTGATGACATGAATCATTCACGTCGTTTCTTTATACAAACTAAACCTATGAATCTAAATCCTCAAACATACTTGGTATTATTATTGGCATCCACATAGTAACTGCGATAAAAGCCATGCATATCGTCATCCATTTGTCCAGTATAAACAAAGTGCAGATAATACGTCTTACCGGCTGTCAACTCTGTACTTAAATTGTACTGAATTTTGTCAGTGACGTTATTTAGCGTTCCGTTTCCCAAACTTAATTTACTGGAATTACTAGATTCGGCCCAGTACTCTCTGGTTGTGTAATTCAAGTTCTTCGAATGTAAGGTCAATATTTTTGTATTTATCGTCGAATTGATTTGTATGGTAACTTCGCCATCAAATGTGAACTGCTTTTTGCCATCGCCAGCTAGCAAGTATGGAGTTAACTTAATCTTATAGTTCCATGGACGAATTTCCAATGGCAAGCGATAGTTCTGACCGTCGGCAGCAGCTGCCCTGCCAGCTACTACATTGGACTCTGCGTATGGCGAAGCGCGGGCAGATATGCATAAAAATACCGACAGATAGGCAGCAAAGTATGCTTTCGACATTCTGAAACACAAACCCATGTAAAGGTATAAACAAAGTACATACATATTTTAAAGTATTCGTTTATGCCACAAATACACTAAAGTATAAACTAGGTTTGTACATACATATGTACACCCTATCCCTAGAAACCAGGGGCTTTGAAAGCTTTCTGGTAAACAAGTAGTTGCGTCCGTATATTATTAAACTTATTTTCAAAATAATACGGCAAAATGTAATTAAACTTTAAAAGTTTCTTTGGAAAAAACATAAGTCAAAATGGGCTTTTATTTCTCAAAAAATCAATTTTAAACCATGGCGCTGTGCACAGTGTTGCGAGTAGGGACAAACATGATTGAATTTCATAATCAGAAAAATCTAAGTACGAGGTTTGATTGGAAATACCCGAACCCGCTGCATTGAGATATTAAGTTCCGTAGACAAAGTGGCGGGCATCAGCTAGTATACTATAAGGGCACAGCCAGACGACGCACAGTGGCCGGGCGAACCCGCTTTTACAAGAAAAAGTCGTTTTTTTTAAAGTTGTGATAAATTAGTCGGAAAAAGCCATTCTTACTAAGAAATGTCCAAAGATCTCCGAACTGATAAGGTTTTTTAAAAATATCTGCTGAAACATCCGTTAAAGGCGTCTAAACCAACAATTTCGATCGTGAAGTATTTTAGTCATTAATTGAGCATACATTTCCTTGCATTTTTTGCATAGTGTTTCAAGTAGAACTGAAATTCTTTGGTCTAGTCTTACTTTTTACACATGTAAAGCCACGGTTTTACAAAAAATATTAACAAAAAAAAATTTGCTGCTAAATTAAAAAAAAAGTTTTTTTTGAAGAATTTTTTTTATTTCAGAAAGGTACAGGGCCGCGGAGAGAGGGGGGGCAGCCAGGGCAAAGCAGTATTGACAGTACTCGAACTAGGATTTCATAGATACATACATAGGTATTTTGTTGCTACAAAAAATTGTTTTAAAATTGAAGTGTTTAACTTAACCAAATCACCAAACTAAAAAAGCATCCAATCAAATATTTACCTTGTTTATACATGGGAAAATCCTAGAAAAGTGAGTTGAAATTGAGGAAAATCGACTTTGATTTAGAGTTTCCAAAGTACCGCAATTGGTAAGGTGGTGAACCAAGCTTCTCAGAAATATTTACTTTTTAAATGAAAAATGTTGGTAACCCTGTTTAAATTTATTTCAAAGAGTTAAGGTATACAAAATTTAAAAAATTATTAAAAACAATACCATTATCTATCTACTATTATTTCCATGATTTTATAGTTAGATACTAGAGTTATTACCAGGAACAAGTGCAAGAAGGATTAAATAAATAAACTGACATTGCGATTAAATTTAGTTTTTTGTGGAAGTATCAGGATCTGTCGGAAGAAGAGCTCAGAGAAAAGGCAACGGCATTCTGCACGATTTATGGCATAGATATTTCTACGGATCTAATAGATAAAATCATTTATCTCAAAGCCATCCACTTAACAAATTTGGGATGTGATTCGCTGCCACCATTACAACTTCTGAACAAACTTCATAACTTGAAGATGGAAGTATTAGTTCCTAACATCTGCATAGCATTAAGAATATTTTGCACACTTCCAGTCAGTGTGGCTGAAGGGGAGCGTTCTTTCAGTCTATTGTCTCGCGTGAAAAATGTTTTGCGTTCTACTATAAGCCAAAATAGCTTGACAAGCCTTGGAACATTGGCATTGGCGTCCAGCCTTGCTCGCAGCATTAGTTTCGACTCAGTAATTTCCATATTCGCAGACCAAAAAGCACGGAAGGTTTTCCTTGGATGATTCAAGCTCTTAAAATGTATTTAAAAAAGTTAATGTAAGCAAATCAAACGATGAGATCTAACATTTCATTTATGTATGTGTTGGGGTCTATACACAGTGCGTCTGACTCGCGAGTCATCTGTGTACGTGTTGATTCGCTGTCATTCTGGGCTCACTTGCGTCATTCATTTGTGAATAGTTTTCATTGCAGAAGGTTCGAAATGAATATCTCAGACGACGTGTATACTTCGATGAATTCGAGTAAAAAAAATTTTATCTTCCTCAATATCGAACTTATTGGCAAACATTTTTGAAAATAAAATATATTTTTTCTTTTCGTTATTTATTTTTTAAACGGTTTGGAAATTAACTGACAAAATTTGGCAGGCGAGTCACAGCAAAATATCAAACTAATTTTGATTTTCTTGAGTCATGCCAGAGTCATGTCGGTGTAACTACTACATGCGCATTTTCACTAATACACCTAAACTGACTCTTGAATCAGACGCATCGTGCATAGACCCTATATGTAAGTGCTCTAGTAAATCTTATTTTATATGAAATAAAACTGACAATGTGAACTGAAAAATTTTTGTATGTTATTTTTTTACTAGATTGAATTTATTTTTTAGGGGGGCCCGTAAACGCGAACTGTCCCAGGGGCCCGGCTCGGCTCTCTGCGGGCCTGGAAAGGTATAACTAACAAGATCAATCGAGTGGGGCCTTAATTTTTTTTACCGGAGAATAAAAAAAGGATGCCCTAAAAATCAATGAAAAGTTTAGCCGCCCATATCCGCCCGAAAAAAAAATGGCGGCCAAAAAATAAAGGCCTTAGATTTTGCATTTTTTTCTATGTTTTAAAGGCACGATGACTCAAAGTTGTTAGCCAATGCTTTTTTTATAGCAATCTTTAAAAATTATAAATGGTCGTGCCTATTTAAATAAAGATTATACAATAAGTTTGAATTTTGTAAAAAAATTTCTTCAATAAATTCAAATTTTTTTAAATAAATTTTCATTTTTGAGTGTGCATTATGCAAGTGTAATTGGTTTTGCAATGGATACTTTTGGTAACATCTTGTTGCAATTATTATTCATCATTGTTATTAAAAGAAAAGGCGTTCATTAGTTTTACCTCTTGTTATAAAATTTTTTAAATACATTGCATATTTATGTATAATTTCTACGTTTAATGACGATAGATTTGTACTCGCTCGGGATGAATGCGATTAATCTACATTTATACCAGTTCGGGAACAATTGGTCTACAATTAGTCTATATTTATACCCGTACGGGAACAATCGGGGACTAATTGTGGACCGATTGTTCCCGAAAGAGATCTATCCGGGACAAATCTCTTTCGGGATTCATCGCACAATTTTTTGCAGGATTAATACAGAATTTTTATAGTTTATTTCTTTTATTAATATTTTGGTCATCGTACCATTTGTAAAAAAATTGTTCTGTTAGACTTAATGTTGTTTCATTGTTATCAGTATAAATAAAAGATTTTTTGATAAAAAAGTTAAGCTTTTATACTTTGGGTGTAGTACGTATTGGGTTAATAGTGCCTAATAGAGGGTTGTCACTATGGGAAAAGAAAATCCTGGGAATGGTGTACATCATTTCCCATACTTTAACTAAAATATGTAAAAAACTAAGGTCTTTTGATTGTGGTCAGCGTCAGCTGTCAACTGTCAAATTATAAATTTTTTTTGCATAATCGGATTCAGAATTACATAAATAATATAATCCCAGATTTTCATTAGGATCGTAACACTACTTCTAATTTTTCTATTCTATTTGACAGCTGTTAACTGTCAAGTTATAAATTTTTTTTGCATAATCGGATTCAGTATTACATACATATGTAAATAATATAATCCCAAATTTCCATTAAGATCGTTTGTTGTTTTAAAAGAAACAAAGTGAAAAATTTAAATTTTTGTATTTGTTGTTTTAAAGGAAACAAAAATAAAAATTTGAATTTTTCACTTTCTGAAAGTACATTCTTGCGTCATCTTCATGTACACTAAGAATGTAAAAAACATTGGGAAAAGTAGAAATATATAAAGTTTTTTCTCCCTCCTAAAAAATTTAGCCACGACGACATATGTAGCACTGTTTGCAGTATCACCGACGATATGTCAGTTTCGCCTTGATTCTGTTTTACTGCGCGATATTCTCCGCCAAATATCATCACAACATCAGGTCAATAACCGTTTAGCGATTGTTTCTGTTTAAAGCTTTACACATTTCAAAAAAGAAGTTTGCTTCAAACATCTAAAATTTCAATAAACTTGTTTTTCTGTACAAGAAAATTCCTTCTTTCCTTGTTTTAAAGAAAATTATACATCAAAACTAAGAAAACATTTCTTTAGCGACAAAACAATCCCAATTTTCTCTGCTTTGATAGTCATTGTTTTATATTCGGGGAATATTTTTCACCTCTGTCGATCCAACAATAAGGAGTTTCTTAATTTAATTTGCATTGGTATTTTACTTTGCGCAAAAAAAGTTCAGATTTTTGCGAAATGTACAAAAGTTTTCTTATTTTAATCCCCTTGTTCTGCATAGGTACATATATATGTATGTTTGTATGTATGTATGTATAAACATAAATATGTAAATTTTAACATTTTTCATTAAACTTCATCGTCACGATCGATTTTAATAATTATAATCCGACAATATTTGCTAACCTTAACAAATTTAAATATGCCACTTTAACTACCTTGTCAGCCGATAGCAATTTTATGTGGTTAAGTGCTTTAAACTGATGTTTAAATGTGCGAACAATGACATTTATAGTAACAATACTGCATAGCTTATCTAATATTTTAAAAGAATTGTTTTATTACTACTGATAACGATAATAATATCTTTGTATTACTGGCAAGTGTAAGCTTTTTGTCATAGGCCATTTGACCAATCGACATCACTAAAGTTCTAACTTCAATTTTAATTGCAAATTTTAGCATTATTATAAATATATTTATGTATATCCGCCAGTACATATGTAAATATGTATCTACATACGAGTATATACAACTGTATATGCTAAAAGGAGACCAATTGATTCGGCATTCCTTTTAAGTTTCTCACTGCAAATCCGCATCGTGACATCACACGATGGGCTGGAACGGAAAAAAAGTTGAACTGAAGTAGCGCAGAAAATGAGTGATGAGGTCTTGTTTCTGACGTCCCCAGGAAACCGAAACTGATAATTAAAAAATCGCGACAGATCCTTATTTGCGTTTTCTACCTTTAGCGTAATCACATTTAATTAATATTTCGTAAGTAACCCGAAAGTTTTCCTAGATGTTTTTTTATGACTAAGGTGCAACTATAGGTTTTGTATAATTGTTTGCTGTTATTGTCACTGTTACTATTTTGTTGCTGATTCTGTTGATACTGCTCCTTTTGTTGCTACTGTCACTGCTGCTATTTTGTTATTGTTGTTGTTGGTATTGTTGTCTTGACTTTGGGTTTTTGTTGTAGTGCTTTTGCTAATTTTTTAAATTTCTACTTCTTTGAAACTACACACCAAACATGTTCACAATTGCATGGTAAGTTTGGTGAGCACACTCACAAACTCACCTATGCACGGACATTGCCACAGCTCTGTAGTGTTCAAAAGCATGCAACAACAACCACACGGTAATTTTCCAACGACGATTGTGGGCGCATTTTCCAACCAATTTTAATGGAACTTGACGCAGTTCTGTTTGAGAGCTGGCTGAAAGCCTTTAGTTGCTAGTGCCTTAACTTTAAGTTTATTTTGTAATTTATTTATTAAATAAACTGTTAATAATAATAATAATAATAATAATAATAATAATAATAATAATAATAATCTGTTTGAGAGCAATACCTTTCTAATGGTGTTCTTAGTTTGAAAATCGGTTCAGTAGTTTCGACGGGGAAGAAGGAACAAAATTTATGTTAGCGTATTAATAGTATAGATTATTTTTTAATCTTCTCTTATTAAACAAAAAACGTAGTGAATGGTTGCATTAGACACCAATCAAAAGGTTTTGATAAATATATTGACTTATTGGCAAAGCTTTATTTTAGAAAAACCGGTGGATTTTTTAGTTATTTGCTTAAGACCTCATTTCTGGTAAACCTAATGCTTTTTTATACTGAAATTAACTTCGTTAAAAGAGGGTAAAAGAAAGTAAATTCTTCATAATTTTTTTTGACTACAAAGAGTGGACGAGTAATAGTGTCAGGCTGGAAATCCAACGACGAATCACTCTTGCTAGAGCTGCTACTTTGAACATGTGATGATAATATTCTTGGACAAAAAATTCCTACGCCATGCCAAAAAATTCCCTACTTTTCCCTACGCTAACCAAATTTTTCCCTACGCCGTATTTTCTCTATATTGAAATAAACACACACAAAATTTATCCAAATAAAATTTTCCGTGCAGTAAAAATCCGCAATGAATCCTTAATGAATCACTGATGCAATTCACCTATGACGAGGAGGCATCAGTGAATACTTTCATATAAAGACTGCTGAATTTTTCATATAAATGGTTTGCTTTCCTCAGAAAAAAAGAAATAAATAAAATAAAAATTGTACTCAGTTATGACAAGGAATCATCAATGATCATTCAGCAGTGAAACAAATTTACTGCAGGGTTTATTCAAAAAGCTGCATACATAGAAATTTTTATATTTATTTGTGTTTATATAATATAAATATATATATTTATAACTATATATAGTTGAAATTTGGTTTTTCTTAATAACATTGTACACATTTCATAAAAATTATAATTGTAACTTTTTTATTATAAATGAAAATTTTTAAATAAAGAATGGATTAGCAAATGGAGTACTCGGAATTTTTGCAGGGTATTTTCATATAAAAAATTATATGGCAGACATTTCCCATTGAAAATGATCATATACAACTCTATATTTCATATTTTTGAAATCGCATTCGTTAAATTAAAAAAAAGCAATTTTGATTTTCGCTTGTAGAAAAGATCGAATTATGCATATTGAACTGAGGCTATCGTGACTAGTGATGGGCGAGTTCGAGATGTTTAGACAATCGAGACAATCGCCATCGTTGCAAAATCACAATCGAGTCAAAAGTTGACTCGCTCCTCGACTACACAATCGAGATGTTTTTGCGATTGTTCCGAGTCGGCGAGTCGGAGGTTGTTTCGATGACATCTCGACTACACAAGCGAGATGTTTTTGCGATTGTTCCGAGTCGGCGAGTCGTAGGTTGTTTCGATGACATCTCGACTACACAAGCGAGATGTTTTTGCGATTGTTCCGAGTCGGCGGGCCGGCTGTTGTTTTGATGATATGTTTTAGTTGATAAAATAAACTGAATGAGGTTTGTTGATAAAGAAAGTAGGATTTTTAATGGAAGTGAGGCAAATACATAAATAAATTAACCAAATTGAAAAATATGCTATACATAGACGCTGCATTATTGCAATCACAACTAAACAGTGTCGTGCATAATAATAATAATGAATTATTTAAACATTAATAAATTTTCTGAAGTGAGACGCTTATGAAACAAATGAATTTTACGAGTAGCAACAACGGCAATAGATTTGTACCACTCTGTATGTTTTGTAAAGCAATTTTAATATTCAAGCGGCAACAACAATTATTATGTATTTTTTGCAGCGACTCCGAGATGTTGTAGAGTTGCTTTGAAAACGAGAGGAATCGTTGGCGAGTCCGAGATGTTTTTGCGATTGTTTCGACTGACGGCCATTTACGACTTGACTCGAATACGAATGAAAACCATCGAGAACATTCGAGATGTTTCAACAATCGAGAGAATCGAATAAAACATCTCGGACTCGCCCATTACTAATCGTGACTGAGTTTATTCCTTTTTTTGTGCGTGTATCAGTTATAATTGAAAATATTCGTTCTGCGTCTGCATTACTAAACAATATTTAGCTAAATTTGATAAATTAGGAAACATTAGTTTGTCGTTAAAATTTCGAAGGTTTTAAATTTTAAGCAAAATATTTCAATTGGTTGGTCGAATTTCGACTAGCCCTATCTTTTAATTTCAACTAGAAAATGGAAATTTCACTTTATATGATAGGTGCCACGTCCATATTTTCGTATATACTTATTTTCTACACTGGTTTGATAAGAAAAGTCCACAAACGCATCTCTGATCACCACAACAAAAAAATGGAAGCGAAATTTAGTGCTAAGATCGGGCCCAGAACTAAAGCAACAAATTTTGGGAGCGGAGCAGGAGCGAAGCTAACGAAAAAAAACCTTTGCTTCGAGGCCCTGTAAGTAGGTCAGTAGTGTGGTTATGTATGTTCTAGACCACATTTCGTGGTAAGCTTTTAACATTGTAACAGAAATTTGTATGAAGAGCTTTTAGAAAACACCACCCCAATGTTTGTTCCTATCTACAACATGTGTTTTTGTGTGTATCACAAGCATTTTTCACAAAAAATCACAAAAAAGACAGTCTAATGTGAAATTTTTGGGCGACATCTAACGTTGAATAGGATAAGCTCAGCGATAATTGCGCCATCTGGCGGTAGATAGTAAATCTGAAATATTTGTTGTCTATACTAAAAGCTGACATCTAAGGGATCTATACTAAAAGCTGACATCTAAGGGATCTATACTAAAAGCTGACATCTATGAAGATACATATAAACATGTATGTATAAACCTGTACGAATATGTATCTATGAAGATACATATAAACGTGTATAAACATATATACGTATGTATGCATATTCAATTAGGTTTCATTTTTGTGTTTCCTCCGCTTGTATCCCTGTAAAAAAGTGTGCGACGAGTCTCTAAAAAGATTTGTCCGGGAGCGCTCTATTTCGGGTACAATTAGTCTACAATTGTTCCCAATTGTACCCGAACGGGTACATATGTATACTAATTGTAGACGAATTGTACCCGAAAGGGTATCAAACGGGTACAATTAGTCGCACAAATGGATGTGTCGCATTTGCTACCTGTTCGGGTACAAAACGGGTACAATTGTGCGCTTTTGCTACCCGTTCGGGTACAAACTGGGTACAATTAGTCTCTTCATAGGACATGCTCAAACAAAAGAGAACACTTCAACCCATATAAAGAGATACAAATGGGTAGTAATCGCATGCTCCCTTGCGAGTTGTCCCGGATGTATCCCGGAGTGATCGCATTTTTTGCAGGGATGTTATCAATGTGGGGGAGAAATTCAAAAACATATACATATACATATATATGTTTTGAATTTTATGAGGATGATCATAGAGGAGATTTTTGTGTTTTTTTTTCTTCGTTTAAGTTGAATGTAGAAATCTTTATATGTAGATATGTATGTACATATATATTTATGCTGATAGCTGGCTATGAGGGAAAGAAATTTAAACAGTCATGTATACTTACTTTTAGATTCCCATTTTAAGTAAAAGTTAAAACAAATGTAAATATTTTATATAAAAGTTTTTATTAATTTATTCTTTATTGAGTAAAAGTACAATTTGTTCATTTATTTATATTAAAGACTATATTATAATAGAATTCCATAAGTTTCCTAGCTTCTTCTACTTCACAAATATAATCTATTCCACCTTCTTTTTTTTCTTAGTTCTTCTTATCCATTTTTTCTTCTATGTAATATCTTTGATTATTATATGAATTAGAAGTTGAACTATTTATATTGCTTTGTTTTAAAGAATACTGAAGATTTAAATTTATTGCTACAAGTTTATTTTTATATTTTTAAAGTTATAAATTTTTTAATTATCATAATGTATTATTATATTTCTTATAAAAACTCATATAAATATTTTTATATTATTATAAATATATAAAACTATATATTTTTTAATTACTTACAATACATACTTTTATTCATATCCACATACGTATTTATATACAAATTCCTATACATTCATATTTTAATTTCTAAAATCATTAACCTCATGTATACATATTCATATCAGTTTTTAGTCTTCTTCAAAATTTAATTTTATAATTTCTTTTATTATATTTATTCGATACTATTTCTTTATAAATTATCGTTTGCAACTACATTTTTTTTTTTTTTTTTTTTTTTTTTTTTGCGTACATTATAGATATTTTAGTAGAAATCTTACTTATGTCTTATACTTATTTCATTTATTTACTATTATTCATTATTTTTTTCTTTCCTATTTTTTTTCTCATACATATTTTATTTTTTAAGATCATTGAACTCATATATACATGGATTCAATTCCCAAATTATATGAAATTGGATTTCCTGTGAGAAAGAAAATTTTTTTCTGTGAAATTTTAAATGAGGTAGACAACTGCATTGAATTTTCTTTAACAATTCTAATATTATTATCTAAATTTCCCCCAAAGTCGAAGTCAACAAGTTTTAATACTTACAGCAAATACATGAAAATCAATATATTCATTCTATAAAATCTCATTATTCTCATATATACGTCATTCATATTTTAATTTTTAAAATCATTAGCCTCATATATATGTACATATTCATATCAGTTTTTAGTCTTCTTCAAAATTTAATTTTATAGTTTCTTTAATTATATTTCTTCGATACTATTTCTTTATAAATTATTGTTTGCAACTACATTTTTTTGTTTTTTTTTTTTTTTAGTTTGTGTACATTATAGATATTTTAGTAGAAATCTTACTTATGTTTTATACTTACTTCATTTATTTACTATTACTACTTCATTATTTTTTTCTTCCCAATTTTTTTCTCATACATATTTTAATTTTTAAGATCATTGAACTCATATATACATAGATTCAATTCTCAAATTATATGAAATTGCATTTCCTGTGAAAACTATGAGAAAGTAATTTTTTTCTATGAAATTTTATATGAGGTAGACAATTGCATTGAATTTTCTCTAACAATTCTAATATTATTTTTTATTATGTTGATAAAAGCAAATTTATAATACTTTATTTATTTTTAGTTTCTTAATTATATTTATTTGATACTATTTCTTTAAAAAACTTGTTTGCAATAATTTTTTTTATATTTGCTTGCATTTAGACTATTTAATATAAATCTATACCTATTCCATTTATTTATAATTTCCGGCTTAATTCATATATTCCTACTTCTTTATTTTTTGTTTTGTTCCTTTTTTCTTCATATTATTTTCTTCTTCTACATATTATCTTTAATTATTATAAAAATTTTTGATGTTATTTATGTTGTTTTTGTTTTAAACAATTCCAATGATTTCATTATACCAATATAATATCTATATAATTTATTTATATATTTTTTTTTCATTATATTCAATACAATAACTACTTCTTTAAATTATTTTTCAGATTAATTTTATATGAACTTTTATGAAAATCTAAATTTACATCTCCACAAATATCTTGTATATACACGTACATATTTAAAATTTTCAGACTTATTCTTACAGAACCATAAATTCCACAAATATACTTCAAAAAAAGTATTGGTATTTTAACATTATAGTTTATTCAAATCGAAAATTTAGTTACAAAATTTCTAATTTTTATATTCTTCTAATAATCTTTTAACAGTTTGAAATCGTTGATAAAAGAATGCACATGAACAAGTGGTTGCTGTATTTGAAGACTTGCAATCAAATTTATGCATTCCTGTAGCTGTGTGCTGGAAGGTAATGGTTTTATATAAACCCATTTCATCAATCATGTTTTTAAGAAGTTGTATATCTTCATTTTTAATATAACAACTATATACTCCTAAAAATGTTTCCAGCTCTTCTACTAACATTTTATTTTATTTTTTATTTTGATTTTTTTTTTTTGTAAGAATGATAAAGATAAATACTTCATATATTTTTAAATATTTTAGAAATATTTTTCATCCAATATGTTTATATCAATAATAAATCTTTTCAAGTCAATAACTTCTTTGTTTTCCTTATCAAAGTAGTAATTGTATACATTTACTAAATCCATTATATGCTTATATCGTCTTTCGATGGTGTTACAATTACATGTATCAGGTCCTGATTGTATATTATTTTTACTCCAAGGACAGGTTGTATAGTGTCTCCCATATATAGATTCCATAACTAATTCATACTTTATATCTTTAATTGTTATAAATGTATTTTGTATAAGTTTTCTATGATGATCAAGTATATAGTTATAATTATTTTTTAAAAGCTCTTCAATTATATTACTATTCATACTGAAATGAAACATTTTCAATCAGATGTAAAGTAAAACTAAACCTCTCTAATCAAAAACTTAAACATATAAATAAGTTATTTATGTATACATAAATATACATAGATATATTTTCCAGATATATATAGTTAACATATTTTGAAATACTATTCAGTGTGCGAAGTTTAAGCTGAATGAATTAATAATGATCGATAACAAAAGTATAATAGTTATAGATGTACAGGGTTTCCATATTTCCAACAAGTTTATAGCAAAAGAAGTTAGCATTTCAGATCTAATGGATACACATAATATAAAAACATTTGTTATACATCCACCTTTTAGTTATTCAAGATTAACATTGAGAGAAAGAATTGAATTAGAATGGTTACATACATATCACCATGGATTGCAATGGAACGATGGCAACTCAACATTCAAATCTTTTAAGAACTACTTAAACAGATATATTAAAGATGAAAAGCGAAATATTTTTATGTATGTGAAAGGAGCACAAAAAGCAAAATGGATACAACAACTTACTGGAGAAGACATTATTATATACAATTTAGAAGATATGGGTTGCCAAAGCATAAAAAACTTATATAAGGATAATATCAATATATATGCATGTAACTTTCACCATAAACATATGATATGTGCAGAAAAAAAAAGTTCATTTATTTAAAGATTTTATTATATCATATAAAAATAAAGACAAAATATAACTAAAATAATTCATTAGTTTTATTATATAGATATATGTATAGATGTGCTAGAGTTTTATTATCACATATATAAATAAAAAGTATTATTATTATTAAGGTTCACTCCTACATAATAGAGAAACAGTAATTTATCATATAATATTGTCTAGAATTGAAAAATAGGAAGACATTCAATACATTCAAGTATGTATGTACATATGTATATACCCCATTAATATTAACAAAATTACAATGATTAGTCAAAACAATCAAGATGAGATAAATTTTATCGTTAACAGATTACTTATTGGATGGTCGCTTAAGAATTCTTAAGGGAGAACGAAAAACAACTAAATATAGGGAAAAAATTATATTGACATTAGAAAAATTTGTCGTATTCTTACCAGAGCGACTGAATAACATTACCAATAAACTGATGGAGACTTAAAATGAAAATTTATAAGTCAGGATATGAAAATAAATATTTATCTGATTTTACATTGAAATGCGAAAAATAAAGAAACTCAAAATAAAAAAGTAAATGCGTCTTTGGTTATGTGAATATTTTGGAAAAATTTGTCTCCGAAATAATTAATTAAAACAGTATATTCATATAAAACATATTGAAATATAATGTAATTTATACAATCTAAAACTTTGTAAAGCAAATGTATTGATAATATATTATAAACGTTTAGAGCATACATATTCATATATATTCATATTTTCTATACTCCTTTTATTCCATTACAATACATTAACTAATATCGATAAATATATAATGAAAAAGATGTATTCATGTAGGTATAAGTTTGGTTATATAGAAGAAGGGAGTTTATTTATACATTAATAATTTATATGGCTATGCTATGTTACAATATCTCCCCTATAAAAATTGTTTAAATTAGTTAAAAATATTGAAGACTTTAATATTCATAATGTACAAGAAAATTCTTCTATTGGATATATACTAGAAGTAGACTTAGAATATCTATCTTCATTACATGATTGACATAACGATTTACCATTTCGTTCCGAAATAAAAAAAAATTATAAAATTAAACAAAAAAACTAATATCAAATTTGGATAATAAAGAAAAGTATATAATTCATTATAGAGTTTTACAACAATACCTTAAAAATTATCTCATTCTGAAAAAAAAAACTCATAGAATTCAACAATTTAATCAATCAGGTTTTTTTCTTTTTTTTCAAGTTGTTAGTTAATACAGTTTATGGAAAAACCATGGAAAATGTTGACAGAAGAAAGAATATTAAAATAGTATGTGAGTGGGAAAATAGAGGTAAAAGGTTGGATGCCAGATGTCTTATAGCAAAACATAATTTTCATAGTTCACTCACATTTACTGATAACATGAGTGCTATTCTATTACAGCAACTTTCTATTTTATATAATAAACCAATTTATATTGGATTTAGTGTTTTACATTTATGCAAATTAAAAATATACAATTTTCATTATAATTCTATCTAAATATGAGGAAAATGTTAGTTCAAATTATATGGTTACAGATTTATTTATGGAATTTATTTATAATATTAAGACAATCGATTTTTATAATGAAATTCGTAATGATATTCAAACATATTTAGATACTTCATAATTTACCTTTCTTAAATAAAAAGGTTCTGAATATAAAGAATAATGAATGTAGTGGAAAGATTATGTATAAATTCATTGATCTAAGAGCTAAAATTGGTGGAAATGAGGAAGAAATTAAAAAAATTAAAAGTGTGAAAAGATCTATTGTTTCACAAATTTACGTAATGACTTTAAGAATTGTTTACTTGAAAAAAAATTATATTTTGATTCCATGTATGTTTTTAAATCAAAACTTTATAAAATATATATCCAACAAATTACTAAGTTAGTTTTAAGTTACTCAGATAATCATAAAATGGAATTAATAATCTTGCATGAAGTAATTTTAAAATCTAAAAAGTTGAAATAAAAGCAAAGTATATATAGACTGAAAGTTGAAATATCTTTATTTATTTAAATTATAATTTTGAAATAAGAATTTCAAACATAAATGTCCGAAGTTTTAAGTATTAAATTTTGGTTTTTTGATTATAATTATATTCAATATGTAGCTTTAAATATATAATTATTTCCAGTGGTGGTTGTAAGTTGTCAAAGATATCAGAATATTCCTTATAATATACTACCCAATGTGTTCCATGAACAGCAGAATCATCTAAATTAACAATATCACATTCTTGAATTCGTGGATATTTCGGTAAAGTGTCACGCATAAAAACACCTTTAAAATATTTTAGCAGTTTACCAAAGTTATTTAATCGATATCAGTAAGTGGTCGATTTAATAATTTCCTTAATAGTTTTTTAATTATGATTTATAAAAAAGACCATAACCGTTTTTATATGGTTTAAGGAAAAGACCTTTACCCATAGCAATGTATTCCATATATCTATTACATCGATTACCCTCTGCTAGCTATTATTTTCCATTTTTATATCATTTGCAGTACATCAACCTGTAGCTAAACCTGCAAGAGCTTATATTACTGTTAGAATTATAATTAATGGAAGAAATCATCCTAATTTTGATACAGAACTAACTCGTAATATAATTACTTGAGATTTTTTCCTCTTGAAATTTGAATTTATTGCTTTCTAAGCAATTTCAATAGCATCATTTACATATATTATCACCTTTTTTCTTTTTTAAAATATTTAAAATATTTTTAGCAGTCGATGAAAATAGTTTTTTCTTTGATAATTTTCTTTTAGAATTCTTCTTCTTTCTCTTTCCTCATCTAAATTTAACTTTTATCTTAATTACATTTATTACAAACTAAACGCTTATACGTTCGTTTATATTTATTTATTTTTTATTTATTTAAAAAAAGAAACGATATATTTTAAGACCACAAAGTCTTTTATAATTACTATATTTAGATTATATTCACTATCAAACTTTTTCAGCTAATATTCGATCAGCTTTATGCCTCTTATTTATATCTTTTGTTTATCAGGAGACAATATTATATCTCCAACAAGATAATTCTTAAAAATATATTTACATATATTTATATACATATATTTGGAATAAGATATTTATAAAAAAAATGTCATTGATAAAGCAATCTCAAAAATAATTTATATAAAAAACTTCTATGTGACTAACAAGTAGAACTATCAAATTGCAGATAACTAATAATTTTTTAGTTTTAATATAAAGTCGTTATATGTACATCTAAACCACAAAATGAATATTTAAAAAACTGAATTTTTCAGGAAGGAGAAGAATGCCATTTATATTCACAGAAAGTGAAAAAGTACACCTAGATTAAAACAACACATTATTAATAATGATACTTAATAATATAACTTGCAATGCTTGAAAATTACTTCTGTAACATGGTGATATCCGACGAACTTTAGAATGCTGGTACTGTCTCCAGTATGGAATTCTTTATTCCTGCAGGGTATGTATGTAATTATATGTATGTAGTGCATATAAGGTGTTTTTTAATCTAACTCTACTTTTTTATTTTCTTTGAATGTAAGTGAGGCTATTCTGCTAGTTTATACTATAATTAAATATATTATTATAAGGTATTGTTGTAAAACTCTATAATGAATTATATACTTTTCTTTATTATCCAAATTTGATATTAGTTTTTTGTTTAATTTTATAATTTTTTTTATTTCGGAACGAAATGGTAAATCGTTATGTCAATCATGTAATGAAGATAGATATTCTAAGTCTACTTCTAGTATATATCCAATAGAAGAATTTTCTTGTACATTATGAATATTAATGTCTTCAATATTTTTAACTAATTTAAACAATTTTTATAGGGGAGATATTGTAACATAGCATAGCCATATAAATTATTAATGTATAAATAAACTCCCTTCTTCTATATAACCAAACTTATACCTACATGAATACATCTTTTTCATTATATATTTATCGATATTAGTTAATGTATTGTAATGGAATAAAAGGAGTATAGAAAATATGAATATATATGAATATGTATGCTCTAAACGTTTATATATTATCAATACATTTGCTTTACAAAGTTTTACATTGTATAAATTACATTATATTTCAATATGTTTTATATGAATATACTGTTCTAATTAATTATTTCGGAGACTAATTTTTCCAAAATATTCACATAACCAAAGACGCATTTACTTTTTTATTTTGAGTTTCTTTATTTTTCGCATTTCAATGTAAAATCAGATAAATATTTATTTTCATATCCTGACTTATAAATTTTCATTTTAAGTCTCCATCAGTTTATTGGTAATGTTATTCAGTCGCTCTGGTAAGAATACGACAAATTTTTCTAATGTCAATATAATTTTTTCCCTATATTTAGTTGTTTTTCGTTCTCCCTTAAGAATTCTTAAGCGACCATCCAATAAGTAATCTGTTAACGATAAAATTTATCTCATCTTGATTGTTTTGACTAATCATTGTAATTTTGTTAATATTAATGGGGTATATACATATGTACATACATACTTGAATGTATTGAATGTCTTCCTATTTTTCAATTCTAGACAATATTATATGATAAATTACTGTTTCTCTATTATGTAGGAGTGAACCTTAATAATAATAATACTTTTTATTTATATATGTGATAATAAAACTCTAGTACATCTATACATATATCTATATAATAAAACTAATGAATTATTTTAGTTATATTTTGTCTTTATTTTTATATGATATAATAAAATCTTTAAATAAATGAACGTTTTTTTCTGCACATATCATAGGTTTATGGTGAAAGTTACACACATATATATTGATATTATCCTTATATAAGTTTTTTATGCTTTGGCAACCCATATCTTCTAAATTGTATATAATAATGTCTTCTCCAGTAAGTTGTTGTATCATTTTGCTTTTTGTGCTCCTTTCACATACATACAAATATTTCGCTTTTCATCTTTAATATATCTGTTTAAGTAGTTCTTAAAAGATTTGAATGTTGAGTTGCCATCGTTCCATTGCAATCCATGGTGATATGTATGTAACCATTCTAATTCAATTCTTTCTCTCAATGTTAATCTTGAATAACTAAAAGGTGGATGTATAACAAATGTTTTTATATTATGTGTATCCATTAGATCTGAAATGCTAACTTCTTTTGCTATAAACTTGTTGGAAATATGGAAACCCTGTACATCTATAACTATTATACTTTTGTTATCGATCATTATTAATTCATTCAGCTTAAACTTCGCACACTGAATAGTATTTCAAAATATGTTAACTATATATATCTGGAAAATATATCTATGTATATTTATGTATACAACTTATTCTATGATGCCTTCCTGCCTTGACAAATTAATCAGCTGCGCCGGGTTCGATATTATAACGTCTTACGTTTATTGCTTCTAGTTATCTTCTGATTCTTAAAGTTAACTTAACTTAAAACCTAAGTTGGGGAAGCCTTCGCCGCCGTTGCCACTGCCGTCGGGCTTGCAGCGTAAGTTCTACCCGCTGCCAACGATATTCGGTGATGTCGCTGCCGCTACCGATATTTGGCTACTTATTGATCGCTGACTAAGCGCATCCCACGGTGCGAGGTGTTAACTGCAGTGAATTGACTGTCTCTTCATTAGCCGGTCTTATTTCATCAACGTTCGATTTATTTGGCGCATGCTGACTAAGCGAATCACACGGTTTGAGGTGTTTATTGTTAACCGCGGTGAATTCGCTACCTGTGCAATAAGCCGTATCTTTTTACATCGATATTTGTCGTCAACATAACAGTTGTAGTATTGTCTTAAGCGGATGTTATGCAAACAAAATTTATAAAGGAATTCTGCTGACGATTAAACGTTTTGGGTTAACTCCTCCCTTCCTAAGTGAGGGTCGTCCGCGATCCTCTCAGTGATTTTTCGTATGGCAGCTTCCATCGTCTTCTTTGTGCTGAGTCTTTTTCGAATACTGAGAGCCAGCCATGTTATTAACAATACGGTAATTGCCGTTACTACGACGACAAAAGCCGTTGTTTTAAGACTGATTTCTCGTCTCAAGGTATTTATGTGGTTGATGTTCTCCACGTTCATTTCCTGTAGGTAGCTTAGACTCAGAGACTCCAGGTGCCCTACTAGATTTATCTTCTGGGCAGTCGGCGTCCCTGGCGTGCGTTTTATGGCAGCATTTCTGTTCCGGAATTCAGTGCCGTTTATTATCACCTGTTGTTCGAATGTTAACAGGTAGGTGCCTTTAACGGTTCTCGAAATTCCGCTCTCGCCCTTGATTTCGGCCGTATCATCGTTTATTATGATTATCCCGTCATCGATCTCATTGATGCCCTTGTTATGGTTAGCGGTGGTTGAGCAATTTGCTATCTCTCCTGCGACCAGCTGTTTCCCGCAAGTAGTGGTATTTAATATTTGACAAAAAATATCGAATGTTGATTTTTCGCATTTCACGGCGTATGTTTTGCTTCCGCAATCGGCTATAATGTTTGTGTCCCCGAAGTGAAGTACTAGCCCTTGATGCGGCACAGCGAAAAGGCTAATCTTCCTACACACTATCTTAGGTATTGGGTACTTTATAATAAAATACAAATTTTCCTTATTTTGTAAAACCTTAATTCTAGACATTCCGATTATTTCTAATGTTGTTACATTGGTTGAGTGCTCGTTGATTATTTTGTTTACATCGGTACCATCTAATATTACTTGGCTAACTACGTTTAGTTTGGCTAAAGCTATTGCATTAATGACAGACTGTAATTCGATTGTCATTATCCTGTTCCTTGCTAGGAGCGTTTCGTATAAATGGCCTGTATCTATTTGCTCCTTTTTGACATTGGTTATAATTTTGTTTATTTTATCTGTAATTTCTAAAATTTTTTGCTGAACATGGGTATTTATCCTATATTGTTTGTTGTTTGAGTCAACGAGCATATCCTGTGTCATCTGTAATCTCTGGTGGTCGTCGAAATCAGGGGTTCCGGCAATAACCTTCAGTGCCGTACCTAGAAAATTTAGACTTCGTGCTTGTCGGTGGTGAATATCGACAGTTCGTAGTAGTGTTTCTATGTGCCCTGTATCCGAGTCTAATAGTGTTCTCATGTGTGACTGAGGGAATAAAGCGATTAGAGATTTCGTCTCATCCTTCATTGTTGCGTACAATGTCAAGTTTGTAAAATGCGTCAGGTAGCCGTAATGTTCCCATACTATTGCTTCTCCGTCCGAAATCGGAATGTAGTTGGCGTTGGTGTAGTCCGTGAGTTTTTCCATCGCGGCGGTCGTCATCATAAATGCCATTGTCATTATCCTACAATTAAAATAAGTATTGATTAATGGGTTAGTCTATCAGGGGGGCCGAAGGTTGTCCTTATGGACTCACCTCCCCTTTATAAGAACGGTGGTACCCAGGTCCTGTTCAACTATTTCCTCTACATATAAAGCTGAGAGTTTATTGCCTAGTCTTCGATTAGCCCTCACCAGGACCTTTTCACCAGCGTTGTACGTCCTATTTTGACGGTCCTTATTGTGATACTCGCGATCCATAGCCTGCGTTTTTTTGATACGGTTCCGAATTGATTCCGTAATGTTGGCCGTACCGGAATGAAGGATGTCGATTGGTTTCGTGTTGGTTACTGAATGAATGGATTTATTATACTCTATAGTGGCCAACAAAATCAAGTCAACGGTGTCGTTGAGATTTCGTTCGAGTTTCAGACACCTTGCTATCTCTTCCAAAGTGCTGTGGAAACGCTCTACCTGCCCGTTTGAGGTACTGTGGAGCGGGGGAGCGTTCACAATTTTTACGTTATTGTAATTCAGCAGTATTGACCTTATGGTATGTGAGTTAAGTGACTTTTCGTTATCGCAGTATATTGTCTTGACGTTAGGGAAAATGTTTATAAGTTGTAAAATTGTTGGTTTCACATCGATTATTGTTCTATATGAGATTTTCTGTACTATAGCAAATTTTGAAAACTTATCGACACAAGTCAGAAAATATTTTTGGTCCGTAGAGCAAATATCTACGTGTAATATTTCCCCAGTGGTAGATGGTATCGGTGTTGGTGCGATAACATGCTTTTCTGGGTGTCGGACATATTTTGACTTTGAACAGATCCGGCAATTGGCCGCTACCTCTCTTGCTTTTTTATCCATCTTTGGAAAAAAATATTCGGCCAGGATCTGTTTTACATTCTCTTGTGCCGCCCTATGTGCTCTGTTGTGTTCGGCTACGATAATTTCATGTTGGTCATCTTCGTTAAAGATATCCGCGACCATTTTCTCAGTATGGCGAAATTTCACATTGGGGTAAAGTTCCACGAGTCGGTGTTGGATTTTTGCCAGAACTGGTAGGCTGCAATGAATTGCATTAACCACACCGTCATTAATAACCTCTTGTATTGTTTTTAAAAGCGATTCTACGTCACAAAATGAAATTACATGCCTCGTCTTTGAACTAAAAATAATAAAAGTCTGCTTTGAAGGGCTTTCACCCTCCTGAAGTATTATCTGATTTCTGAAGCAATTCACAGGTTTTCCCACTGTTTCAATGGTGTAGGTAAGCGATTCCTCGCTATGTATGGTTGCGCAGTCAGAACTTGTTTTCATTTCAACTTCCATCATATTCATGTGCTGTCTCGACAACGCGTCGGCGACATGATTTTCTTTCCCTGGTTTATAAAAAATCTTCGCGTTAAAGCTTTCTATGAGAGATTTCCAGCGTTTGATTTTTGCGTTCGGATTTTTATCTGAAACTGCGAATGTCAGAGGTTGGTGGTCGGTGAAAATGTTGAGCTGATTTACCCCATACAAATAATTTCTCAAAGTATTGAGAGCCCAAACAATTGCTAAAAGTTCTCTCTCATTTGTTGCCAAATGTTCTTCCCTATCTCTGAGTGTTCTTGAGATCATGGTTATTGGTTTCTTCTCCTGAGAAAGCACAGCACCTAGACCTCTAGAAGATGCATCGGTCGTCAGGTCAAATGGCTTAGAGAAGTCAGGATAGGTTAATGTGACGTCTTCCGACGCAAGAATTTCCTTAAGTTTGTTGAATGCTTCTACACCCTCTGGTGTTAATTGGACTTTAATTTTTTTTGACTGGGCGGCACTTGCTTTGCCATTTTCTCCCTTAAGGAGATCAGTGAGTGGTTTTGCTATGCTGGAAAAATCTCTGATAAAACATCTGTAGTAGCTGGCTAATCCCAGGAAGGAGCGAAGTCCTCGAAGTGTTGTTGGCTGCTCATAACATTTTATGCCATTAACCTTTTCGGGGTTCGTTTTAATACCCCCTCTTGATACCACAAAGCCTAAGTAGTCAACTTCAGTTTTAAAAAATTTTGATTTCTCTACTGATACCCTCATGTTGGCCTGACAAAGATTACGTAAAACCCATTCGATATCCCTCAAATGCTCTTCTGCTGTTTTTGAATAGACAATTACGTCGTCGACATAAACATGGCATGTCTTGCCAATCTGCTCCCTCAGGACATCATCGATTGCCCTCTGAAATATACTAGGGGCATTTTTAAGCCCAAAAGGCAGTCGGCAAAATTCGTACTTGCCGTTGTTAACGGAGAAGGCAGTTTTTTCCCTGTCTCTCTCCGCTAGCTCAATCTGGTGAAATCCAGATTTTAAATCGAGTGTGGTAAAATATTGTGCGCCCTTTAGGTTTGACAATATAACCATTGCATTCGGCATTGGGTATTTATCCTCTATGGTGACCTCATTCAGTTTCCTAAAGTCAATCACCAGGCGTTTTTTTTTATTTCCTACTTGGTCTACACCCTTCTTCTCGACCACCCAAATCGGATTATTGTAGGGAGACCTAGATGGACGAATGATTCCATTCGCCGATAAATCAGCTATTTCTTTCCTGACAAAGTCACCCAGACTCATAGGGTATGGGTACAGCTTAGAATATACTGGTTCTTCGGTCTTTGTTCGAATTGTAGCAACTATATTCGTATTGAAGGGCAAAGACTCGTTTGGGTCAGCGAAGGCCTTCTTCATACTCTTTATCATTCTACAAAACTGATTTCGGACACTAGAAGGAATTTCTTCTCTTCTTATATCAATGAAATTAATATTCTTACATTCGTGGAACAACAGCTTTTCGTTTCCGAAGTCGTGTCGTATTACTCCACTACTCAAATCTATTTTCGCGTTTACCTGGTTTAGTAGATCCAGGCCGATTATACCGTCGAAAGTTTCTATATTAGGCAATATGAAAAAGTCTGCCCATATACCAAATATTTTGATTCTATACTTTTTATTCACATGGCTATTACCATGAAGTGACTTAACAAGAAAGGGTGTGGATGCCGGAATAATATTCTTAAATTCAGGCAAGGGTTTAATGTAGTTCTTTGACGCGCCTGTGTCTACTAATAATTTCACTTTTTTCCCATGGTGCCCTATTCCTCGCTCGATCCACGGGAGCAAGGACGTCCCCCTAAAAAATTGAGTTGCTCTTCCTCGAGGTCCTCGGTTGCCTCTTCGGCCTCCTTGTAATAGGCGGTCTCTTCACTCTCCTGGCTTAATTTGTTTACTCTTTGCATTTTTGGACCAGTACTCCTACCTGATTCGGCTTGTCGTTTAGCAATTTGCTGTTTTCCGTTAAAGCTAGGGCCCTGATTTATGTTGCTTCGATATTGTTGCTGGCCCTGGTTTATTTTTTGCGATTGACGCCAGTTGGTATTCTGGCACAGCCGCGATTCTGATGGGTCTATGTCCATTGGTGTTGGTTGATCCTGTTGATCGTTTGTGTTACTATCCCTTTTCGGTTGTCTATTAGAAAAATGTGGGTTGTTTTGTGGTGCTCGAGTTCTTTGTTCCGAGGTACTGTCACCGATTCTCTTGAATTTGTTAGGGTCTTCGTTAGACGCCGCGAAGCTTGTAGCGAACGCGTATCGTTCCCTATTCGACTTAACCTCTTGTGCTAAGGCTAGAGCACTTGGCAAATCGTCTGGTCGAGACGCGAAAATAATGTCGCACAAAGGTCTTTTCAGACCCGAAATAAATACCCTCAATGCGTCTGCCCGATACTTTGCGCAAATTGATTCGGCAATGGAACCGTCGTGGGTCATAATAGTTTTATTTGTGAGGAGAGTTAATTTCTTCTCCACCTCATCGAAGTATTTTAGAACCGAAAGGTTGCCCTGACGAAGGGTAGAAAGCTCCTGTTCTATAAGGTATATCGGTCGCTTGTCCGCGTATGTGAAGTCCAGTCTCGCAATAATTGCGTCGAAATTAAGAACTGTATTGAACGAGGCCAATACGGCATCAGCGGATCCTTTCAGTTTGTTTCTAATTATCCCTACAGCTTGGTAATGCCTCGAGCTACCCCGATATTCCCGAAATACCTCATACGCTGTGTGGGCGGCCTGGCGCCATGAAACGTAAGTGCTGATTTGTCCATCGAACTCCGGCAAAGATTTCACTAGATCTAAAGGCTCTTCACATTTAACCCCTGGTATGATTTTCACCGGCTCAAAAGTTTGTGGTTTTTTCTCCGTTTTTGTACTCATAACCTGTTCTGTAAGTCGGTCTATTTTCTGTTCGAAAGCTTCTTGCTGTTGTTTCAGTGCGGCAGCGACAGCAGCCTGCACTAAAATCGTTATTTGGTTCGCATCCATTGTGTTCCTTGTCCCTGAAACCTGCAAGTTACTTATTCTGTCTAACAGCTCTTCTAAACTGTTGTCAGTATTACTCATCAAACTGTTATAAAATGGGAAATAATAGCCTAGCTGAGACTCAAAACACTAGTTGATTTTTATTTAAGTTCCTCACTATCACTTTCTTTTTTTTTTATCTCTTTCTACTAAAGCACTATTATATTTAGATTTAATCTTCTACACAGTCACTTTCTTTATTATGTTTTTTTTCGAGCACTCAACTTACTATTGTAAGGTTTTCCATTCCATATTGTCATTTAAGTATATTATGTTATGTTAAGTATATTATCTCCGTGATCCTTCTGCGGGTGGGTATCTTATCGGTTGGGCGCCACTTATTCTATGATGCCTTCCTGCCTTGACAAATTAATCAGCTGCGCCGGGTTCGATATTATAACGTCTTACGTTTATTGCTTCTAGTTATCTTCTGATTCTTAAAGTTAACTTAACTTAAAACCTAAGTTGGGGAAGCCTTCGCCGCCGTTGCCACTGCCGTCGGGCTTGCAGCGTAAGTTCTACCCGCTGCCAACGATATTCGGTGATGTCGCTGCCGCTACCGATATTTGGCTACTTATTGATCGCTGACTAAGCGCATCCCACGGTGCGAGGTGTTAACTGCAGTGAATTGACTGTCTCTTCATTAGCCGGTCTTATTTCATCAACGTTCGATTTATTTGGCGCATGCTGACTAAGCGAATCACACGGTTTGAGGTGTTTATTGTTAACCGCGGTGAATTCGCTACCTGTGCAATAAGCCGTATCTTTTTACATCGATATTTGTCGTCAACATAACAGTTGTAGTATTGTCTTAAGCGGATGTTATGCAAACAATATTTATAAAGGAATTCTGCTGACGATTAAACGTTTTGGGTTAACTTACATAAATAACTTATTTATATGTTTAAGTTTTTGATTAGAGAGGTTTAGTTTTACTTTACATCTGATTGAAAATGTTTCATTTCAGTATGAATAGTAATATAATTGAAGAGCTTTTAAAAAATAATTATAACTATATACTTGATCACCATAGAAAACTTATACAAAATACATTTATAACAATTAAAGATATAAAGTATGAATTAGTTATGGAATCTATATATGGGAGACACTATACAACCTGTCCTTGGAGTAAAAATAATATACAATCAGGACCTGATACATGTAATTGTAACACCATCGAAAGACGATATAAGCATATAATGGATTTAGTAAATTTATACAATTACTACTTTGATAAGGAAAACAAAGAAGTTATTGACTTGAAAAGATTTATTATTGATATAAACATATTGGATGAAAAATATTTCTAAAATATTTAAAAATATATGAAGTATTTATCTTTATCATTCTTACAAAAAAAAAATCAAAATAAAAAATAAAATAAAATGTTAGTAGAAGAGCTGGAAAAATTTTTTGGAGTATATAGTTGTTATATTAAAAATGAAGATATACAACTTCTTAAAAACATGATTGATGAAATGGGTTTATATAAAACCATTACCTTCCAGCACACAGCTACAGGAATGCATAAATTTGATTGCAAGTCTTCAAATACAGCAACCACTTGTTCATGTGCATTCTTTTATCAACGATTTCAAACTGTTAAAAGATTATTAGAAGAATATAAAAATTAGAAATTTTGTAACTAAATTTTCGATTTGAATAAACTATAATGTTAAAATACCAATACTTTTTTTGAAGTATATTTGTGGAATTTATGGTTCTGTAAGAATAAGTCTGAAAATTTTAAATATGTACGTGTATATACAAGATATTTGTGGAGATGTAAATTTAGATTTTCATAAAAGTTCATATAAAATTAATCTGAAAAATAATTTAAAGAAGTAGTTATTGTATTGAATATAATGAAAAAAAAAAAAAATATAAATAAATTATATAGATATTATATTGGTATAATGAAATCATTGGAATTGTTTAAAACAAAAACAACATAAATAACATTAAAAATTTTTATAATAATTAAAGATAATATGTAGAAG
This sequence comes from Urophora cardui, assembly GCA_960531455.1. Classification (NCBI taxonomy): domain Eukaryota; kingdom Metazoa; phylum Arthropoda; class Insecta; order Diptera; family Tephritidae; genus Urophora; species Urophora cardui. The sequence continues at coordinate 73,708,316 of OY482672.1, read as the reverse complement.
AAGAAAATAATATGAAGAAAAAAGGAACAAAACAAAAAATAAAGAAGTAGGAATATATGAATTAAGCCGGAAATTATAAATAAATGGAATAGGTATAGATTTATATTAAATAGTCTAAATGCAAGCAAATATAAAAAAAATTATTGCAAACAAGTTTTTTAAAGAAATAGTATCAAATAAATATAATTAAGAAACTAAAAATAAATAAAGTATTATAAATTTGCTTTTATCAACATAATAAAAAATAATATTAGAATTGTTAGAGAAAATTCAATGCAATTGTCTACCTCATATAAAATTTCATAGAAAAAAATTACTTTCTCATAGTTTTCACAGGAAATGCAATTTCATATAATTTGAGAATTGAATCTATGTATATATGAGTTCAATGATCTTAAAAATTAAAATACATATGTATGAGAAAAAAATTGGGAAGAAAAAAATAATGAAGTAATAATAGTAAATAAATGAAGTAAGTATAAAACATAAGTAAGATTTCTACTAAAATATCTATAATGTACACAAACTAAAAAAAAAAAACAAAAAAATGTAGTTGCAAACAATAATTTATAAAGAAATAGTATCGAAGAAATATAATTAAAGAAACTATAAAATTAAATTTTGAAGAAGACTAAAAACTGATATGAATATGTACTAGACTGACCACAAATGCAAAAGTGCTGATTTTTTTCGCTCCCCGCGCATTTTCTGATAGCTTGACAATAGAAAATAAGATCTGCATAAAAATCTGACCATCGGTAGTGGGAAATAGCCACGCGCATTTGAACTAAAGTTCAAAAATTGACCTAAAAATTATGCATTGCTTTAGAGACCAATATCTCTTTAAACAATGATTTTTGGAGAAATAATGTTATAATCATTTTTATACTAAATGAAACTGGGAACATATTCTCCATATGATAGTTATACCTACCATTATCCTTTCAGGACATATTGAGTCCTTAAAGTGAAATTTACATTTTTTTGCTTGTTAAAAACGCAAAAATAAATATTTAAAAAATAGAGAATTGTATAAACTATACATCATTTAATAGGTTATTTAAAGTAGTTTTACACATCATAAATTTTTTTTGATCTACATGCACTATTAGTCAAGAAAATGATTTAAAATAAGCAAGTCGCATTATTTTCAAACTTTTTTTTTTTACTAAACTGAAAATATCGTAGTAGGCTTTGCAATAAAAAAAAAAAAATGTGGTATAGTTTCATATTTCAGCTCATTCAATAGTTTGTTGAACTTTCTTTAAAGTGAACTTGTAGCGGTAGTGCTCATAAGTGTGTTATATTCAGTTCAAAAAAGTTTTTTTCAAATTTTTTTCAAACTATTATTGTAATGGCATTAAGATCCAGATGCATTCCCTTAATTGGTAATTATTTAATAACATCTTACGAGCTAAGTGCTATGTAAGGCTTTTCTATTGTATAATGTAAGCAGGGCCGTAGCCAGACTTACATTTAAGGTAGGGCAGCGTTGGTTTAAGGTAGGGCGGAAGTCAGTCTTGGCACTACCACCATTGAGTGCAGTTTTATCCGTGCTTAGTGGTGAATTCGAACGCTAGGTCAGTTTTGGCAATTGACATGCATGTGAATAGAAATATAATTAATGGAAGATAGCGACCAACCGCCATACGCAAATAAGCGAGAGATACAATTGAAGCCGAAAATATTATAATAAATTTAATGCAACAAAAAATTTAATTTTTTAATTTTTTAAATTTTTAATTTTAATTTAATTTCCTTCGATTACTCCATACCTAAGAGAGCTTCGATCTTTAAATTTGGTATGTGGGCCGACTGTAGGTATGCACGCAAGTCAAGGTGAAAAAAAAACTCTCGAAAATAATTAAACGATAACCATAGAAAATTTAGACACCTCATTTTTCAAACGAGTAAAATGTTTTAGATTAGCACACAGCCTTAGAAATCAATTCCGCGATCTTGGTGTTGTAGGCTCACAGTCAGATTAGTTTTTGTCAGAAAACTGCCGGAATGAACCATTCCTTTAACCAAACTACAAAAATTCGATGGTCTTATTTAATTATATATGTGATGCAGGGTGGATTCTCCATATCGCTAGCTTAGAGTGCAAATTGTGTAAGTCCTTTTTTCAAACTTTGTAGGAGAGACAAAAAACTAAAAAAGAAAAAAATTCAAAATGAAAAAAAATTTTTTGTTCATGTAATTATTTTGGACTTACACAATTTTCTTCGTTTTTTGGACTTACACAATTTGCGTATCACTGAATAACAACGAGTAGAAATATGGCAAGTATCACAGACTTGTTTAGCGTGGTGCGTATTTGGTTTTTCTAGCGTGCTACATATACATACGCCTTTTCATAAAATTGGACTTACACAGTTTGCACTCTAAGCTAGCGATATCATACATTGCAACCGAAATAATTTTTTATCTCAAACAAAAAATTTAATTATAATAACACTGTAGGGAGGTCAAAATATCACAAATCTAAAGGAGTAATTTAAATACTACTAAGGCTTAAGAGATTATTTACTAATATTTATAGCTTTGAAGGCTATTAGTTTTATTAACTTAAAACCTTAAAATATTAGTAAATTTCAAAATTTAATGGATAAATTATACAATTTATATCTGTAGAATACGATGGCGTTTTCAGAAAGTCAAAGTTAGCTCTCGTTTTCGAGAAATTTAGGAAAGAAGTTTCAGAGCTTCGAAGGTAATTTTTTCCCGTTTATAAACTTTACTTAGGTTTTGAACCCTTTTCTCGCTTAAGGATTTTGACGGTTTTTCTTACTTAATTGGGGCATTCTAAATACAGTACCATCAATAGTTTTTCCAAACTGCCTTCGGTTTATGAGATAACGGTATTTAAAAAGTACCATCAATTTGGACTTTTTTGTTAATAACTCAGTCAGTTTATGAGCTAAATTGCCCAAAATTTGATATTTTACCATTACCTTAACTTTTTCTGAAAATAATTGAAATTGGGTGACTATAACATATAGTTGCCATACAACCGATTGTTCAGATGTGGACATTCTGGGGTATATTTCGCTATTTAAACAGCTAAGGACATGAAACTTTAGAGAATTTCGACCTGTATTGATCTTAATCTATTCACTGAAAATTGTCAAGATCGGGTCACTATAACATATAGCTCCAATACTACTGATTGTTCAGTGTAAGGTTACAATAGGTGTCCGATTTGTAAAAGAAAGACTCATATGAGTTATTGGGCTTGAAAAAAATGCCTATGGTGAAATTTCAACTTTGGCTGCACAAAAGTGCAATAACTGATGCAGATATGTGGAAATCGTATATGAGAAAATTTTTCACCTATTCATTTTGAATGAAAGTCTTTATGTTGCTCTTTCACGCAGAATGACTCTTTTCGGAGTTATAAAAAAATAAAAGTGCAAAACCATATATCTGAACAATCAGCTGTATGGTAGCTATATTTTATAGTGACCCGATCTCGACGATTTTCAGGGAATAGATTAAGGCCAATACGAGTACAAATTCTCCAAATTTCCATGTCCTTATCTGTTTAAATAGCGAAGCTATACCCCAAAATGTCCACATCTGAACAATCGGTTGTATGGCAGCTATATGTTATAGTCACCCGATTTCAATTATTTTCAGGAAAAGTTAAGGTAATGCTAAAATATGGTCACGTGCAAAGTTTGGGCAATTTAACTCATAAACTGACTGAGTTATTAACAAAAAAGTCCAAATTGATGGTACTTTTTAAATACCGTTATCTCATAAACCGAAGGCAGTTTGGAAAAACTAATGATGGCACTGAATTTAGAATGCCCCAATTAAGTAAGAACAACCGTCAAAACCCTTACGCGAGAAAAGGGTTCAAAACCTAAGTAAAGTTTATAAACGGGAAAAAATTACCTTCGGAGCTCTGAAACTTATTTCCTAAATTTCTCGAAAACGAGAGCTAACTTTGACTTTCTGAAAACGCCATCGTATTCTACAGCCAAAAATTAAATTGGGGTGTCTCGGCGTTTCTCTGTGATATTTCAAAAGTTAAAAATTTACTTACAGTGTAATTGATATCACTTGTTGGCCTTTTTAAGGTAGGGCATTCTAGTTTTAAGGTAGGGCATTGCCCCACAATGCCCCCCCCCCCCTAGCTACGGGCCTGAATGTAAGAGTATCTTTTTTAAACACAGGCTTGAAAAAAAACTTTGAATGGAAATATGCTTCCAAGCAGAAGAAATGTGTTAAGCTATTTATTTTATTTGATTCGTGATGAACATTAAACGGCAAAGGAAAGCATTCCTATTTTGTCCAATAGATTGATTGAGGTCTATACGAAATTCGGAATTCCGACCAAAAGAAAAGATGGAATAGAGAAAATGATTAAAAGGCGTTTAAATCAATACAACAAAATTATTAAATTGAAATGTGGTAAGGTAAAAAAACATTTTACTGACTCTCTGGACGTGTTATTTGGCATATCTCATGCAAATGCCATTAGAACATTGCAAAAGAATAAAAATACTGTACTTCAATTTCTAAAGCCAATTTTGAGGGCACAGCTTTTATTGATACGCGATGTTCGTTTAAAAAGTTTATGGCTTTCGTATTTTTATTCTTTTGCAATGTTTTAATGGCATTTGCATGAGACATGTCAAATAACACTTCCAGAGAGTCAGTAAAATGTTTTTTTACCTTACCACATTTCAATTTACTAATTTTGTTGTATTGATTTAAACGCCTTTTAATCATTTTCTCTATTCCATATTTTCTTTTGGTCGGAATTCCGAATTTCGTATAGACCTCAATCAATCTATTGGACAAAATAGGAATGACTTTTTGGTTGCTTGTTTTTCCGACAGGGTAGGAATATGATGTATTGTGGAACGATTTTCCGTCATCCCTTGTCAAGTTTGGTTTGGAGACAAACCGGTTTCGGCTAATATGCGCCATCTTCAGTGTCTTCTTTCGTTCTGAGTTATTTTCTGTAAGTTCGATAGCATTTATAGTAACTAACTTCCGTCGTTTTGTTCAGGTACTTCGTGTTCATGTGATGTGTTCGTGCATTCGTGCGTTCGGGTGACGTGTGTGTGAGTCTGTGTTGTGTGTTTAGGTATGCAAATCTATTTTTTTTGTCATATTTTCATTATTGTACCCTCATTAACCAAGTAGGTAAAAGTCCGTTATTGTCCGTTTGTGTGTTGTTTTGTTTATGTCGGTATTAGGTCTTTTGTCCTCTTTCGGGTATATTAGCTTAAGCGGTTCAAATAATGTATCCGATGCGGTGTTTATTTGTTCATTTATTATTTTACCTACGAATGTTTTTTGTTTGTATATCTCCATATTTTCTAATATGTTAAGTCGTCTTCCTTTATGCTGTATGTGGAGAATTTTAGCTGTTTTTCCTATTTTCATGGGTGTACACTTGTTTTCTGCCATGTGGTTGGCGAAATTTGATTCCACTGTCGTTGATGATTTTCTTATTTTCTTATTGTAATCCCTTATGTGTTCTCGATATCTCGTCTTGATTTGGCGTCCTGTTTGTCCTATATAACTGTTTTGGCATTCGCAAGTCAATTTGTATACGCCTTGTTTGTCAAAGAGGTTTTCCTTGTTAATGTTGTTTCGTAGAAGTTTTCCCATATTGTTCGTCGTTTTAAATGCTGCATTAATGTTATATTTTTGGAAAACTTTAGCCAACTTGTAAGATGTTGCTCCGGTATATGATAGGACTGCCCATTTCTTCTCTTCTTTTTCTTTGGTTTCTGACTTTCTAGAATTTATGTTTTTTTGTATTTTCTTCACTAAACTTTTTTGATATCCGTTGTTCTCTGCGATTGTGTATATTGTGCTCAGTTCCTTGTTGTAAGCTTCTTTTTCTAACAGGGTTCGTTCAAGTCGTGTTAATAAATGTCTGAAAGCGGCGTTCTTGTGCTGTTGAGGGTGGTTAGATTTATTGTGTATTATTGTATCTGTTGCTGTGGGTTTTCTGTATATTTCGTAAGTAAATTTGTTAGTCTCTTTGTTTATTTTAATTGTTAGGTCCAGGTAGTTGATTTTTCCATTTTTCTCTGTATCCATAGTGAATTTTATATTTTTGTGTTGGCTGTTGAGGTGCTCCAAAATTTGTTCTTCTTTATTTCCCGATATTAGGCAGATGATGTCATCTACATACCTGGCATAAAAATTGACACCCAAATTTGCCGTCAGTTCTTCCATATAAATTTCCTCCAAATGTTGCATAAATACTTCCATAAGGATAGCTGATGTGGGGCTACCCATGCCTAGTCCGTGAGTTTGTCTGTATATTTTATTGTCAAATTTAAAATAATTCTGGTCCAGGGTTATTCTCAGCGTATTTACTATCTCTGTAGCAATGCCTTTGTTCGTTTTCTCTGTCAGTATTTTAGTTAAAGTTTTTAGTGTTTCTGTCGTTGGTATCGAAGGGTATAGATCCTTCACGTCAAATGATACCAGTTTTGAGTCCTTGGGTACGTTCAGGTTGTTCAGTTTGTTGACTAGTTCCGTCGTATTTTTGATTGTGTATTTATTGGATAGGTCTAGTTTCTCGGTTAGTAGCTTGTTTAGGTGTTTTGATAGTCTATATCCTGATGCCGACTTATGGTTTACTATTGGTCGCATAGGTGTTCCTGCTTTGTGGATTTTAGGTAGTGCGATCAGTGACGGGGCCGATGGATTCATTGCCGTGAGAGTGTAGGTCATCTTGTTGTCTATTATATTCTTTGCTTGTTTTATTGCACGCTTTATTGCCATTTGGTATTCTTCCGTTGGGTCTTTCCTTATCACTCGACAGCCCATTTCTTTGATGAGTTGACCCGTTTTTGCGGTGTATTCCTCTTCGTACAAATTGACTTGCGAATGCCAAAACAGTTATATAGGACAAACAGGACGCCAAATCAAGACGAGATATCGAGAACACATAAGGGATTACAATAAGAAAATAAGAAAATCATCAACGACAGTGGAATCAAATTTCGCCAACCACATGGCAGAAAACAAGTGTACACCCATGAAAATAGGAAAAACAGCTAAAATTCTCCACATACAGCATAAAGGAAGACGACTTAACATATTAGAAAATATGGAGATATACAAACAAAAAACATTCGTAGGTAAAATAATAAATGAACAAATAAACACCGCATCGGATACATTATTTGAACCGCTTAAGCTAATATACCCGAAAGAGGACAAAAGACCTAAAACCGACATAAACAAAACAACACACAAACGGACAATAACGGACTTTTACCTACTTGGTTAATGAGGGTACAATAATGAAAATATGACAAAAAAAATAGATTTGCATACCTAAACACACAACACAGACTCACACACACACACACACGTCACCCGAACGCACGAATGCACGAACACATCACATGAACACGAAGTACCTGAACAAAACGACGGAAGTTAGTTACTATAAATGCTATCGAACTTACAGAAAATAACTCAGAACGAAAGAAGACACTGAAGATGGCGCATATTAGCCGAAACCGGTTTGTCTCCAAACCAAACTTGACAAGGGATGACGGAAAATCGTTCCACAATACATCATATTCCTACCCTGTCGGAAAAACAAGCAACCAAAAAGTTATTAATAATGCCAGTCAGGCACATCAAATCCGGACAAATATTCTACTGACAGCTTACAAAAGGCGGCTACAGAAAATACACAACACAAAAGCCAACATATGGTTTAATAAGGAATGTCTAAAGACCAAAATCATTCCAAAATACGCGCAAATAGGGCACAAAGTGAACAGCGAGGATAAACGCAAAATTATACGGAAAGCAGAGAACAGCTTCCTCAGATGCGAGATCAGGAACCAACACGCAAAGAAGGAGCGCATAAATGAGGAACTACTACGCATCCACCTGGAGCTGATGGAAAACAACCTAGTTAGTTGCCTTATGGAAACGTTAGACACTATAAAGGAGGAGATCAAAAAGGCCATGGAACACAAATACAAAAAACTCAGCAAAAAACTGGAGGACCTTGACACAAAACAAAACAACAACAAAAAAGGCTCACAACAGAACAAAACATCATTCCATCCAAGATTTGTTAACTTAACAAATCTTTCCATCAACGCCAAAGAAACAGAGCTACTACAAAAAGGTTTGAAGTACAATATCGAAAGCTACGATAGAAAAAAAGACGTAGAGAACACTATTGCAGACACGGAGATGGCCATATCACTAGTACCAAACGAAGAACAGGAGCACGCAAGGCATCTATGCAGACGCATAATCGAAAAGAGTATAAAAGCTGCTGGAAATGAAATGGCAACGGACGACAATAAAACGGCAAAAGTATTAAGGAAGAAACTAATCGATAATAAGGTGATAGCAACAAAAGCAGACAAAGGAAATACAACGGTGCTAATGGACGAAGAGGAATACACCGCAAAAACGGGTCAACTCATCAAAGAAATGGGCTGTCGATTGATAAGGAAAGACCCAACGGAAGAATACCAAATGGCAATAAAGCGTGCAATAAAACAAGCAAAGAATATAATAGACAACAAGATGACCTACACTCTCACGGCAATGAATCCATCGGCCCCGTCACTGATCGCACTACCTAAAATCCACAAAGCAGGAACACCTATGCGACCAATAGTAAACCATAAGTCGGCACCAGGATATAGACTATTAAAACACCTAAACAAGCTACTAACCGAGAAACTAGACCTATCCAATAAATACACAATCAAAAATACGACGGAACTAGTCAACAAACTGAACAACCTGAACGTACCCAAGGACTCAAAACTGGTATCATTTGACGTGAAGGATCTATACCCTTCGATACCAACGACAGAAACACTAAAAACTTTAACTAAAATACTGACAGAGAAAACGAACAAAGGCATTGCTACAGAGATAGTAAATACGCTGAGAATAACCCTGGACCAGAATTATTTTAAATTTGACAATAAAATATACAGACAAACTCACGGACTAGGCATGGGTAGCCCCACATCAGCTATCCTTATGGAAGTATTTATGCAACATTTGGAGGAAATTTATATGGAAGAACTGACGGCAAATTTGGGTGTCAATTTTTATGCCAGGTATGTAGATGACATCATCTGCCTAATATCGGGAAATAAAGAAGAACAAATTTTGGAGCACCTCAACAGCCAACACAAAAATATAAAATTCACTATGGATACAGAGAAAAATGGAAAAATCAACTACCTGGACCTAACAATTAAAATAAACAAAGAGACTAACAAATTTACTTACGAAATATACAGAAAACCCACAGCAACAGATACAATAATACACAATAAATCTAACCACCCTCAACAGCACAAGAACGCCGCTTTCAGACATTTATTAACACGACTTGAACGAACCCCGTTAGAAAAAGAAGCTTACAACAAGGAACTGAGCACAATATACACAATCGCAGAGAACAACGGATATCAAAAAAGTTTAGTGAAGAAAATACAAAAAAACATAAATTCTAGAAAGTCAGAAACCAAAGAAAAAGAAGAGAAGAAATGGGCAGTCCTATCATATACCGGAGCAACATCTTACAAGTTGGCTAAAGTTTTCCAAAAATATAACATTAATGCAGCATTTAAAACGACGAACAATATGGGAAAACTTCTACGAAACAACATTAACAAGGAAGACCTCTTTGACAAACAAGGCGTATACAAATTGACTTGCGAATGCCAAAACAGTTATATAGGACAAACAGGACGCCAAATCAAGACGAGATATCGAGAACACATAAGGGATTACAATAAGAAAATAAGAAAATCATCAACGACAGTGGAATCAAATTTCGCCAACCACATGGCAGAAAACAAGTGTACACCCATGAAAATAGGAAAAACAGCTAAAATTCTCCACATACAGCATAAAGGAAGACGACTTAACATATTAGAAAATATGGAGATATACAAACAAAAAACATTCGTAGGTAAAATAATAAATGAACAAATAAACACCGCATCGGATACATTATTTGAACCGCTTAAGCTAATATACCCGAAAGAGGACAAAAGACCTAAAACCGACATAAACAAAACAACACACAAACGGACAATAACGGACTTTTACCTACTTGGTTAATGAGGGTACAATAATGAAAATATGACAAAAAAAATAGATTTGCATACCTAAACACACAACACAGACTCACACACACACACACACGTCACCCGAACGCACGAATGCACGAACACATCACATGAACACGAAGTACCTGAACAAAACGACGGAAGTTAGTTACTATAAATGCTATCGAACTTACAGAAAATAACTCAGAACGAAAGAAGACACTGAAGATGGCGCATATTAGCCGAAACCGGTTTGTCTCCAAACCAAACTTGACAAGGGATGACGGAAAATCGTTCCACAATACAAAATAGGAATGCTTTCCTTTGCCGTTTAATGTTCATCACGAATAAAATAAAATAAATAGCTTAACACATTTCTTCTGCTTGGAAGCATATTTCCATTCAAAGTTTTTTTTCAAGCCTGTGTTTAAAAAAGATAATCTTACATTATACAATAGAAAAGCCTTACATAGCACTTAGCTCGTAAGATGTTATTAAATAATTACCAATTAAGGGAATGCATCTGGATCTTAATGCCATTACAATAATAGTTTTAAAAAAATTTGAAAAAAAACTTTTTTGAACTGAATATAACACACTTATGAGCACTACCGCTACAAGTTCACTTTAAAGAAAGTTCAACAAACTATTGAATGAGCTGAAATATGAAACTATACCACATTTTTTTTTTATTGCAAAGCCTACTACGATATTTTCAGTTTAGTAAAAAAAAAAAAAAGTTTGAATATAATGCGACTTGCTTATTTTAAATCATTTTCTTGACTAATAGTGCATGTAGATCAAAAAAAATTTATGATGTGTAAAACTACTTTAAATAACCTATTAAATGATGTATAGTTTATACAATTCTCTATTTTTTAAATATTTATTTTTGCGTTTTTAACAAACAAAAAAATGTAAATTTCACTTTAAGAACTCAATATGTCCTGAAAGGATAACGGTAGGTATAACTATCATATGGAGAATATGTTCCCAGTTTCATTTAGTATAAAAATGATTATTACATTATTTCTCCAAAAATCATTGTTTAAAGAGATATTGGTCTCTAAAGCAATGCATAATTTTTAGGTCAATTTTTGAACTTTAGTTAAAATGCGCGTGGCTATTTCCCACTACCGATGGTCAGATTTTTATGCAGATCTTATTTTCTATTGTCAAGCTATCAGAAAATGCGCGGGGAGCGAAAAAATTCAATACATTTGCAAATCCCATATGTTTTGTAGTCAGTCTAATATGTACATATATATGAGGCTAATGATTTTAAAAATTAAAATATGAATGACGTATATATGAGAATAATGAGATTTTATAGAATGAATATATTGATTTTCATGTATTTGCTGTAAGTATTAAAACTTGTTGACTTCGACTTTGGGGGAAATTTAGATAATAATATTAGAATTGTTAAAGAAAATTCAATGCAGTTGTCTACCTCATTTAAAATTTCACAGAAAAAAATTTTCTTTCTCACAGGAAATCCAATTTCATATAATTTGGGAATTGAATCCATGTATATATGAGTTCAATGATCTTAAAAAATAAAATATGTATGAGAAAAAAAATAGGAAAGAAAAAAATAATGAATAATAGTAAATAAATGAAATAAGTATAAGACATAAGTAAGATTTCTACTAAAATATCTATAATGTACACAAAAAAAAAAAAAAAAAAAAAAAAAAAAATGTAGTTGCAAACGATAATTTATAAAGAAATAGTATCGAATAAATATAATAAAAGAAATTATAAAATTAAATTTTGAAGAAGACTAAAAACTGATATGAATATGTATACATGAGGTTAATGATTTTAGAAATTAAAATATGAATGTATAGGAATTTGTATATAAATACGTATGTGGATATGAATAAAAGTATGTATTGTAAGTAATTAAAAAATATATAGTTTTATATATTTATAATAATATAAAAATATTTATATGAGTTTTTATAAGAAATATAATAATACATTATGATAATTAAAAAAATTTATAACTTTAAAAATATAAAAATAAACTTGTAGCAATAAATTTAAATCTTCAGTATTCTTTAAAACAAAGCAATATAAATAGTTCAACTTCTAATTCATATAATAATCAAAGATATTACATAGAAGAAAAAATGGATAAGAAGTAGGAAAAAAAAGAAGGTGGAATAGATTATATTTGTGAAGTAGAAGAAGCTAGGAAACTTATGGAATTCTATTATAATATAGTCTTTAATGTAAATAAATGAAAAAATTGTACTTTTACTCAATAAAGAATAAATTAATAAAAACTTTTATATAAAATATTTACATTTGTTTTAACTTTTACTTAAAATGGGAATCTAAAAGTATGTATACATGACTGTTTAAATTTCTTTCCCTCATAGCCAGCTATCAGCATAAATATATATGTACATACATATCTACATATAAAGATTTCTATATTCAACTTAAACGAAGAAAAAAAACACAAAAATCTCCTCTATGATCATCCTCATAAAATTCAAAACATATATACCTATGTATATGTATATGTTTTTGAATTTCTCCCCCACATTGATAACATACAAGCGGAGGAAACACAAAAATGAAACCTAATGCCTGGTTTTCACTAGGTCATACATATATGACGTCAAATATTGTCAAACAAATGAAAACGGGTTGGCATATTGTGTCAAATGCGTTTGCAGTCAGTTTTGACCACTCGCTGTCATATAAAATGACAGCCATATGAAAACACTCAAATTGTAGTTTGCCATCGCATTGGGCAACATTTGACACACAAAATTCATTTGCCAGCGTGTTGGCAAACTTGTTTCGTTTGTCAAGCTCACAGCTGATTCGCAGGGCCCCGGAGCGTGTCAAGGAGCGAAGAGATAAGGAGCTATGGCTTTTTCACGGAGTGGAGCTGGAGCTCAAATTATAGGTAGAAGCTGGAAGTGGAGTTAAAAATCACCAGCTATTTACATATCTATATCTGTGGCCACAAGCAATAACCGCTTAAGTCGACTTAGGAAGATTTTGAGTTACATATACTTCATTATTCTCCTTTTAAAACTCTATATTTCTGTAAAAACCCCATTCTTCTAACTTAATTCAATAAAAAGATATAAATAAAAAACATATACGCTTAACTTACAATAGAGGTATATTAAACTTGCTATATCAGCCAAAGTAGATGTATATACTTAATGAAATTTCTGCATGACATTTTGTTTTATTTACAAAATTTGATCGTAACATTGTAAATGGCTCACTGATTTTGCGTCCATGGTTTTTAATCGATTTTTTTTGATTTGTTAAGAAACGCCTTCGAATAAAAATATAAAAATACGATTTTCTTTGCATTGCCACAAGCACTCAGATATAAAAAATTTTATATGTACATATGTGCCTATGATTTATATTTTATGTGCAGAGTAAAGGCACTTTGTATAGGAGCTCGAGCACTGCCGTAAGAAATCGAAATATACAATAACAAATGTGTAATGAAAAAAAAATTCAAAATATGAAAGCACTATAAAAAATTTGTATTCGAAAAATGTTCATATAATAAAACAAAGTAAAAAAATTTTTTTAAAAAAGCTTTTATTTAATATTAATATAACAATTTACTAAAAAGGAAAAAAATAATTTTTTTATATTTTTGAACAAGATTTATATTAGTCCTTAGTTCATTTGGATCTTAATTTCAATCTAAACATACATTTAACGTATTTCTTCAAAGCATTTCTGTATATGTATCAACATAAATAAAAGCGCGGGTGCTCTTTACGTAATGCATATCTTACGTAATTGGAATTTAAAGTTTTTATCGCTTCCTTCCATTTCACCAATACGGTTTTATAACATGAATATGTAATGAGTACCCGCGCTTTTATTTATGTTGATACATATACAGAAATGCTTTGAAGAAATACGTTAAATGTATGTTTAGATTGAAATTAAGATCCAAATGAACTAAGGACTAATATAAATCTTGTTCAAAAATATAAAAAAATTATTTTTTTCCTTTTTAGTAAATTGTTATATTAATATTAAATAAAAGCTTTTTTAAAAAATTTTTTTTACTTTGTTTTATTTTTGCCTTTTTAGTTTTACAATGCATATTACATCTAATATCTGGTTTTACTATACTCTTTTGTGAATAGATTACTTCGTAATACGTGTTCAAAATAGGAACAAATCTGGTTCATAAATACTAATTTTCTAAATATCTTGACACTATCGCCACCTAGCGGCGATTTATTTCCACGGATATATTTACTTTCTCATAGGCAATATATATACCGAATATGAACAAATTCGGTCGGTAAATACGAATTTTACAAATATCTTGACACCAGCGCCACCTAGCGGCGATTTTTTTCCTCGGGTGTATTTACTTTCTCATAGGCAATATATATACCGAATATGAACAAATTCGGTCGGTAAATACGAATTTTACAAATATCTTGACACCAGCGCCACCTAGCGGCGATTTTTTCCACAGATGTATTTACTTTCTCATAGGCAATATATATACCGAATATGAACAAATTCGGTCGGTAAATACGAATTTTACAAATATCTTGACACCAGCGCCACCTAGCGGCGATTTTTTTCCTCGGATGTATTTACTTTCTCATAGGCAATATATATGCCGAATATGAACAAATTCGGTCGGTAAATACGAATTTTACAAATATCTCGACACCAGCGCCATCTATCGGATTTTTTTTTATTTCACATTGCATTGTCTTCGGGTCCTGAACTATGTTCCAAATTTCAAGTACCTAGCTCAACTAGAAGTATCTTAAATGTTCGTTGCAAAATTCCACGACATACAAAAAGTGAAGTTAAATAAAAGCTTGTAAAAATAAATAAAAATTTGTATTTATGTGATACTACCATTTGAAAATAAATTATAAAATAATAGTGGTCTTCATCTAAAGTGATAAACTAATAAATTTTTAAAGTTTATCAGTTTATCCGCATTTTTACATGAAACTACCTTGGTAAATAATTGTTTAAACTCTTGTCAGTGTCAATTTGATTAATAAATAAAAAAGCCCAATAAAATAAACAAAAAAATACCGAAGAAAACCACAATTTCTTCTTTTAAATTGAAAAAGTAAAACTGACAATGTGTCAGACTTGAGTTTTACCGAAAATTATAAATTTACGCAACAAAATCGTTCGGTAAAGTGATAAACTTTGCTTAAATATATTTTCATACAAATTTTGACAGATAATTTATCACAATTAATATTTTATCACTCTACCGCATTTACCAGCAGTTTACCACTTTAGATGAAGACCCTTAATATTTTATTGGAATTCATAAAAAAATTTAAATGAGCAAAAAATTTTTCAGTGCATATACAAATTTTGTAGATGTATTGAGCTTTGTACTTACAATACGAGAGCGTTGAGCAGGCCTGCTATAGAGAATAAAGATATGTAGGTTTAAAACCGAAGATGGTTTTAAAGCGATCCTAGGATATGCCAAATAGTATCGAGTTTACCTTTATCGCAGGTAAGCGTTGAGCGTCTCTTTTTATCATTAAAAATTGTCGTATCTGATTTAAAACAGTCTTGAAGCGGAGCCAATATATAAAAAAACGGAGCGAGAACGGAGCCCTATGCAAAAAAAAAACGGATGGGAGCTAATGCCTATATGTCACTACGTTTTTTTCTTGTTTTTTTTTTTTTTGGTGTGGAAAACCCACCGAAAGTCAAAATGCAAAAACAATTCTTCTGTAGGTTGAAAAGAGACAAAAACTCCCTCAAAAACAATTTGATTGACATTAAACTCCAACTAAATGAAAATAATATTTATTTCAAGAATTAATTTTTTTGGAAATTTGAATTTAAATTACTGCAATAAAAGTTATGAAACTCAGATGGCAGAGTAGCTGTGTATTCCATGTTATAAAGAGAAGCCAGTGCGCAGTATACTTTTTCTTCCGGACATCTTCTTTCCCCTTACGGCCAAAGCAGAAGCTTACAAGAGGCAAATTTAAAATTTGTATTTCCATATATTTTTTATTTTATATATAATTTATTTTATAGTTGTTGTTATGGTTTGCTATCGATATCAATGCTGATATCGATCATAAACGGGTTAATTTCGGTTGCTCAATTCTGTCTGTGTGGCATCACCACTATTTTAGTAGTTTTTCTTAGTACTTTTCCAATGACTTCCATTTCATAATGGCCGACGTGCTGACATGGTGAAGAAGAATGGTTGACGCGTGGCCAAACTAAACAGGTCGTCGCATGTGAGGCAGTTTATGCGATTGACGTTAGGCGGCTTATTTCAAATGTCAAAAGCAGGGAAAAAGAAGTGAACACACAACTTAGCAGGGATTGTTTAAAGAAGGATTTCGCGGCAGATAAGCCGATTGCAATTGGGTACGTGTGCAAAAAAGGTGCGAACGTCAGATAGAACCGATTGGGGAAAAGTTTTTACTTTGAAAATAATTTCTCTCCTCTTTCACGTTGACATCTTTTTTTTGGAAACACACACATCAAAACGTAACTAATATAACCTTCTTTGGATAAACCTTGAGCTTAGCATTCTACTTCTACGAACAAGGCCTGCAAAATTGTAAAATCAAGGCAACAGACAATAAGTTGGCATATGCCAAGAAGAAGAAGAGCGATTCTCCCTCGCATCGACCTTGTATGTTTGAGCTATGGGCTAGTGTAACAGGTGGCCGCACTGCGAAACGAGGGTGACTTTTGAGGTTGTCTCGATGGCAACAGCTGACAATTTTTTTTTTGACAGGAGTCATTTCCCTGTTTGAGTAAATTTCATGCACCACTGGTGGTGTTCTGGCAATAATAACGTTTTGTACTTCTTATTCAGTCACTAGATATCTCAAATGTAACATTTTTTTTTATTTAAAACCCTGTAGTTAATTCTTTTCTTGCTCCACTAAGAGTCTAAACAAAATTTAAATAAGTAATTGCATCCGAGATTTACACCGATTTTTTTTTATTCTTCTAAATGGTTATGTGGTTTTGATTCATTCTTCAGATTTCAATCCTTATAGATTGCATGAAAATTTTTTTTTGCAAATAGCCAAGCTATCGAGCCAACCTCTATAAGTAGGCCTTTCATGGGAAAGCTTAACTCAAATTTCCCATCTCAACCTTGACAATCGTTCCAATGGCGAGGTATGCACATGGATTGGTGATGGAGAAACTGGTTCTCCAGGGTTGCCATGAACACTTCTTATTGTGAAAATACGTAACACGTGGTTATTCGGATACTTAGTACTTTCAAATGCACCTATTATAAGATGTTCTTATGCGCTCCATACAATTTTAAATTTTACATAGTTCACAGAAAATTAAATAATTATTTACTAAATAATTTTACTATGTTTGTTTCTTATTGGCTAGTTATGGATAGTTAGCCAGGTTTGGGCTGACAGAAGGTTTCTCGATTTTCTGTTCATTTCACTCTTTATGAGCGTAATTCTTTCCGTTTTGCTCTTTTCATTTCACTTGACAGCTAGCTGCTAGTTTAATAAGAAACAAACATACTATTTCATTAATCAGATTTTCCTGTCTCTTACCATTTTTATAATTTGAGCGTAAGACAACAATGTCTATTAATATTCCCAACGTACACTAATAGAATTTTACAGTAGCAAATTTACTAGGGCACGAATATAATCGATTAATTTGAGATAGTTTCATGGGAAAAATGCTTGAGGCATTTTATTCCGAAAGTTTTGGTATTTTTATTTGTGTAACATGGCAATCGCATTCCATCTCGCTTGTGCCATTGCTAGCGTCATACCATGATATAGACATTCGGGTAACCGTAAAGTCACGCCACTATTATGCACACGTCACTACATCACTGTAGGCTATATGGAAAGAAAACGGGACCAGGGATGTGATAAGTGGGCTTTTCCTACCAAAACTGGTCGGTTTTTTTCCTGTTGGTCGGATGGTCGCACGATTTGAATTTTGGTAGGTTTTTACCTTCCTTCAACATCACTTATTTGCTAGATTTTGCCACAACACTGTTGAAAGAACGTTTGAAAGTTCATGTATTCATGTCTCTTTCTCGCAGCAACAGTTTGCTTGAATACTTTTTGTGCTTCTCTTCGGCAGAGTTTTGTGTAAAGTGGATAAAAGAAGGTTAACGCATACGCATGAAAACCCTTTCTTCATTTTTTAGTTTGATGAAAAATGCGCTTAATGAAAATTGCTTTGGCGGACTCACAAAATTTATTTTTAATCTGCTTACGCTTCCACACAGCTCTGCTGCACCGGGGCGCAGATTTTCTACACTTTCTTTAATAAAACCAAACTCAGAAACAAATTAGAAATAAGCACTATGCACAAAAAAGATCTTAGATTCAATTTTGATATTTAATTAAAGTTCTGATCTCATTTGTATACCTACTTGAACCTACCATAGTCGTAACTATTTTAAAAGGTTAACATAGATCACGTACACAAATTAATGTACATACATATGTATAAACGCATTCGTATATTATTATTTTAAGCTAAAACTTGTGAAAATACTTGAAGAGTGATATGTATGTATAAGTTCCTATATATATACCAGTTAAATGAATATATAAAAATACATAAATTTTCAAAAACCAGCTTATATGACGAATTTTGTGAAAAAAAATTTTGGTCGGCTGAAAGCTATTTTGGTAGGTTTTTGAGACGAATTTGGTCGGAAAATAAATTTCAAAGTGGCAACCCTGAACGGGACCCTTCCAAACTGGATAGAGAAAAAAAGGTGGAAGGCACGCTTGGATAGAGAAATTTTAGTACAGCGATAGTTAGTTGCGTAAAATCAGTTGACCAGAAATGTGATTTTTCGTGTTAAGCGAAAAAAACCACAACAACAAATAGGCAGCAGCAGCAGAAAAAACAGAAAAACAAACCGGTTAATCGGTGAAAAATCAAAGCAAAAGCAACAAAATTAAAACAATAAAGAGAAAGAACTGGAAAACAGAAAATTGAAATAGCCAAAATTTGTTAAATTATACAACAAAATTTATCATTCTGGTAAAATATAAAAAAAATAAAATAGAAACTTTTGAACAATTTTTAAAGCGATATGATTTTAGTTCGGTAATTTTTCGTAATTAAAAAAAATTTTTGTTCCGAACTGTTCTGAACACGAGTGTCAAAAAGGCCAAAAATATAAGAACAAAAAAATTAAAGAAAGAACAACAATTTTAAAATAACAACAATTAAGAACTGTGTTGTGTATGTATATGTGAAAAGAACAAGAAAAAAATAAAGAAAAAGGGAGACAATTGCAAAAAAAGAGGGGGCAAAAAGCTTGCAAGAAAAGCAAGCAGCATTTTAATTGCCCAAAAGTGCATAAGAAAAAGCAGAAAGAGAATAGCTTAAGAGGAAAAAAAAAAGTTTAAAAAATTTTAAGGTTCGATTGTGTAACTAAAAAAAAAAAAAAAAAAAAAAAAAAAAAATTAAATGAAAATTAAAAATTTTGCGTCACGAAACCACATTAAAAATAAAATCAGCGTTTACTTAAACAACAAAAGGATTACAACAACAAAAATAACTTTCCAAAACACAAAAATACATATTGCTGGACAACAAATATAAAACAAAAGTAAAAAAAAAAAAAAAAATAGTTCAAACAACAACAACAACCATATTTAAGTGCGCATGCACTTGTCTATTGGCAAACAACAACAGCAAACAGCAAATGTAAACCAACACTACTAAGCAGCAAACCAAACAAGAAAAAAAAAACAACAAATCCACCCCTCAAAAAAAAAAAAAAAAAAAATTTGGAAAATAATGCATAAAAACCATTAAAAAAATAAAACCAATTAAAAATTAAAACCAATTAAAAATTAAAACCAATAAAAAAATTCAAACTCAACTATAAGAAAAAATTCGCCACACTTTGCTTTTTTTACATGTGCAAAGTACTACTTAAAGACAAACGGCTTTTCACAGCAGATAATGCTTTTTTTTTGGTTTTGTAAAAAAAAAAAAAAATTAATAAATAATAAAAATTGAGCACGGTCTTAGTCAACTTTTAGAGACGTTGCATGAATTGTGGTATAGTGGAATGTAAATAATGCATACTAAATATACTTACATACATGCATACATACATAGATACATAGTATATGTAGCAACAGCAAGTCGGCTTACAATAATTTTGTCTATTTGCAAATTAAAATTGAAAAAAAAAAAAAAAAAATCGGTTTTTGGTAAAATCAACAAGCAACAAAAAAAAAAACCCCATCAGCACAACATCAATCAGCAACAACAACAATCCCCATAGCACCGACAACGACAACAGCAGCTGCAACAATCACCGGCGCATAGTCCGTAAGAATAATATTTTTATTTAATATTTAATTTCACTTTATTTTAGTAAAGCTGATGTACATACATATGTGCATATTTATGTGGATTTGCCTTGCCTGTACATATACATTTGTACGGAGGCGTTACGTATACTGAGTTGCCACAAAACAAATTTTGTGTTCAAAAAAAAAGAAAAATAAAAAAATTTTTTTTTGGCACAGGCACATACGCATAAATACGTACATATTACCATACAACAAAACAAAGGTGTATAGCACTTAATATTTGGGGTTGGCTGAAAATCACCCTAATGCTCGAATGTAATATCGTTTTATCAAAAGGGGCGCCCTAATCTATATAATTTGTAGCATTAATACTTGAACGTAGGGTATACTAACTATATAATGAAAGAAAATTGAGGACCTAGATTTTAAGAATAAGGAAGATGAATTCCAAATAAAACTTTGTAACTAAAATGGGAATGTTGACCACCCTAATTTAAAAGGCATAGGGATTTTCAGGTACGGGGTCATCGAAATAAAGGTGCACCGATGGCCATGGATGAGGGTGGGTCGAAAAGCACCAGCGCTGCAACAACACCGGCGGCGCAACACAGGTAAGGGGTTACTGGTATTCGGGTGCGACAGTAACCATGGATTAGGGTGGGACAAAACGCACCGGCGCTGCAACAACATCAGCAACGCCACCCCCTTGTGAGTTCGGCCTTTAACTTTTTTGATTGTTCATATATTTTAAACTTCAGCTTCTTTTATGTATTTTCAGATGCCTGTTAATAACCGGTCCTTCCGGTTGACCCAAATTAAATTCAAATTTAACGATTTTTTTCCGATATAAATATTCAAATTTAAATTCACTTTGGCAGTTTTTTTTTGACAGTGGTTATTCAAATTTAGTGCATATCGATTCCAACGTACATTCAAATTTAAATTTTGGTGCAACAATTATTTTCTCGTCCGTCCGCGGTTATTTAAATTTAACGTGCGCTCATCTATTTTTAAATTTTTCCGCCTATTGTCAGTATTTCCGTCCGATTTAAATTTCGGTTTAAATGTTTTGCTAACGTCCGTCTGACTTTAACGTACATTCAAATTCTTATTCAAATTTCAACGACATTTTCCCTCGGTTTGCATTTATTTAAATTTAACTGATGCCTGGCCTCTTGAATTTGATTTTTTTTCCGGGTTATCTTTTGAATTTTTGAATTTTTCAACGGTCCGTCCGTGGCATCCGGCTAAAACCGGATGTTGTTTTCGTTTGATTTTTCTCGTTATTTTCAAAAAAGGCATGATATGATTTTTTTCTGTTTATGGCGCAGGACAGCAATGTAGGCAAGAACCCCGCCCAGCCGACAATGACTAGCCACAGTGCAACCCTAGATCATGCCGACCGCCATGCATTGCTGCTCCACTCGATCTTCGAATGCCAACCATAACAGATGGCGCCCAACGTGCGGACTCGATGGCTTTTTGGTCAGCCAGTGACGCCTTACTATCTCGCAAGTCCCAGATGGGCAAGCCCTGCGCCGCCACTGCGTTGCGGCGAGATGGTGGGGCTGATCAGGTTGTCCAAGGAGGTCATCGCTGTTGGTGGCATAGGGCGCCACAAAGCGCAGATCGTAATCGAGGTCAAACGCGAACCATAACAGATGGCGCCCAACGTGGTGTCTTGGGTGCTGGCTTCAGTGGTTTTCTGGTCGGTCAGTGAAGTTTCATCTTCACGCAAGTCCCAGATTGGCAGCCTCCGTAGCCGCCACTGCGTTGCGGCGGGATGATGGAATTGATCAGACTGATTGGAGAGTCATTGGTGTTAGTGGCTCAGGGCTCCATGAGACTTTACGTCACCTAGTCTGTTTGTTTTTCTTTTGCATTTCACCCGGAGAGGCAGTGTTTAACGCACTTAATTTTTTTTGTAGTTTAAATATTAAATTTGTTTTCACTGTCGTCCGAGGGGCATGTCCGCTAGATTCAGTATTTATTTTTATAAACTTTTTGCCGAATATGTATTTTGTGCAGTTTTGTGTATCGGATTTTTTTTTCCTTTTGGGGCCTAGCTCATCTCGCGTCTGGGGTGGTGATTCGAACACCGCCTTCATTGTGATGAGTTGAGCTGGATCCTAAGCTAGCAAATCCTTCTTCGCAAGTCTGGGGTAGCGGCTTCAACCCGTGCCTTTCATTGCGGCGGAGCCAAGGATGTTGGTCATAAGGAAAATTCGCCCTTTTATTTTTCTGTTTTCGTTATTTTTTTTTGCATTTAGGCCTCAGTCATCCCGCGTCTGAGTTGGTTGCACCTAGCGCCACTGTCATTGCGATGGGTTGGTCTGAGACCTGAGTTGGTACTTTTCATCTCCGCAAGTCTGGGGAATGTGGCCTCTAGCTGTTCCTTTCATTGCGGCGGAGATTAGGAGGGTATTTTGCAAATTTCTTTTGTTTTGTCTTTTTTTTTTGTTATGCGATGCAGGCCTCAGTTCATCTCATGCCTGAGTTGGGTGCCTTGGAACATTTAGCACCACTTCATGGCGATGAGCTGAGCTGAGACCCAAGGATGTATTGTCTATCTCCGCAAGTCTGGGGAAAGCGGATTCAAACCGTTCCTTTCATTGCGGCGGAGATAGGTTAGTATTTCGCAAAATTTGAATTTTTTTTTTATTGCTAACTATCTTTAGTTAGCCAGCCTGTCTCAGGGATTTAGCTTCCGAGCAACCCTGCATTGCGGTTGGTGCGCTGGAGACCAGTTGGCACACACCGTCTTAATTTTTTTTGTGTTTTTATTTTTCAAGGGGGTTATATTTTTTTTTTATACTGTAACCTGTGCCTTTTATGATGGGAGGTCAGCATTCCCATTGAATAACGAACATATATATATATTTTGCATTGAAGATCTTTTTACATTTACATATACACGTATATGAACACGTTTATTTATACAAATATTTTTTTTATATAAGCGAAGTCCTTTTGAAGCGACATTGTTAGTTAAAATTTAAGATAATTTTTACAATCGCAAATAATTGTTACAAACATTTGCCAGATTTTTTTTTCACCAAACGCGACAACATATCATATTTTCCTGGATGTGACATAATTTTGTACCGGCACAGGATTTAAACAGCAATTAATCGTTACCAATATTTGCTGAAAGTTTCACCAAACACAAAACCAAAGTTTTGTTAATTTCTTTTGGATGCGACATAATTTTTAATCGAGATAGAGATTTAAATTTCGTTAATTGTATAAATATTTGCATTTGGACTTTAACACCAAACGTGATTTTATTTAGACAGTTAATTGCTTAAGATCTCATACGACCATTCAAGCGTGCCTTGTTTTTTTTTTTGAGCGCTCATACGTTCGATTTTGTTTAAATGTCCCAAAACTGTCAGCAGTCGACTGAACGGACGCAAACGAGGAAATCTGTAAAAACTTAGCGCAGGCAAATGATAGAGTCAAGTGACGAGTCCGTGGAAAAGCTGGCAATGCACTGTATGACTTAGAAGACTTAACAGGGAGGTTAATAGGACGATTCCATGCTTCTGATATTCGTCCTCAATAAGACTCCGCTGGGCGTCTTGGCGGTCGGGGACAATTCGCCCAGTATTCTCCCCGAGCAGTTATAATAATAGGTGGATCACCAGCGCTCCCATCGGGAACCGTGGACCATCTAGCAGTCCATATTCCAATTGGTCTGCTTATGCGGAGTTTTGACGAGTTCTCCCAAATTAAAATGTCTAGTTTTATGGAGTTTTGGCGAGTTCTCCTATATCAAATGCCTAACCTTACGGAGTTTTGACGAGTTCTCCAATATAAAAATGTCTATTTAAACGGAGTATTGATGATTTTCCTGCTAAAGTTTTTTTTGTCCAGCTTCGCGAGGTTAGGGACCATAGACCAGCTGATAGGGTGATGGTATTCGGAGTTTAGACGCGTTCTCCTGTAAAAAAATGTCTAAGGCCGCGAAGCCTTAAAATAGGAAACAAAATAATTTAACTTTTTTTGTAAAGCCCATTCCGGGGGGCGAGAAACCAGCGGACCAAGGGTATTTTTCAAGACCGCCTGTCCTGGGTTCAACGTGCGGGGTTGGATCAGCCGGGGGGGACAGGTTGTTAAGACCGACCAAGTTCGGCACCTAGGAGAAGGGCTCCTAGGGGGGAGTAGGCTTCTCTGGCCTAAGCCAATAGAGAAACACCGCAACACCGGACTTACGCATCTTGGTTTCTTTTTACCAAATGAATTTTTTTATCATACCTGACTTTCAATTATTCTCGGATTTTCATACATTACTAGTTTGGACATGTTCATATAGCCATATGTTTTTTTTGGTATCACCTGATGGAGCCTCTGTTGCCCGGTTAGCTGTGGTAGAATTTGAGACTCTTATCTAGGGGTGAGTCGTGCCCCACGTAGTTAACAGTTGAGTATTCTCGCGACAACCTTACAGGCAAACCATTTTTCCCTGTTCGCTCCCTCGTCAGGTCTTCGAAGCGAAGCAGGCCTGTTATGGTTTGCTATCGATATCAATGCTGATATCGATCATAAACGGGTTAATTTCGGTTGCTCAATTCTGTCTGTGTGGCATCACCACTATTTTAGTAGTTTTTCTTAGTACTTTTCCAATGACTTCCATTTCATAATGGCCGACGTGCTGACATGGTGAAGAAGAATGGTTGACGCGTGGCCAAACTAAACAGGTCGTCGCATGTGAGGCAGTTTATGCGATTGACGTTAGGCGGCTTATTTCAAATGTCAAAAGCAGGGAAAAAGAAGTGAACACACAACTTAGCAGGGATTGTTTAAAGAAGGATTTCGCGGCAGATAAGCCGATTGCAATTGGGTACGTGTGCAAAAAAGGTGCGAACGTCAGATAGAACCGATTGGGGAAAAGTTTTTACTTTGAAAATAATTTCTCTCCTCTTTCACGTTGACATCTTTTTTTTGGAAACACATACATCAAAACGTAACTAATATAACCTTCTTTGGATAAACCTTGAGCTTAGCATTCTACTTCTACGAACAAGGCCTGCAAAATTGTAAAATCAAGGCAACAGACAATAAGTTGGCATATGCCAAGAAGAAGAAGAGCGATTCTCCCTCGCATCGACCTTGTATGTTTGAGCTATGGGCTAGTGTAACAGGTGGCCGCACTGCGAAACGAGGGTGACTTTTGAGGTTGTCTCGATGGCAACAGCTGACAATTTTTTTTTTGACAGGAGTCATTTCCCTGTTTGAGTAAATTTCATGCACCACTGGTGGTGTTCTGGCAATAATAACGTTTTGTACTTCTTATTCAGTCACTAGATATCTCAAATGTAACATTTTTTTTTATTTAAAACCCTGTAGTTAATTCTTTTCTTGCTCCACTAAGAGTCTAAACAAAATTTAAATAAGTAATTGCATCCGAGATTTACACCGATTTTTTTTTATTCTTCTAAATGGTTATGTGGTTTTGATTCATTCTTCAGATTTCAATCCTTATAGATTGCATGAAAATTTTTTTTTGCAAATAGCCAAGCTATCGAGCCAACCTCTATAAGTAGGCCTTTCATGGGAAAGCTTAACTCAAATTTCCCATCTCAACCTTGACAATCGTTCCAATGGCGAGGTATGCACATGGATTGGTGATGGAGAAACTGGTTCTCCAGGGTTGCCATGAACACTTCTTATTGTGAAAATACGTAACACGTGGTTATTCGGATACTTAGTACTTTCAAATGCACCTATTATAAGATGTTCTTATGCGCTCCATACAATTTTAAATTTTACATAGTTCACAGAAAATTAAATAATTATTTACTAAATAATTTTACTATGTTTGTTTCTTATTGGCTAGTTATGGATAGTTAGCCAGGTTTGGGCTGACAGAAGGTTTCTCGATTTTCTGTTCATTTCACTCTTTATGAGCGTAATTCTTTCCGTTTTGCTCTTTTCATTTCACTTGACAGCTAGCTGCTAGTTTAATAAGAAACAAACATACTATTTCATTAATCAGATTTTCCTGTCTCTTACCATTTTTATAATTTGAGCGTAAGACAACAATGTCTATTAATATTCCCAACGTACACTAATAGAATTTTACAGTAGCAAATTTACTAGGGCACGAATATAATCGATTAATTTGAGATAGTTTCATGGGAAAAATGCTTGAGGCATTTTATTCCGAAAGTTTTGGTATTTTTATTTGTGTAACATGGCAATCGCATTCCATCTCGCTTGTGCCATTGCTAGCGTCATACCATGATATAGACATTCGGGTAACCGTAAAGTCACGCCACTATTATGCACACGTCACTACATCACTGTAGGCTATATGGAAAGAAAACGGGACCCTTCCAAACTGGATAGAGAAAAAAAGGTGGAAGGCACGCTTGGATAGAGAAATTTTAGTACAGCGATAGTTAGTTGCGTAAAATCAGTTGACCAGAAATGTGATTTTTCGTGTTAAGCGAAAAAAACCACAACAACAAATAGGCAGCAGCAGCAGAAAAAACAGAAAAACAAACCGGTTAATCGGTGAAAAATCAAAGCAAAAGCAACAAAATTAAAACAATAAAGAGAAAGAACTGGAAAACAGAAAATTGAAATAGCCAAAATTTGTTAAATTATACAACAAAATTTATCATTCTGGTAAAATATAAAAAAAATAAAATAGAAACTTTTGAACAATTTTTAAAGCGATATGATTTTAGTTCGGTAATTTTTCGTAATTAAAAAAAATTTTTGTTCCGAACTGTTCTGAACACGAGTGTCAAAAAGGCCAAAAATATAAGAACAAAAAAATTAAAGAAAGAACAACAATTTTAAAATAACAACAATTAAGAACTGTGTTGTGTATGTATATGTGAAAAGAACAAGAAAAAAATAAAGAAAAAGGGAGACAATTGCAAAAAAAGAGGGGGCAAAAAGCTTGCAAGAAAAGCAAGCAGCATTTTAATTGCCCAAAAGTGCATAAGAAAAAGCAGAAAGAGAATAGCTTAAGAGGAAAAAAAAAAGTTTAAAAAATTTTAAGGTTCGATTGTGTAACTAAAAAAAAAAAAAAAAAAAAAAAAAAAAAAAAAAAAAAAAAAAAAATTGAAATTTGAAAATTAAAAATTTTGCGTCACGAAACCACATTAAAAATAAAATCAGCGTTTACTTAAACAACAAAAGGATTACAACAACAAAAATAACTTTCCAAAACACAAAAATACATATTGCTGGACAACAAATATAAAACAAAAGTAAAAAAAAAAAAAAAAATAGTTCAAACAACAACAACAACCATATTTAAGTGCGCATGCACTTGTCTATTGGCAAACAACAACAGCAAACAGCAAATGTAAACCAACACTACTAAGCAGCAAACCAAACAAGAACAAGTAAGGAAGCCTAAGTTCGAGTGCAATCGAACATTAGATACTCAGCTGTATGCTTTCATTGTTTGTTTGCGTTTGTTCGATATAGGGTGTATTTTATATGAAACGAGTGCTGCATAAACAGGGCGCAGCCACGCCCATTTTCAAAATTTATATCAATCATCCAAATAAGCATACAAATATTATTGTTAGTGCAAAATTTCATCCCTCTATGACTTTTAGTTACAAAGACTTCACGTTACAAATTCCAAAAGGGTGTTCCAGAAATATCTTTGTTAAAAAGTAGGCGTGGTCATAAACCGATTTCAATACATTTTTGCGTGTCTATTAACACATGTTATAAAAGTGTATAAACCAAGTTTCGTCATAATATCTCAATTATTTGTCGAGTTAAAGGCTAAGAAATCTCATATATCCCTTTGTCTAAAAAGAGGCGGTGCCACGCCCATTTTCCAAACTTTTTTATTTTTTGTTTCCGGTCTATTGTAAAACTCATGTCACAAAATTTCAATGAATTATCTTTATATTTCACATAGATATCGCTTAAAATGGTTTTATTAGGTCACTTTATAATACACATATATAAAAGTGGGCGCGGTCGTCAACCGATTTTGGTAATTTTTCGTCCACACATTTGGCTAAGTAAATATATCACGCGTACCAGATTTCATCGATATATCTTTAACGGTTTCTGAGTTATGGCTTATTAAACTTTCAATATTCGCTCCTTAATAAGTGGGCGTGGCACCGCCCATTTTCCAAAATTTTTGTAGTTTTTGTTTTATGTCCATAGTTGGACTCCTGCCACAAAATCTCAGTGATTGATCTTTATATTTGACAGAGATATCGCTTAAAATGTTTTTATTAGGCCCCCTTATATTTCCTATATATAAAAGTGGGCGTGGCCGTCAACCGATTTTGATAATTTTTCGCCAAAACATTTGACTAAGTAATTATATTACGCGTACCGAATTTCATCGATATATCTTCAACGGTTTCTGAGTTATGACTCATAAAACTTTCAATGTCTGCCCCTTAATAAGTGGGCGTGGCACCGCCCATATTCCAAAATTTTTGTGTTTTTTGTTTTATGTCCATAGTTGGACTCATGCGACAAAATTTCAATGATAGATCTTTATATTTGACAGAGATATCGCTTAAAATGGTTTTATTAGGTCACTTTATAATACACATATATAAAAGTGGGCGTGGCCGTAAACCGATTTTGATAATTTTTCGTCAAAACATTTGTCTATGTAAGCAAATTACGCGTACCAAATTTCATCGATATATCTTCAACGGTTTCTGAGTTATGACATATAAAACTTTCAATGTTTGACCCTTAATAAGTGGGCGTGGCACCGCCCATTTTCCAAAACTTCATCAAATTTCTTCATAAGGGCCCGAGCTCAATACGTGGGTAAAATTTTAAAACTCTAGCTATATTAGTGGCTGAGATACCAAATTTCCGATTTTTTCTATATAGGAAAAGTGGGCGTGGTCATGGTCCGATTTCGCCCATTTTCAATACCAACCGTCCCAGTCTCGATACCAACTTGCGTTCCAAATTTCATCAAAATATCTCAATTTTTGCGCGAGTTAGAGTGTTTACAGACGGACGGACGGACGGACGGACGGACAGACGGACGGACGGACGGACGGACGGACGGACGGACGGACGGACGGACATGGCTCAATCGATTTCTCTTTTCACCCTGATCATTTTGATATATATAAGTCTATATCTATCTCGATTATTTCATTCTGTTACAATCCACCGTTATGTGATTAAAACTATAATACTCTGTGTACTAGTACAGCTGAGTATAAAAAAAAAACAACAAATCCACCCCTCAAAAAAAAAAAAAAAAAAAATTTGGAAAATAATGCATAAAAACCATTAAAAAAATAAAACCAATTAAAAATTAAAATCAATTAAAAATTAAAACCAATAAAAAAATTCAAACTCAACTATAAGAAAAAATTCGCCACACTTTGCTTTTTTTACATGTGCAAAGTACTACTTAAAGACAAACGGCTTTTCACAGCAGATAATGCTTTTTTTTTGGTTTTGTAAAAAAAAAAAAAAATTAATAAATAATAAAAATTGAGCACGGTCTTAGTCAACTTTTAGAGACGTTGCATGAATTGTGGTATAGTGGAATGTAAATAATGCATACTAAATATACTTACATACATGCATACATACATAGATACATAGTATATGTAGCAACAGCAAGTCGGCTTACAATAATTTTGTCTATTTGCAAATTAAAATTGAAAAAAAAAAAAAAAAAATCGGTTTTTGGTAAAATCAACAAGCAACAAAAAAAAAAACCCCATCAGCACAACATCAATCAGCAACAACAACAATCCCCATAGCA
The DNA here is from genome assembly GCA_960531455.1 of Urophora cardui. Classification (NCBI taxonomy): domain Eukaryota; kingdom Metazoa; phylum Arthropoda; class Insecta; order Diptera; family Tephritidae; genus Urophora; species Urophora cardui. The sequence goes on along the minus strand of OY482672.1, from coordinate 73,678,146 downwards.
CCGACAACGACAACAGCAGCTGCAACAATCACCGGCGCATAGTCCGTAAGAATAATATTTTTATTTAATATTTAATTTCACTTTATTTTAGTAAAGCTGATGTACATACATATGTGCATATTTATGTGGATTTGCCTTGCCTGTACATATACATTTGTACGGAGGCGTTACGTATACTGAGTTGCCACAAAACAAATTTTGTGTTCAAAAAAAAAGAAAAATAAAAAAATTTTTTTTTGGCACAGGCACATACGCATAAATACGTACATATTACCATACAACAAAACAAAGGTGTATAGCACTTAATATTTGGGGTTGGCTGAAAATCACCCTAATGCTCGAATGTAATATCGTTTTATCAAAAGGGGCGCCCTAATCTATATAATTTGTAGCATTAATACTTGAACGTAGGGTATACTAACTATATAATGAAAGAAAATTGAGGACCTAGATTTTAAGAATAAGGAAGATGAATTCCAAATAAAACTTTGTAACTAAAATGGGAATGTTGACCACCCTAATTTAAAAGGCATAGGGATTTTCAGGTACGGGGTCATCGAAATAAAGGTGCACCGATGGCCATGGATGAGGGTGGGTCGAAAAGCACCAGCGCTGCAACAACACCGGCGGCGCAACACAGGTAAGGGGTTACTGGTATTCGGGTGCGACAGTAACCATGGATTAGGGTGGGACAAAACGCACCGGCGCTGCAACAACATCAGCAACGCCACCCCCTTGTGAGTTCGGCCTTTAACTTTTTTGATTGTTCATATATTTTAAACTTCAGCTTCTTTTATGTATTTTCAGATGCCTGTTAATAACCGGTCCTTCCGGTTGACCCAAATTAAATTCAAATTTAACGATTTTTTTCCGATATAAATATTCAAATTTAAATTCACTTTGGCAGTTTTTTTTTGACAGTGGTTATTCAAATTTAGTGCATATCGATTCCAACGTACATTCAAATTTAAATTTTGGTGCAACAATTATTTTCTCGTCCGTCCGCGGTTATTTAAATTTAACGTGCGCTCATCTATTTTTAAATTTTTCCGCCTATTGTCAGTATTTCCGTCCGATTTAAATTTCGGTTTAAATGTTTTGCTAACGTCCGTCTGACTTTAACGTACATTCAAATTCTTATTCAAATTTCAACGACATTTTCCCTCGGTTTGCATTTATTTAAATTTAACTGATGCCTGGCCTCTTGAATTTGATTTTTTTTCCGGGTTATCTTTTGAATTTTTGAATTTTTCAACGGTCCGTCCGTGGCATCCGGCTAAAACCGGATGTTGTTTTCGTTTGATTTTTCTCGTTATTTTCAAAAAAGGCATGATATGATTTTTTTCTGTTTATGGCGCAGGACAGCAATGTAGGCAAGAACCCCGCCCAGCCGACAATGACTAGCCACAGTGCAACCCTAGATCATGCCGACCGCCATGCATTGCTGCTCCACTCGATCTTCGAATGCCAACCATAACATTGTCAACTTAAAACAATTGTCAGAAAAACCTGCCTAGATGGTATTTTGTTGGTATTTCGTTTGGTTTTTTCAATATAGCTTGCTCGCTTGCACCAACGCAAAACTGTATTTGACCATCTCCTTTACTCCAAAAAACCTTGTAGAATACCGGAAAAAAACGTAGTGTCATATGGGCATAAGAGCAGCAAAAAATTTTGGAAGCGGAGCAAACGAAAAAATCCTTTGCACCGGGGCCCTGGTTTGTCGAGCGCACAGCTGATTGTGATTTTGCGAGTATTATAAATTTATTTACTTATTTTGTTAATAGTATTTTAATATCAGAAAACCACGAAATGTGGTCTAGAACATACATAACCACACTACTTAGGTCGAAGAACATATTGCCAGATCGGGAGCAAAGTACAATTTTGAAATATTGTATTCAAGCATGCAGAAACATTTTATTTGTAGTTATTAAAAAATTTTAGAAAAAATTAATTCGTTTTTTGAAAATCTGTCACTTTTCCCTACACTGCAAATTTGAGGTCGAATTTCCCTATATGTAGCCTGTTTTCCCTACACTTGGCATCACTGCTTTGAACTAAATAGGTAGACAATTGAAAATTAAGGCTTCTCTCGACGAACAAAACTCACACTCTACAAATCGGTTATCGCTCCGGTTCTGATATATGGCGCCGAAGCATTGACCATGGCTAGATGAAATTACGAGAAAGAATGAAGATGATTCGGCCCAGAAAGTATTTCTATCGACACCACCGGTGTCAGCAGAGGAAGAGAGAGACATACAATGCATGGGAAATAGCGTTGGAAATATCAAGTGGAGAATGACTTGGCATTGGCGAAGCATAAACGGCATCCTTTGGCATTGTGTGCATTGTGAATGGATACAAGTGACTTGACTCTGGGATGTGTGTTAAAAAGGTCGAACAGCTGTGCTCAGCTGATTTCAGGGTTGCTGTTATGGCCCAATAACGATGGTGAAAGCAATAGAAGTTGCTCTTCTTCTTTCTGTTTTGTAGGTTGTTGATTTTACATTCTTGCACATGTTATTCGTGGAATAGCTGGCGTTTACGCTATCACCGGGAATTGCGTTTTAGGAACTCAGCCTTAAATTCTTTTCGGAATTATGAATTGGTTTTTTCAATTCCCAATTCCGGAATTGCGTTTCTGTCTTGATTGCTACGACCTTGTCATTATGGTCCCTTTTCTTACAACAACCACATCCGGCCGCCATACCAATCTGTACCCCCGGAAGTCGCCGCCATACCAATCTGTCCCCGATTTTGACATTTTTCGATGACTTATCGTCTTTTTTTTTATCGAATTTCGACTACGCATCCCAGAGCCATTTCACTGTATGCTATACACTATGATTGTGTGTGTGCCTCGCTGAGTCCTTTATGGACACCTAAAGTAATCAACTGATCTTTAAGAAATTTTCGCAAGGGATTCATGTGATATTAGTGGATAAAATATAGGCTATACAGAATTTTGAAACATTGGACGGATACAAGCCAAAATGTGGACACTGAGAGGCCCAGAGAGTATTTGAGAATATTTTTGGGCGATACTGGTATCAAATGTAAAGAGGAAACCAGGCCCAGAAAGTCTTTGAACAAGAGAATTAAGGACTTTTATACAAAACAGACCAGTATATGCATGTATGTAATATTTTTAGCATATCCGTTTCGTTTTATTAAGCCGTTTCGACTATGTGCTTTTCGGACACCTGTTATATACACATTCATTGAAGCTTTGCTTTAGATTTATAGATTTCTAGTCTCGGTAAAATACTTGAATTCAATTTGTTTTAACAAATCAAGCTGTTTGTTTAATTCTAATTCAAATAATAAAAATTGCTTTATTAAATCCATGATACAAACATTCATACAAACATTCTTTCTTGTATCATGATTAAATCAGCATAGTTTTTACAATTTTGAAAGTCCACAGTGGTAATTATCTCTAAATAAATTAAAAATAACGTGCCAATAATACTAAAAGAGTATTGGAGATGGTTATAAATGAAGCTCTTTGTGAGGCACTGCCCGCCTTGGCGTATGTATTCACCCATGACATTATCGAATTGCGATTACTTTTCAGCCAATCGAAGTTCGCGTGCATCCTCTTCATAGAGACAGTCTCCAAATCATCTTGCACCTGATTACTATTCTTAACTTTATTCAAAAGTGCCATGTACTGCGAAAGAGATAATGAAAAGAACATGGATATATATGAACAGATGTATTCTTCGAAGATACCATCTGACTGCATACATATTTATGTACATATGCAATTAGATGTGTTTTCCGAGAAATACTCACTTTGGATTGTTGATCATCGTTCACAACGTAACCGGCCATATCGCGCATGGCCAAATTAAGTGGATTCTCTCCGCCGAAACCTGCTGTCAACCTACTGTATTCCTCCCAATTATCGTTAAGAAACTCAATGCTAACCAAAAGTCCAGTATTACTACGGGAGTATGCAGCACTAAGTAGAGTGATTCGTTCCTGAGTACGCCAATCTGCAGACTTATCAATCGAACTGCTCACGAACTTTCGCAGTTGGGATTCGCTTTCGGAGCAACCCAATGCAGATATGAGTGTACGTCGGAATGCCTGATCATTGGACTGTAAGACGTAATTGTAGACAAAATCAAATTCAGCATCGCCAGACTGACGAAGGCCGTTGCAGTAAATTTGCGACTGAAGATTTGGTTCGATGGCAACACCATTGTTAATAAATAATTTCAATTTGTTGTTGGTCTCTTGTAGACAGTTCTTGTTACCAGCTAAGCAGGCGAGAGAGATGGCAATATTACGTACGAATTTTGTTAGATGCTGCTCGCCTGGTCTGTCATCTACCGCCATCTTATCAAAGAGACCTTCAACTAATGACGCGATAAAGGTTTGGAAGTTTTTGTAATCGGCATCACCGCTCAAATATTTGTCGAGTGTGGTGATTATAGAAGATGCGGTCGACCAAGGAGCATACTGATCTTCAAGCGGAAGATATTGAAGCATGTCCAAAAGGATGCTGTGACTGAGACGTCCCGTTGTGCTAAACTTGTATACATCATAGATGAATTGCGCACGATTTCGTGGATGGAACTTGTATGGTCGAGATTTTAGTGCATCAATAATGATATTCCAATTCTGTTCGTCATAGTTGATGCGATAGAACCCAGTTGATTGTTTATTCAGCATTAGCCAATCGTCAGGTGATAAGTTGTCATCGGTGATTACGATTTGCTTCGTTTTGAGAAGATAATGCGACGCCGTTGTGTTTCGGTAGTCGGGGTTTGATTTGTGAGCGTAATTTAAAGGAATATACCATGTTTTGTCTGAGGTTCGGTCCTTATTTTCAGTATATGCCTCTTGTTGTATCGTAAAGGACTTTTTATTGTAGTCACGTTTTACGGTAAGTAGTGGGTAACTTGATTGCTGTGACCAGCTTGAGAACATTGCCTTCATTGTGGCCGGTAGAGCGAAATTCTGAGCGCCAGCCGCTATACTAAGAGCGGTAAATAGTTTATCTTCATCAGCAGCGCTATATTGGCTGTTGGAAATTTAATTAATGAAATTATTAAATATTGAGGTGGTATCATTAATATTATTATAACCAATAAATAATAATTTGTAGTTTCTGGGAAGATTTTCTATGAAACAGCTACATACATATCTAAGTTCGGATCCCTTACTTAATATTTTCGGTAGACAACTGGTAAAAAAATAGGTGTTTTATATTTAAACTTACTTGTCAGTCAAATAAATGTTCAATCCTTGACGAAACACAGCATCCGTTAGAGCACATTGCCACATATACAACACAGAACCAGCTTTTGAATACGAAATAGAATCATAGCGTGCCGAAATCTCGGCCGGCGTTTGCACATAATGCGTCATGGGATCCATATCACCCCTACCATCGGCAGCCAAGGCTCTCTGATTGTCATTGGTCAGGAACATTTGATATACGTCCCATTCGGGATAAGCCTAGACAAAAAATACAAGGAATTAGCGGCTAGATGAAGATTTTTTTTAAATTTGTTTCTAGGTTTGTGAAAAATTAATAAAGCTGTATATACTCCTACGTATGTGTATGTACCTCATCTGTAGCCTGCCATGAGAACAGAGTAGCAAAACCCTCTTTAAGCCAAAGATATGTCCACCATTTAATTGCTACGAAGTTGCCAAACCATTGATGACAATATTCATGGGCAATGGTTGTGGCAATATTAGTTTGAGTGCTGGTAGTCGATTCGTCCTTATTGTACAACAAATATTCCTCCCGATATGTAACTAGACCCCAATTTTCCATAGCTCCAGCTGCAAAATCTGGTACGGCGACTTGATCCATTTTGGATATTGGAAAATCCACTTTATAATACTCGGAAAGACGGTCCAACAGTAATAAGCCAGAAACCAAAGCCCATTCTTGATTTTGAACTGTGCCAGGCCGAGAATAGATGCGTTGCGGACGGGCATTTAATACACCTTCTGTGTATTCGAAATCGGATACAATGAATGCCACCAAATAAGTAGGCATAATAACGGTTTTTTGAAATACCGAGTAGCCAGGTCTATAATTTTTTTTTTAAATATTAACATTTAAATATATGCATATGTTCTATGTGTAAATAGTTTAAACCAAGTGAACAAATATAGCTTACGAACTGGCCTCTTCGTCTAGAGGCATATTGGATATCGCATTATAATTAACAGCATGTTTAATGATTATATTGAATGTGGCGCGCTTGGCTGGCTCATCATAACAAGGGAACGCATGACGCGCGTCAGTCGATTCAAATTGTGTCGTTGCAAGATAACTTAAAAAATAATAATCGCACATTGACAGAACTTCAATTTCATAAGTGAAAGGCTTTGTTGGCGTGTTGGCCGAATTCTCACTTACCGTTCGTTGCCAGATTGATCACTGTATGTTGATAAGTAGAATCCACCATTGTCAGTTCGTAAGTCACCTTCGTAGGTGATGGTTAAAATCCAGTTGGTTCCTTTGTTGAAAGTGAGCGTTTCTTTTATAGGTGTTAAGCTAAGGAACTCCCGCGTTTCTTCATATGAAAATGTTAAATTTTCTTCATTTGCGTTAATTTCATTCGCCGCTTTAATGGTTGCATTCAATATGGTGATTCGCCGTTTATGCAAAACAATTGCTCTTGTGTTCTCTTTAATGATTAAATGAATTTTAACATTGCCTGAGAACCTTTTGGTGCCATTATGCACGTTTGTGGTCAACTCGATGTCATAATGTATGGGTTCGGTAGTGTTCGGCAGCCGATAGTCGAGATCAGTAGTCGCTCTACCGTTCCGTGAAACTTCGCCATCTATAAAACGTGCGGTTGGATTCTCACCGTAGAGCGGTGGTAGTTTGTAAATTGATGCTTTCGTTACAGTTGCAGTGCACACGATTAGGGCTAACGTGGCCAAAAGGACACCCGCATCGGCGTAAACTCTGCTGCAATACATGGTCTGATCTACGCGACCACAGCTCAATTAATAAAATGTTCAGATAATACTTTGGAATGGTAATTTAAAGATTGTTAAATTGAGTTTTACCTACCGTTATCGTCTAATAAATTTTTATAAGTACATAGATGTTTTATGGCAAGTGGGATCCGATTAGAACATTTTCATATGCCGATTACTATAGTATAATATATATATATATATATATATATATGTAGACGTTTACATACGCTACCCTGTAGGAAATTTAATTAATTTTAAATCACTTTATAAACTACTTTATTTTCAATAACAACTAATTGAAAATGTGACTTTTTCCTTTGCAATGAACTGACTTTTTTAACACGGCGATGTCATAGCAAGCAGTCAATTGCCCTATCCTGCATTTGTTTTCAACTACTTTACTAGTAGTTTAAAATAAATAACTTTATCTTGAGTTTCTTTTCAACTACTTTACTTGTAGTTTAATATAAATAACTTAATCCTGCATTTGATGTCGAAATTCAAGAAATGGTAAAAATGCGAAACAAATTTTCCTCAAATTTCGCAAATTGTTCTCAAGTTGATAAACAATATTTGAGAAACAATTGAATTTATGTTAATTTTCAAATGATAAATATGAAACAATATTTTCTCCGTTTGAGAATTTCGTTTTCAGTGTTTAATGGGAAGTGAAGCTGAAAAACGGTAACCAAAAAAAGGAAAAAACAATCTTGGCATACTTAGATCTGAAAACATGTGTTTACATATAAATATTTACATATACAAGAAACTGTCCCGCGCTGCATTTGTTTAAAGCTACTTTAAAATTAGTTGAATATAAATCACTTTTTAATATATTTATTTTTGCAACAAACTTTTTTTTTCCGTGAGGGTATTTATATGTATACGAACATTTTCATGGACGCGTAGCTACTTACATATGTATGTATATGCGTTATAAAAATTGTATTAATCTCAATTTCAAAAGCATAGACAGCGGCCACTGTAGCATAATGGGCAAGTGCTCAACTACAATACATAAGATTTAGTGTTCGCCTCCCGAATGGTGCAGTACTGCTATGAAAAATCTTCTCACTAAAATGTATTTACCTGGTCGATGCCATTTAGAGTTAGCATTTGTTACTACCATTTTGTGGGGATAAATTTGGCAGTTTGTCAGAAAATTGTTTAGAAGCTCAGCCCGAAACTCGTTATGCGACATTTAGACGGATCGATTTTTGCCGACTGGGAAATCGACTGAGAAATGGACTAGCCAAAAGTTGAACGCAAGTCTACTTTGAGCTGGTCGATTTTTGTGGACTGAGCTATTTTTTTCAGAGTAGTTCAACAATAAAACTGTTAAAGCAAAAGAACGTCTGTCAATTTAACAGATATATCCTTTGGATTTGACTGTGGAATCTGTTATTTTAACCCGTAATCCCGATGATCTACCAGTATCTTTTCTCTTGGTGAGTAATTCTAACAATTTTTCGTTATTAGCAGGAAAATTAGTTTTCAAATTTTTGGAGAAGAGCGAATGAGCGCATAACAGCAAGCAGCGTCGCTTTCTGAAAATTCTTACACCATTTTTTGGAGGAAAAATTTTATTCCACTACGGAAGCAGTCATTCATGCGCAGGCGAACATCGCCGCGAGTCATGAGCCATAGTCATGGAACTTGTTACTTACTTTACTGTTTCGGTTCACTATCCTTAACTTCTACTTTAGTCAGTGGAGAAATTTTCGGTTGTCAATTTGTACGTGACTGTTAACATACTTTAGGAGTACCTGCGGTATACTTAATAAAAGCAAATATCTTGGGATGAATAACAATCGCATCACCTTACAAATGGGCCTAGTGGGTACATATGTTATACATACAAATTTTATACATACATACCCAGCAGGGCTTTCTCTTACATGTAATGGGTAAAATCATCGAGAAATCTTGATTCATCGCTTACACTTTCGAATACGGATTGCATTACTTTAACATAGGCATGTCATTGGCGGTATTGTCTTACAATATGGTAGACAGTAATGCATTATAAAGTCACTACTAATATTGAGAAAAGTAAGCTGTTCCAAGTAATAAGTTCTTTCACTGGTATAAGTAATTGCATATATCACACAATCCAGTATAGTAATCTATAATGCATTATAATTAAAACTGGCAAAATAAACGAGAATGAGGGTAAATTTCTTTACAAAATTGCTAGTTACAAAAATTTAAATCAATGTAGGCTTTGCAAAATATATCGGCAGTGTTCCAAATCTTTTCGCTTATTTTATGCAATACCGGTAAGCGAAAAAAATAATTTTAAAACTATGAGTTAGCAATTTATGCCGAAAACAAATATCAAACAGAATGAATAAAGAATCAAAACATTCTTTGCAAAATGTATTTAAAAAAAAAAAACACTATTTGAATAATAATTATTACACTATGTATTTGCACAGCTATTGGCTTATTTAAGAAATTTTCAACGATGGAATAACGGGACTAACCACGACAGTTTTATAATGAAAACTGGCAAAATAAACGAGAATGAGGGTAAATTGCTTTGCAAAACTGCTATTTATTCGTAGAAAAATTAAAATCAAAGCAAAGCGTTTGCAAAAAAATAACGGTAGTACTCCAAACCTTTTCGATTATTTTCTGCATTACCAGTAAGCGAAAAAATAATAATTTTAAAACTGTCGCATTACAAGTAATGAGCAAAGTAAGCGAAGGAGTGTTTCTTAGCTATTTGTAATGCGTTATTTCATTGAATACAATTTCAAGCCATTACCAAAATATGGAAAAACCCTGCTGGGTACGTATGCACATTTGCATGTATTTCCCAAAACGGTGTGAATTCTTGTCACAATTTCTACTGACGCAAATACCAAAATAAGATTTTGAAATCGGCGCGATCAATAGATTAGATTGCAGTTTATTATAATAGTTATTACACTTTGTGTTTTTGTTAAATCAATCGGTAGCGTTCCAGTTTTGTCACGAAACTAGGTCTCCTTTACAAGCATAACCCCATTATAACCATTTACTAGCCAAAGTAGTATGTACAAAGTATCGAACTGAAAACCGAAGCAGATAGCAAAAGAAAATAAATGATACCACCTTCTGGAAAGGGATTTCGAAAGGATAAATTCTTATTTTCGCCTCGAGAAGCGATCTTAAAAAGATCAATTAATGTTACTAATGGTGGTTTCTAGGAAATATTTCCGCATAAAAATTATGTGAATGATAAGGTAGCAGAGCGATAAGATCGATCTTGTTGCATTTTATCGGTTGTTATAAATAATAACAATTGCTGTTCAGACATTTTAATTGGGGTAATAAATATAGACAAAAAAAGAACAGAATTTAAAAGTCATGCTTCTACATATGCATACATACATTTGTATATACCCAGCCAGCATTTTTTGAAAATTTTGATCAAAAAATACTCAAATATCATACCCCCAGATGATTAAAAACGATCAAATTTAAAAACATTTTCTATTGGAATATGAGTGAAATGTCGGGAGAAAAATGTACCCTAAATATGATTCTGCTTAAATAATCATTTATGGCGCATATTTTTAAACATCATTTAATCATTTTTTGATCGAATTTGATATCATTGAAATATCGTACTTCATTTTTTTTGGAGTAATAGTTCACTGTTTTTCACAATCATTTTTTGATCATATCTAATATTATTTCGTGATCATTATTCATTGTTTTTCATGATAATTTTTCAGTTATTTTTTAAATCATGTGCGATATATTTTTAAGGTCATAATGTATTCTTTTTTTGGATATTTTATAAAACTATTTTTGACTACTTTTGCAATATCTTCTTGATTATATTTGGTATCATTTTATGATGACAATTAATTTGATTTTTTGATAAATTTTTAAATTATTTTCTATTACATTTTGCATTATTTTTTATCATATTTTATAATCGTAATAAATACCTTTTTTGTTATCATTTTTTTATAAATGAAAACTCTGAACTACATATTTTATTTATATTATTTAAAATTTATAATAAAATTTATTAGAATATTAATTTATATTAATTACATAATAATTATATGTAGTTATAGAAATGGCTTAAGAAAAGAATATGCAAACATATTCTCACGGTATACTTTAGGTAAAGAAAAAAGAATTTAAAAAGTCAAAAACTATACATATGTACATACATTTTCCTATGAAACTTTTCTTACCTTTTCCCTTAATGTTCAAAATTTATTTGATCGATAACTTTTTGATATGAAAACAAATGCTGATGTTTGTATAGGAAAATTGCTATTTTATAAAGTATTTATAATTCAACAAAAATAGCCAAAAGTGTTTCTGATATATGATTAAAAAATTATTATCAATTTTTGATCATCTAAATGGGAAATATTTGATTATTCTTTTAGTTTCATTTTATGATAAATCCATATTTATTCAACACCAATAGTCAAAAAAGATTCTTATATGTGATAAAAAAATGATCATCAGTTTTTGATCACCTAAACAAACACATTTGATTATTCATTTTGTTTCATTTTACGATAAATCAATATTTATTCAACAAAAATATTCAAAAGTGATTATGAAATGTTATTAAAAATGATCATCAGTTCTTGATCATGTAAAAGAAACATATTTGGATATTCTTTTTGATTCATTTTATGATAAATCAATATTTTTTCAACAAAAATAGTCAAAAATGATTCTGATATGTGATTAAAAAACGATCATCAGTTTTTAATCATCTAAAAGGAACATATGTATATGACGATTCCTGCGTTCAATTTTATATTCACTCAGCATATAGTCACCAACAGTAATAAAAAGTAATTCATTTGGACGAAAATTCAAATGTTAATCATCTCAATGCTATGTGGGTATACCAGGGTTGGGCATGATTCAACTAATTTTGAGTACACTCAGCCTGCAACTACCACTCAAACCTGAGTGGTAGTTAAATATCTGATTTTAACTACCACTCAATTTGAGTGGTAGTTAAATCTCGAATTTAAATAACCACTCAATTTGAGTGGTAGTTAAATTCATGATTTAACTCGATTTTCAACTACCACTCAACTTTAGTGTTGGTAGCAAAAGTGCACAGAAGTCAGTCAAACCCCAAAAAAGCTTATGGAAAAACTTACATACATACATATGTAAATGTATGCGTATAACTTATACATATGTATGTACATTAAGTATACAAAATTCATGGGAAGGACATGTGCATTACAATAGTAGTTGTAGATATTCAAGTTCATCTACTAGTTCGTTCTAGTTAAAGTTCTAGTTCAACCCTATTTCAATTTCTAGTTCAACTCTAGTTCACTTATACCAATTTCAAAACTAACGACTCACATATACTCACATACATATGTATGTACATACATTTCACCACAAGCTGATGTGTTGATTAACTTCTCAATTATTAAACTGCCTAAACAGGTTTCGAGCACCAAATTTGAGTGGTAGTTGATTCAAAATTCAAGGTTTAACTACCACTCAAATTGAGTGGTAGTTAAAATCAGGATTTAATTACCACTCAATTTCAGTGGTAGTTGAAAATGAGTGGTAGTTGAAAAATGCCCATCCTTGGGGTATACAATATAATACATTGTAGAGAAATAAGTTCCCACATAGAATTTTTTGATCATATTCCAGTGTCTTTCGATCCCTATGCACGTTTAAAATAATGGAAAATACGCTCATTTTCTGATCTTATTTTAATAGTATTTTTATAATTTTCGAGTCCCTTTCGATTTTATTTTTTTCGATTTTGAATCTTATTTTAGTCATTTTTGAATCGTTTTCTGATCGTTTTTGAATCTTTTTTTCTTCGTTTTTCTGATAATTTTCGATAGGTTTTCCAATTTTTTTTGAGTCATTTTCGAATTTTTTTGGGTCGTTTTTCAGTAACTTTCTGATCAATTTCTAACCATTTTCTAACACTTTTCTACTCATTTTCCTATCAATTTTGGGTCAGTTTACAACCGCATTTCTTTTCCATCTTCTATCCTCTTACATATTCTACCCTTAGCCTTACCTTTACCAATATCGCAAAAAGAACTTCTACAGACACCCTCAGTCAACATTTTGGTTGGAACTTTTAAAACAGATTTTTAGCCTACAATAATATTAAGCAAATAAGGAGTTTAAGATCTAAAAATTTCAATCCATTAATGAATTTCTATGAAAATGCATATGCGCATTTTGGCACTCTCATACACGGCAACACGGAAGACATGCATCCATATGTTCCTGCTCTACAACATTCGGAACCATCAATACCGAAATCTAATATAAAATTCTCTGAATTTTTTTTTGGAAAAATTATAGCTTTATGTACTAGGCTTGCTAAGGAATATTTCTTTTTTTTTTTTCTAAAAAAGCAAAGTAATCCATCACATTTCGATCTTAAGCATGATCAATTTGTGATAAATTATTTTTTTAATCAGCAAAGAGGATCGAAAAAGACTCAGCTAGGTGATTTTTATATGACAAAAAAATAAAACCACTTTTCAATCGCTGGTGTGACTCATTTTCGAATCTTATTCTAATCGCAGAGGTAACTAATCAGTTTTTGATCATCAAAGGGGATCGAAAAAGACTCGGTACAGTCAGTGCTATGTGGGTTAGTAATGTTGCTAGGGCAGCTGTGTTAAAAAATACGCCAGCTAGGTATGTGTGATTGCAGTGGACGAAAAGTGTTCTCTGAAAAAACAAGCAGCGACTTATGCCCGAAACACAATTGCGACGGATCAAGGAAAAATGGGCCAATGGGTAGTGAACAACTGATATTTTCTGTCGGAAAATCCGTCCGGGCACACACAATTGTGGCGGAAGCTGATTTGATACAGGATCCACTATATAATGTTAATCGCAAATGGATTAATGTCAAACGTGTGCACTCTTGTGTCAAAAGGTACAACAACCATATCAACAGTCGTACAAGAAGAGCAAGCGTGTTTTGATGTGGTATGACCATGAATTATATGGATCCAGCTTTGACAACTAAAAATCAACTCTGATCATTTCACCCGGCGTAAAAATTAAAAATGGATCTAATTATTTTAACGCCGGCGGAATTTCCGTTGTCGCCGCAATTCTGCGCAACAACATACATTTCTGGGTGTTTTAATTTTGACAGCGGGTGACCGTCGCCCGTTGTCCGATGACCCGTCGCAATTGTGTACCGGGCATTATACTCACAATGCAAATCGGAACATCCAGAATTAAGGATAACAAGTAAAGATGACTAAGTTCCAGTGGAACCGAACATTAGATACTCAACTGTATATATTAATTGCAAAGCTTTGTAAGTTAAAAACACGTATCATTTCCAAATGTGTGCGTGGCCACGCCCAATTAAAAATATTTATATATCATTAGGCTAAGCTTATAAATCTTATTGTTATTGTTAGTATAAAATTGCATCCCTATCTTCTTATATTATAAATGTGAAATGGAAATTGTGTTTAACCTCAATTGGCGAGAAAACCGCTCAACGGATCCTCACGAAACTTTGCACACCTAGGTATTTTCACCCGGTAATTGCTATAGGCATATTTTTAATATGATTAAAAGTCAGGGATGGGCACCTCCCATACAAAGTTTTCCTTTTTTCGTAATATCTCTTGAAATATTTGTACTAGAATAATGAAAATTTTTGTGAAGGAATAATACAAAAATATATACTCAACGGATAAACAATTTAGGTCTTGGTAAAGCAGGGATGGGCACTCTCCTCCCATATAAACTGAAATTTTCACATCGAATATCTCTGGAAATATTTGTAGTAGGGTCTGAAAACTGGTGTGAGGGCATGTGAGATAACTATGTATTAAACGGGTAAAAACGCTAGGTTTTGGTAAAGCAGGGATGGGCACCTCCCATACAAACTGAAATTTTCACATCGAATATCTCTGGAAATATTTGTAGTAGGGTACTGAAAATTGGTGTGAGGGCATGTGAGATAACTATGTATTAAACGGGTAAAAACGCTAGGTCTTGGTAAAGCAGGGATGGGCACTCTCCTCCCATATAAACTGAAATTTTCACATCGAATATCTCTGGAAATATTTGTAGTAGGGTACTGAAAACTGGTGTGAGGGCATGTGAGATAACTATGTATTAAACGGGTAAAAACGCTAGGTCTTGGTAAAGCAGGGATGGGCACCTCCCATACAAACTGAAACTTTCACAGCGAATATCTCTGGAAATATTTGTAGTAGGGTACTGAAAATTGGTGTGAGGGCATGTGAGATAACTATGTATTAAACGGGTAAAAACGCTAGGTCTTGGTAAAGCAGGGATGGGCACTCTCCTCCCATATAAACTGAAATTTTCACATCGAATATCTCTGGAAATATTTGTAGTAGGGTACTGAAAATTGGTGTGAGGGCATGTGAGATAACTGTGTATTAAACGGGTAAAAACGCTAGGTCTTGGTAAAGCAGGGATGGGAACCTCCCATACAGACTGAAATTTTTACAGCGAAAATCTCTTGAAATATTTATAGTAGGGTACTGAAAATTGGTGTTGGGCATATGAGATAATTACGTACTCAACGGCCAAAAAAAAATAAGAAAACTATCTTTGACGTCAAGAATGATATTTTTCTATGTAACTTTTTTGGACTAACTCAATATGCTAATATTTTTAAAAGCACGTGGTGTGAAACCCGCGGGTAACCTCTAGTATGACTTTAAATTACAGAGATGTCACATTACGAATCTCTAAAAGGCGCTTTTTAAGTATTTTTCGCTTAATTTTTGGATACTTATTATTAGTAGCGACTTATGCCCGAAACACAATTGCGACGGGTCAACGGATAACGGGCAACGGTCACCCGCTGTCAAAATTAAAACACACAGAAATGTATGTTGTTGCGCAGAATTGCGGCGGCAACGGAAATTCCGCCGGCGGGCAATTTTCCAGCGATAAAATAATTATATCCACTTCTAATTTTTCCGCCAGGTGAAATGATCAGAGTTGATTTTAAGCTGTCAAATTTGGATCCACATAATTCATGGTCATACCACATCAAAATATGCTTCCTCTTCTTGGTCGACTATTGGTATGGTTGCTGTACCTTTTGACACAAGATTGCACACGTTTGACATTAATCCATTTGCGACTAACATTATATAGTGGATCCTGTATCAAATCAGTTTCCGCCACAATTGTGTGTGCCCGGACGGATTTTCCGACGGAAAATATCAGCTGTTCACTACCCGTTGGCCCGTTTTCCGTTGACCCGTCGCAATTGTGTTCCGGGCATAAAGCAATTTTTTCCCTGAAGGCGGTTCCCGCAGTGTGACCGAAATATGTACATATATTGGTAAAAAAACAAAACATTTAAGTTTTTTAATCCTACAGACCTAAATAAAATAAAAAGGGCAGAAAAACATTCCGTATATTTAACTTAAACCTCTTTATTAAAATTCACTAAAAATTTCGTGACAATGGTAAAGCCACGGCCATAAAAAGTGTAAAAAGCGACGCGTTGAGTATTTTACTACCGCTCGTACGATGGCTCTTTATAAAGGATATAATCGGCGCTCGATTCTTATTAAGCCAATCAAAGTTCACTTGCATATTCCGTTTCACTTCATTCTCTAAGTTGGATTGCACCATATTGCTGTTCTTAGCTTTATTCACTAGCGCGAGAAGCTTAAAATAAAATTAAAATAAATTATAAGTAACATATATGTACAAATATATATACCACTACGTAGATAGTAGTAGTAGTAGGATTATTTTCAAATAATATTCTAGTAACAGCTTTATTCGAATGGTAAAATAAGTATGTTTTGATATTGTGTCAAAAGCGAATGTTAATGTGCGTGTACGTACATTAGTATCACTATTCGAATAGTGCTATTCGAATATACGGATGAATTTTTCGAATTAGAATACCTTTCGAATAAAAGGATAAATTTTTATTCGAATAGTCTCATCCCTAGTAGATAGGTTCGTTAATCAGCTAGTTATTATGGAATCCATCGCTCTAAATTCGCCTGACAAAGCGAATACTCCGATGGTTAGGCCACGGAAGTGTTGTACATAGTAATCATTACTAAAAAAATGTTAAAGAAATTATACAAGATTGGGCATGTTAAGTAAATACCCACCGCGTTCTAGGTAGAAAATAAGATATTTCTATGCTCAATGTTCGATATACATATGTATGTATGTATGTAGGATTTTCTCCTGGCAATTAATATAGAATGGTTCCAGCTTTTTCGCTCGTTTTCTAGCTCGCTGGTAAAATTGCAATGATAACTAGCTTTTCTCGAATTCATATTTTTCATTTGATGGATTCCTTAATATACTTGAGTATGTACCGCTTCGCTTTTGTGTGAATACTTACCCTCTCCTTTTGATCCTTATTGTTCACATAAGTGGCCATGCGAACTATGTCTTCGTTGAGTGGATTGGAGCTGCCTGTATTGTTTGAAAGCTTGCCGTATGCTTCCCAATTATCATTTAGAAAATCAATGCTAACCAACAGTCCTAATCCTCTTCTCGAATAAACTTCGCTCAATATGGATGTGCGATCTGTATAGGTCAGCGTGTTGCCCAAATTAATAATAGTTTTCACGTACATTTTCAATTGTGCTTCATTTTCCGAACATGCCAATCCATCTCGCAAATAAGAACGATAAGTGTTATCTCTAGATCTCAAAAAATCATTGAAGAAATAATTGTAATCATTATCGCCAGATCTGCGCAGACCATTGCAATAAGCTTGCGATTGCAGATCTGGTTCGATGGCGGTACCTTTGTTAATTAAGGTTTTCAATTTTTCATTGGCTTCCTTCAGACAGTTCTCTACACCAACTAAACATGCCAGATTGATAGCCCTGCTACGCGTTAACTTACGTAACAGCTGCTCTCCGGGAATCTCGTTAACGCCCAAAGTCTCGTATATATTACCCACTAACGAAGAAAAGAATTGTTTGAAATCAATGTAATCGTCATCTCCGCTGAGGTATCCATTGTAAGTTGTTATGATCAAGTCGGCAACATACCAAGGAGCAAACTGATCTTCACCTGGCAAGTAAGTCAACAATTCCAAGAGTATATTTTGCTGCAGACGGTCGGTGGTGACAAATTTGTATGCATCATATAAGAGTTGCGCGCGATTGCGTGGATGTATCCTATTGGGACGCTCAACCAAACCGTTAGCTATTAGGCGCCAATTCTGGTCATCGTAGTTGATGCGATAGTATCCGGTTGATTGCTTATTTAAAATCAACCATTCGTCAGCGCCAATGCCGCTGTCTGCTATTGTAATTTCCTTGGTATTTAGTAAATAATGTGAAGCTGTGGTATCGCGAAAGTCAGCTTTCGAGGATGTGGCATAATTAAATGGTACATAATAAGTATTCCCGGATGAAATACTCTTATCGTCAGCGTATGCAGTTTGTGCAACGGTAAATGTTTTTGAGGCGTAATTGCGCGTTACGGTGAGCAATGGATAACCGGCTTGTTGAGACCACGTCGGAAACATGACGTCTATTCGTGCGGGAATTGGCACTTTATGCTCATCAACAGCACTTTGAATTGCTGCAAATAGATGACATTCCTCTGTGGAGCTAAAAGCACTGGACAAGATATATAAAAATATTTTTTCGTTTCGGTTTAGTGGTTAACTAAAAATTTGTGTCGGTATAGCCTAGTTGGAAGAGTGTTCGTGTCCTGGCTCGGGCAAACTTCAAACACCAAAATTAAAGTTTAATTAAGAGTTTTAACTCAACTATTTATTGGGGTTTTCAAAGAATAGCGGTAACTACTTGGCAATGGTCGGCATACGCCCGCATGTATGAAAAATTTTGAAAGAACAAATTAAAGAGAAACTCGGCCTACAACTTATTTTAAGTATTTATATTCACGTCAGTATATTATTATTATCATAAACAATAGAGTGCAAAAGCAAAAATATCACAGCTTAAATGGGAAACACGCCAACTTAATTTTTGGCTCTAGTTGCTCAGAAAATCCGTATTAGCTCTTAATTTTGAGATATTTTTTCCGAACGTATGAGTAACTATTATCAGATAATAAAAATAAAGAAAAGGGAAACAATCTTTTTTATCTAAAATACTTAAATTTTTCTGATCCGCTTATTTCCCTGCTAAGTGTTTTCACTAAAAGAAAACTTAAGCAAATCCTTAGATTGTTGATTTGCGTAAGGGTGTAACTATGGAACGTTGTGGGCTCAACTGTGTTGGTTCGTGCACTAAACGTATTAGTTTATACCAGACCTGGGTAATACTGAGTAGTAATTGGACTATTACGTACTTAAGTACTTTATATTTTGATCTTGAAGTAATTAGTCCGTACTAAGTACTTTCAGTGGCCGCTGTGGTGCAGTGGGTAGAGTGCCCACCCAAGACCTATGCCAGAGGTCTTGGGTTCAAACCACGGTCCGAGCCAAACAAATGTTTCTAATTAGTAAAAATCCAATTATTGGGTTTTTTAAGAGCAGCGGTCACCTCTCGGCAGTGGGCGGCATACCCTCCGAGAGTATTTCTGCCATGAAAAAGCTTCTCACAAAAAATGCATTCGCCGTTCGGAGCCGGCATAAAACTGTAGGTCCACCCAATTAGTAGGAAAAACAAAAAGGAGCACACCTCGAATTGGGAGAGAAGCTCGGCCATAAAACTCGTCAGAGTTCTCTCGATTGATAGCACTAGCGAAGATAATTTAAGGCTCGTTCTTAACTTAACCTGTCGCTATAACAGAGGGTTCAATATATGCCATTTTAATGCGCGAAGTCTGACAGTAGATAAACTCGATTATTTAAGATACGTTATGTGTGGCCTTAACATTGATGTGATTTGTGTAACCGAAACCTG
This sequence comes from Urophora cardui, assembly GCA_960531455.1. Classification (NCBI taxonomy): domain Eukaryota; kingdom Metazoa; phylum Arthropoda; class Insecta; order Diptera; family Tephritidae; genus Urophora; species Urophora cardui. Next base: position 73,658,317 of record OY482672.1, on the reverse strand, counting down.
GTTTAAACCCTGTATTGACAATTCTGTGTACGCTCTGTGCGATTTCTCAATTATAAGGAACGATAGATCTTCTGGACACAGAGGTGGGGGAATTGCGATTTATTTTAATACTAAACTCTACTGTAAAGTTTTATATAAGTCTTCACCTGTTGACATTGTTGAAAGTTTGTTCGTTGAATTTAGTGACAGTGTGCATAAATGTCTTGTTGTTTGTGTCTATAACCCTCAAAAGTCTAATGACCTGACTACGCTCTTTAATAAAATATCTGAATTGTCTGTAAGTTATATGCATGTAATAATTTGTGGCGACTTTAATGTTGATATTTTAACCAATAACGCGAAGTGCAAACAAATACTAAATTACTTTAATAGTAATGGAATCACTATTATTAACAAATATGCAACACGCTTTGCACCACAGTGTAAGCCAAGTTTGCTAGATCTTGTAGGTGTGAGCGCTGTCGCTGATGTAAAGCATATTGACCAATTTCCCTTGGCAGGGGTTTCTGACCACGAATTGTTGTTTTTGTGCTATGATGTAGAATTTTGCAAAGCTAACCCAGTGACTTACTTGACTTATAGAGATTATAAAAGCATAGATATACAGGCGTTGCTTGAGGAAGGTGCTTCCCTTAATTGGAACACCTGTTGGATGTTTTCTGACATAGACGATAAGCTTAACCACTTTAATATGCTCGTAAAGTACCTGTATGAAAAATATGTTCCCAGTCGAAATATTAAAATTACTAATAGTATAAAACCTTGGTTCACCAAAACCATTCTATGCCTTATCAAAAAGCGAAACACAGCCTACAAATATTGGAAGCGGAACCCCACAGATGCTCATTGGAATAAGTATAAAATTTTGAGAAACGAAGTAACTAAAAGCCTCCGTATGGCAAAAAAGGCATATCTTAAAGTAAAATGTAATGCTCAAATTCCTCCCAAAATTTTATGGAAAAATATATATTCAATGGGTGTCTGTAACAAGGATAATAAGACATGTACTCTTGATCCAAATGTGATGAACTCATATTTCATAGGAGTAAATGATCATACTAAGTGTTCGTCTTTTAAGTTAAATCAGGAGCTAATCTACAGATCTGCTAGTGAATTTGCGTTCAATGTAGCCACAGAGGATGATATTGCAAGGTGTGTTTATGATATAAAATCGAATGCCATTGGTGTAGATGGCATTAGCTTACGTTTTTTAAAAATGATTCTCCCTTGTGTACTTTCCTCCCTTTCGCATATAATTAACTTTTCCATAACTTCGTCAACCTTCCCTGAGCAGTGGAAAGTGGCAAATGTGGTCCCGGTTCCTAAAAGTAACCTCTGTGACTCCACCTCAAACTATAGACCCATCAGTGTGCTACCGGCACTGTCAAAAGTTTTCGAGAAGTGGATATCAAATCAAATAGTGTTTTATTTGAATGAAAATAAACTTCTTAGTGATCATCAATCCGGCTTTAGATCTAACCACAGTTGTTCAACTGCCATTCTGAAGATTATGGAAGATATTCGTCCAGCCTTCGATAGTAATCAACTCTCCATATTATTACTGTTAGACTTTTCAAAAGCTTTCGATACAGTTAATCATGATATTCTGCTATTGAAACTTCAACATTATTTCGGGTTTAGTGGTACGTCTCTTAAATTAATGAGGAGCTATTTGTCGAATAGGTTACAACAAGTACAATGTGGTGAATTATTTTCACAACGTAGGACAATATTTTCTGGTGTTCCACAGGGATCAATCATGGGTCCGATATTATTCTCCATTTTTATTAATGATATTGTGCACTGTTGCCTTAGTGCATCAATACACCTCTATGCTGATATATACTTGTCACGTCCCATTGGTTTAAGAAGACCTAGTGTTTAGGCTAAATGAAGACCTGTACAGAATATCATCCTGGGCAAAAGCAAACGGTCTTGGTTTAAATGCAGCGAAAACTCAAGCATTACCTATATCCCACGAATCTTTTGACCTAAATGGCTTGTCGCCTATTATGCTTGGTGAATCAGAGATCAGATTTCAAAGAGTAGTCACTAACCTTGGCTTTAAAATTAACTCTAAGTTTACCTGCACAGATCACATTAATTACACCATTTCAAAGATATATTACATGCTAAGACACTTATGGCATACGTGCTACTGTCTTCCTATCGATACGAAACGTAAACTTATTCAGGCTCTTATCGTCCCACATATATCTTACTTTGAAACAGTCTATGGTAATCTCTGCAGCGAATCTAGATATAAATTAACACTAGCCCTAAACAATGCAGCCAGATTTATTTACTGCAAAAGTAAATATGATCATATTTCGTTATACGTTAAAGACTTTCTAGGATTTAGCTTGGAAAATTACCTTAATTTCCGAAACACCCTTTTTTTATTTAAAGTAATCAGATACCGTCAGCCTAGCTATCTCTTTCAAAAACTGAAATTTATGCAATCATCACGCACGTATAACATAATTATACCTAAATACAAAACATTGACAGCCTCTAGATTATTTTTTGTTAGTGCTGTAAAAATTTGGAATACCTTACCAGTGTCAATTAAATGTATAAAATCTGATAGATGCTTCAAGGCGGCAGTTCAAAGCTATTTTATTACATAACTCTCCTTTTCTCTCCTCCTTCTTTTCACCTCTTCTCTCCTACTTTTAACTTAAGTTAATTTTTAATTAGTTTTATAAGAAAATTTCTGTAATTCATTTGTGAAATATGTACATTGAAAAGACTTTATATCTTACCGTACTATGTAGTGTGTTAAAATAAAAAATAATAGCGCCATTGTATTATATTATATTATAAGTACTTTCAGAATATTCAAGTACAAGTACAAGTACAACTACAAGGAATTAAAAAATAATTGAAGTTTTAGCATATACTTAAATGTATTTAAAAATATCTTTTTTGTTGTTTGCTTTTCCGACAGGGTAAAAATAATTGAACACTCAAAATAATATTTCGTAAATATTACGAATTCTTTCGTACATATTACGAAATTCTTTCGTAAAATTGAGCAACGAATGGTTTGGAAATTTTTTCGTAGTATTTACGAAATACCTTCGTAGTATTTACGAAATACTTTCGTATATTTACGAAGGCTTTCGTACTATTTACGAAATACTTTCGTAGTATTTACGAAAGGTTTCGTACTATTTACGAAATACTTTCGTAGTATTTACGAAATACTTTCGTAGTATTTACAAAGGCTTTCGTACTATTTACGAAATACTTTCGTACTTTTGAGCAACGAAAGATTTCGTAAATATTACGAAACCGCTTTCGTACATTTACGAAGGCTGTTAGAGCTGTCAAGTTGTTGTACAATTGACCAAATTATTTTTTAGCTTAACGTTAAAAAAACCGTAATTATTACATACATATATATATGTACATATGATGCATATTTCAACGAAATTTGAAAACTTTTTAGAAATATGTATGTATATCAATAAAATAATGCTAAGAGAAAGATGTTTTATATATGCATAAGGAATAAGTTTAGATAATTTCATTTTAGTTTTAAATATCTACTAAAATTAATTTATTAAATTAATTTAAAAGTTTTTTATTTATTTTAATATTTTACATTTATATAAATATTAATTTTAGTAACTAATAAAATAAGAGATACTTATTGCTTATACGTGTTCTGACAAACATAAGAAACTTTGGAAATCGCAATTTGCGAATGTGGACGTTGTTCCGATCCACTTAAATAGTTAACCCTGTGAAAAAGAAAGAAAAAAAGAAAAAGAAAAATAAACAGAAAAAAAAGAAAAAGAAAAATAAAAATAAAAATAAAAAATTAAGACTAAGATAAAGATAGAGAAAGATAAAGATAAACATAAAGATAAAGGTAAGATAAGGATAAAGATAAAGATAAAGGGAAACTACTTAAAACCTTAAAATTCAAGCAGCTACACTCGAAGAAAAAATAAAAAAAATGTATTTTTATAATGACGTATTAAACCAGATAGTTTTTATTTTAAAAATGAAAATTTGTAAATTTTAAATGAAACTTTTGAAATAAAAATGTATTTTGGATTAAATAAAATCATTTTTAAATTAAAAATTAAAATGAAGGGAATAAAAGCGCAAGTTTTAGGTTAAAAATCTCATAGGGCTTGAATTAAAAATAAACATTTTTAAATTTAAATGTTTTTTCTTAATTTTACAATTTTACAATGAACCTTTTTAAAATAAGAATGGTTGTATCTGCATCACTTTTAAATACGTTTTTGCCCATTTTATGCACATTTTCATATGTTTTAAAATGTTTTTCTCTGAGTGTAGAAATATCTCTTTATATAATTTTATTAAGTATTTATTTAGGAAAATAGATAAGACCGAAAAAAAGTAAAGTAAATGCAACTAATGTACTCACCCTTAAGTTTAATCAAGTTGGAAAATATCACAGTTTATTTTATATATCGATATTGTCTTTTTATATATAATGCATTATTCTTTTATACATTATTTCATTACGCACTTACTACTTAAAATAATTTTTGATATTATTGCACCGACAAAACACTTTACAATGAAAGAAGACTTGTACGGTAAAATATTGTTGTACGAAAGCATTTCGTATATATTACGAAAGTATTTCGTAAATCATTTAAACCTTTGATAATGTTACGAAAGTATTTCGTATATACTACGAAAGTATTTCGTAAATCTTTTAATCGTTTGATAATATTACGAAAACTTTCGTACAATATACGAAATTATTCGTAAAGATAATTTTAAGAAAATTTACGAAAGTGTTTCGTAATATTTACGAAATATTTCGTAATATATACGAAAAAAATATTAGAAAATGGTTTACGAAAGCCCTTTCGTAATATTTACGAAAGATTCGTAAAATTAGATTTTGTTGAGAAAAATGCTTTCGTAATATATACGAAAGTTTCGTACATTTTACGAAACTCTAGACTACGAAAGTCTTTCGTAGTTTTTTACGAAATTTTGTTTTTAGTGAAAGTACTTGGAATGAATTGAAAAATGTACTTGAATCGATTTTTCAATTCTTTTCAAGTACTTTCAATTACTTACAATCGACGACGGAACGTCGAGTTGAAACCAATATTTAAAAAATACTAGAGTGCGCCTAATGTCGACAGTTTTTCTAGATATTTAGGATTAAGATACGTCACATTTTTTCTTATAATTTTATTTATGTTGAAGTATTTTTTTGTTTTAAATTAAATTTAATTATTTATTTATGTTAAAATTCAAATGTTGTTAAATAAACATAATATGGACTACAAGCGACATGTAAAAAATAAAAAATATCGTTTATTTTTGTAATTTTTTTTAAATATTGGTTTCAAGATTGTAAGTAATTGAAAGTGCTTGAAAAGAGTTGAAAAATCGATTCAAGTACATTTTTCATTTCTTTTCAAATACTTTGAAATATTTGCTAAAACTTCAATTATAATTGAAAAACAAGTAAGGAAGCCTAAGTTCGAGTGGAATCGAACATTAGATACTCAGCTGTATGCTTTCATTGTTTGTTTGCGTTTGATGGAAACACGGCGTATTTTATATAAAGCTAGTGCTGCATAAAGTGGGCGTAGCTACGCCCATTTTCAATATTTTTATCAGTCATCCAACTAAGCATATGAATATTATTCTTTGTGCAACATTTCATTCCTTTATGACTTCTAGTTACAAAGATGTCACGTTACAAATTCCCAAAGGATGTTCCAGAAATATCTTTGTTAAAAAGTAGGCGTGGTCACAAACCGATTTGAATAAATTTTTGCATCTCTATTAACACAAGTTATAAAAGTGTATAAACCAAGTTTCGTCATAATATCTCAATTATTTGCCGAGTTATAGGCTAAGAAATCTCGTATATTTCTTTGTCTAAAAAGAGGCGGTGCCACGTCCATTTTCCAAAATTTTTCAATTTTTTGTTTCCGGTCTATTGTGGAACTCATGCCACAAAATTTCAATGAATTATCTTTATATTTGACAAAGATATCGCTTAAAATGTTTTTATTAGGCCCCTTTATAGTTCCCATATATAAAAGTGAGTGTGGTCGTCAACCTATTTTGCTAAAATTTTGAACATGTATTACCACAAGTAATAAAAGTGTACACACCAAGTTTCGTCATAATATCTCAATTACTTGTCGAGTTATGGGCTCAGAAATCTCGTATATTCCTGCTTCTAAAAAGAGGCGGTGCCACACCCATTTTCCCAAAATTTTTGTGTTTTTAGTTTTATGTCCGCAGTTGGACTCCTGCCATAAAATTTCAATGATATATCTTTATATTTGACAGAGATATAGCTTAAAATGTTTTTATTGGGACACTTTATAATACCCATATATAAAAGTAGGCGTGGTCGTCAACCGATTTTGGCAATTTTTAGTCCAAACATTTGCCTAAGTAAGTATATCACGCATACCGAATATTATCGATATATCTTGAACGATTTCTGAGTTATGACTTATTAAACTCAAATGTTTACCCCTTAATAAGTAGGCGTGGCACCGCCCATTTTCCAAAATGTTTGTGTTTTTCGTTTTATGCCCATAGTTGGACTCCTGCCACAAAATTTCAGTGATAGATCTTTATATTTGACAGAGATATAGCTTAAAATGTTTTTATTAGGCCCCTTTATAGTTCACATATATAAAAGTGGGCGTGGCCGTCAACCGATTTTGACAATTTTCCGTCCAAACGTTTGCCTAAGTAAGTAAATCACGCGTACCAAATTTCATCGATATATCTTCAACGGTTTCCGAGTTATGACTCATAAAACTTTCAATGTTTGCCCCTTAATAAGTGGGCGTGGCACCGCCCATTTTCCAAAATTTCATCAAATTTCTTCTTAGGGGCCTGAGCTCAACACGTGGGTAAAATTTGATCACTCTAGCTTTAATAGTGACTGAGATACCAAATTTCCGATTTTTTCTATATAGGAAAAGTGGGCGTGGTCATGGTCCGATTTCGCCCATTTTGAATACCAACCGTCCCAGTCTCGATACCAACTTGCATTTCAAATTTCATCAAAATATCTCAATTTTTGCGCGAGTTAGAGTGTTTACAGACGGACGGACGGACGGACATGGCTCAATCGATTTCTCTTTTCACCCTGATCATTTTGATATATATAAGTCTATATCTATCTCGATTATTTCATTCTGTTACAATCCACCGTTATGTGATTAAAACTATAATACTCTGTGTACTAGTACAGCTGAGTATAAAAAAAATTATTTTTCAATTCCTTGTACTTATACTTGTATTTAAAAATTTTGGGAATGCCAGTACCAGTACCAGTACCAGTACAATTCCTTTAACATGTAATTGTCACAAGTCGTACTGGTGCTTGATATTACCCAGGTCTGGTTTATACATACCTATTTTCATTTACACTTACTTATCTGTTAAGTATTTGTTCAAACTTGAACGAAATACCTGATGTCCCAAAGCGTTTTGCCACATGTACAGAACACTGGCAGGTTTGGCGTACGAAGATCCATCATAACGCAAATCAATCTCTGTTTTGGTTTGCACGTAATGCGTCATTGGCTTCAGAGCGCCTTTGCCATCATCAGACAAAGCTGATTGGTAATGACCGATATGTAACATTTGATAGATATCCCAATCAGGAAAAACCTGTGTATATGTACATACATATATGAAAATAAATATAAGCAAGTAGATTATCGGCGATAATGGCAATGTCGGCACTCACCTCATTCACTGCTTCATATGAATGGAGTGTAGCAAAGCCTTCCTTTAGCCATAAATATGTCCACCATCTAACCGCTACATGGTTGCCAAACCACTGATGTGTGAACTCGTGTGCAATTGTTTCCACAATACCAATTTGTGAATTTGTCGTTGTTGTACTTTTATTAAATAGCAAATATCTTTCATCATAAGTTACTAATCCCCAATTTTCCATAGCACCACCTTTTCCCGGAATAGCCAATTGCACCATTCTAGGTAGGGCGAATGGCACTTTATAATAATCGGCTAAACGTTGCAGGATCAGCATACCCATAACCAAACCAAATTCATGGCCATCAACACTTTCTGGTTTCGAATAAAGTCGATGTGGCATCTGATGCAGTACACCTTCAGTTCCTTCATAATCCGATACATGAAAAGCAATCAAATATGTCGGTACAGTTACAGTTGTTTTATCGAACACTGTAACTCCGCTTCTGAAATTTAAAGCCTTATTTAATTGGTAAAAACTATTAGTGAATATCTAAATTTTTTTCATACGAGCTTGCTGCTTCATTTTTAGGCATATTAGATAAAGTATTGTATGTTGGATGGTGCTTAAGGGTTATTGTAAATGTGGCACGTTTTGCTGGTTCATCGTAGCAGGGGAACGCTTCCCGAGCTCTTGTCCCTTCAAACTGTGTGGTTGCCGTATAACTACAATTTTAATTGACGATTATCGAACAAATACGTAATTTCTTGAACGGAGGTTTAATAATAAAAATTCTTACTGTATCTTATTTAAACTATCGGTGTAGGAACGTATATTAAATCCCGAATATATCGTATTTAATTTCCCTTTATACGAGATAGTTAAAGTCCAATTGGAACCTTTGTTAAAATTAACATTGGCATTCTGTGGCGTAAAGCTAAGAAAATCTCGTTCCGCTTCATATGACCAAGTCATGCCATATTCTAAAGCATTTGTTTGATCGGAATTTTTTACGGTAGCTTGAAATTCTTCAAGTCCATTTGAATGAACTACAATAGTTCTGGTATCCTCGGTGGCGGTTAGTAAGATTTGCACTCGTCCTGTGAAATCTCTAGAACCGTTGTGCACGTTCGTAGTCAATTCGAGGTTATAGTGGATAGGTTCGGTATTATTTGGCAGACGATAGTTAATATTGGTCCGGCCGCTTAGCTCACTACCATGTCCTGGTTTACTTTCAACGATTTGCTTGTCAGCACCTTCGCCATATTGAGGTGGCAAATGCTCTGTTCGCGCGAAGTTGAGGATTATGATAAATGTGACAAATATGCTGATGTTTACTATGAATGTCCCTCGAATCATTTCGATATGTGAACAGCCACAGCTTAAAATGCGAAATGGCCTAAACCCATTATTTGATATTCATTATAAAGATTATTCAGGTGCAGATAGATAAGCTCTATCGGTCTAGTAATAATATGTACATTATTAGTTTACAATTTTAAGTTTATTGATTACGATACGCTTGATAATGCAGGGGGAGATGGGGTTTCTTAGAATGCGCAAATACCTACTATGCAAAGTATAACTCGTTTGGATGCTCTCATGCTTGAGAAATTATCTCAGTATTTTGAAGATATTTTCCAGTCACCTATAGCTTTCAAAATTAATACGAATATGCCCAGCAACAGTAGATTATAATGAACCAGTACAAACAAATATCTTCAAAATACTGCAAAATAATGCTATTGCAATTATTTAATAGTTGCGTTGAAATAAATGCATTTATTTATTAAATATTGCATGAATAATAGAAGTGAATAGAGACATCTTTTTGTAGTCCCGATCATGAATAACAAAAATTTTTAGCATTTCGCTGCATAAAGTAAGTAATAAGGCAATCAAACAAGATTGCACTACTTAACAACTCTGATATATGTATATACATTCATATTATGGGAATACCTTTTTAACTCGGTATACAATTTTTATGATGACTTGTCACTTATACTCAGCTGAACGTAATCCAGTATTGACGGATGTCAATTGAATGCAAAGGTAGAGTAAAAAGTGCACTGAAACGGAGTGCGCTTCTGGTTATTAATATGTGTAGTATTGTTTCATTAGTTTGCTATTATTATTAGTAATATTTTTTAGTTTATCAAATTACAAATAAGAGAAATGCGTAAATCGATTGCCTACCCAAAAGCTATGCTGAAAATACCTTCACTCTCTAATTAATATATCGACAGCCCCACTGCAAAATCCTGTAAGTCACTATTTTTCCAAAAATAAGGTTCTGAGCCTTTCCCATATATCGTGGACTTGCGCGCATTAAAATGCAGCCAAAGTCGGGTTAAAACTTCCCGTTGCTTTTCAGTGGTTAGTATGACATTAAAATGGATTGGAAAAAGTCCGGTTCATATGATAAAATTATTATAGTTTTCTCTCTCCTGAAAACTTTTTGGTTTTGAACATACGGAGTTTGGCAGTGTGGCTGTCGATATGTACATACATATTTAGGTACCTATAATTGGCACGTACAATTTATTAATCCACTTATCTTTACGACATATTCATGATATCTGTAATCCAATTAGAATTTTGAAGAAACATTTACTACTTCAGTGGCAGTAAAAGTTATTTTAACCTAGTTTTAAAACACATAAACATATGTACATATAGATACATATATAATACAATGGCGGTATTATAACTCTGACGAGTCTTATGGCCCAGCTTCTCTTCCAATTCCAGGTGTGCTCCTTTTGTTTTTTCCTACTAATTGGTTGGACCTACAGTTGTATGCGGGCTCCGAACGGCGAATGCATTTTTTGTGAGAAGCTTTTTCGTGGCAGAAATACACTAGGAAGGTATGCCGCCCACTGCCGAGAGGTGACCGCTGCCCAATAACACTGGTCGACAAAATTTCAACAAATTTTTGTTACAGAACTAAAATTCTACTTTTCTAAAGGATTTCGGTGCGCTGAATCCAAATCTGAAATCAGATTTTTAGTAATACGTACAGAGATATTCATGCCCAAAGAGGCGAAAAACGCGTTTTTTTTTGCTATATTCACTCCTCAATATCTTTTAAATTACTTACTTATTTTAAAAATTGATTAAAGCTATTGAAAGCTCGGCCATTTCTCTTGAAGACAAACGCTGATGTTTACTATGCATTTTCCTCGAATCATAAAGAACCGAAAGAAACAGTTGAGCGATATCAAAACGTATCGTCCGTTATGGTATAAGGCGCGATTTCCGAAAAAGGTAAGATTGACGAAAAGGGATAAAAACGCGTTGTTTATATGAAAGAAGTTTTTAAGAAGCAAGTGCTTCCACACGTCACGAAACTGTTCGGTATTACGCAATTTTGCAGATCCAGCGCCTGCTTACAAAGCGAAAACTGTTCAGGGCTGGTGCAAAAATAAAACTAATTTTTTTATTTCATCGGATTAACACGTTGACTGCCAAGGCCATTTTCAGAAAACTGGCCAAAAATGACATTTTGATTTTTTCACATTATATTACTAACAACTCTATTTCTAGATCATTGGTATCATCAAAAATCAAAAATGATGGTTTTTAAAGTAGAAAAAGGACCTACGAGTTATCCCCCATTTTTCACTAAATTTTTTTTATAATAAAAAAAAAGCTCACGGAAGCCAAACCCAAAATTTTTTTCTTTTCCCAGAAGCCATTTATCGATACTAACACTATTATAATATGGTTTTACTCGTAGCTACACAAAAAGTGGTAGTTTTAGGTAGTACGAGATAACTCGTAGTTGGCTTCCTGGAAGGGAAATCATACTACGAGTTATCTCGTAGTTGGCATTCAACATGTTAATAGCCGCATTTGTCTCCGAATCTTAGTCCACTAGATTATTGCATATGAGAATACATGTTGGACAAAATGAAGAACATAAAACATATGAAGATGGAACAATTCAAGGAACGCTTGCAAAAGATACGGACGAAATCATGCGTGCCGCCTGCAAATCTTTTTAAAACAATTTACGGCTGGTAGGAAGGAACAAGGACAAAGGGTTTGAAGTCAATGAAACAAAAACAAAAGCGAATATGTATGTATTTACATATTTATGGTAACAGCAAATCACATATGATCCATTGATCCAAATTTATATACAAAACTAGCTGACCCGGCAAACTTCGTTCTGCCCAAAATAGATTTTTTATTAATTTCATTTCAAAAATTGTTATTACCCCGGTATTATTTTTAATAGAAAATTAACGATTTTTCATTACTTCATTGTGTATACAACTTCAAAAATATATAATTTTAGTATTCAGTTTAAGGCTGCACGATACACAACATTTTTAGTTTTCTGTTCCGGATATTTATTTTCACTGAGTATTGGCCATTTTCACTAAGTAAGTAAGAGGATTGATATAGTATACCTCCATAATGGTTTTCAGGCCCCTCCTCCAACCCTTTTAGATATATTCGGCCTCAAAAGTTTAGTACGTATGGGAGGTACAATGCCCCATTTTTCGATAAATCTTTTTTTTTTTTGGTGAACATGGTATTGATATCGTATATCTGCATAGTGATTTCTATTTACATGTCATTAACGCTTTTAAGGATATTTAGCCTTAAAAATTAAGAATGCATGGGAGGTGCCACGCCCCCTTTTCCCAAAACTACTGTTTTTTTCATAAGCACGCTATTGATATCGTTAATCTAATGATCAATTTTCAGGTCCCATCCTTAAACGCTTTTATAGATATTCAGCTTGAAAAATTAAGTTTGTATGGGAGGTGCCACGCCCCCTTTTCCGATAACCTACACTTTTATGCGCAAAAATTTTTTTGATATCATACAGCTCTGTACCAATTTCCAGGTCCCTGACTTAAATCCTTTTAAAAATATTCAGCTTAAAAAATTAAGTGTTGTTGGGAAGTGCCACGCCCCCTTTTCGTATAACTCCTATTATTTTGCGTTAATATGGAATTGTTATCGTTTATCTCCACACCAATTTCCAAGCCCTAGCGTAAACAATTTTAGATATATTCAGCATGAAAAATTATGTTTGTATTTGAGGTGCCACGCCCCTTTTTCCGATAACCCCCACTTTTATGCGTGGGAATGGTTTTGATATCATTTAGCTCTATACCAATTTTCAGCTCCCTACCTTGAACTGTTTTAGAGATAATCAGCTTTAAAAATTAAGGTTGTATGGGAGGTGCCACGCCCCTTTTTCCGATAACCCCCACTTTTATGCGTGGGAATGGTTTTGATATCATTTAGCTCTATACCAATTTTCAGCTCCCTACCTTAAACTGTTTTAGAGATAATTAGCTTTAAAAATTAAGGTTGTATGGGAGGTGCCACGCCCCCTTTTCTGATAACCCCCACTTTTCTGAGTGAGAAGGGGTTTGATATCACCTACCTCTATACCAATTTTCAGCTCCCTACCTTGAACTGTTTTAGAGATAATCAGCTTTAAAAATTAAGGTTGTATGGGAAGTGCCACGCCCCCTTTTCTGACAACCCCCACTTCTCTGAGTGAGAAGGGTTTTGATATCACCTACCTCTATACCAATTTTCAGTTCCCTACCTTGAACTGTTTTAGAGATAATCAGCTTTAAAAATTAAGGTTGTATGGGAGGTGCCACGCCCCCTTTTCTGATAACCCCCAATTTTCTGAGTGAGAAGGGTTTTGATATCACCTACCTCTATACCAATTTTTAGCTCCCTACCTTAAACTGTTTTAGAGATAATCAGCTTTAAAAATTAAGGTTGTATGGGAGGTGCCACGCCCCCTTTTCTGATAACCCCACTTTTCTGAGTGAGAAGGGTTTTGATATCACCTACCTCTATACCAATTTTCAGCTGCCTACCTTAAACTGTTTTAGAGATAATTAGATTTAAAAATTAAGGTTGTATGGGAGGTGCCACGCCCCCTTTTCTGATAACCCCCACTTTTCTGAGTGAGAAGGGGTTTGATATCACCTACCTCTACACCAATTTTCAGCTCCCTACCTTGAACTGTTTTAGAGATAATCAGCTTTAAAAATTAAGGTTGTATGGGAGGTGCCACGCCCCCTTAACATTTTTTAATTTTTTCTTCGACTAAACCTTCGCGGGGTAACAACAAACAAATAAGGAAGTATTTGATTTGGTTCAGCCGTTTTCAAGTTTTAGCGTTACAATTAAATACCAAATCATTTTTATATATATAGATTTAGTATAATTTATTAAACAATAGTTGATTCTTTATAAAAGAAGTACTTATTTTTAATTATAGCATTTGTATCATCTGTCGCTTTTGTTCAGCATTTTTCGTAAGAACTTCCCCGCCACGCGAAACAGCTGCCCAATTTGTGTAGCACTGCTGTGCGCACCCAAAGATGCCGCGAATGTGGACTGTTGATGTCGTCGTAACCATTCGTAAATTTGATTGTTGAATTTCTCAAGGAATATTTCACTAATTTTAACCTTTTTACCCACACGAGCAGAATCAATGGCAATCACGCTTTGTTCACGTCCCACCTTTTTCAGTTCATTAGCCATCTTGTTACGTAAATCGAGGAACTGTTAAACCACACGATTTGTTATAAATTTAGATACATATATATAAATATGTACATATGTACACATTAGATATATCTTCTTGCAAAGATATATAGACATACCTTGTTACGTTGCGATTTCGTTGTGTATTCAGCAATCCGATTGAAGTTCTCGACGAACATTTGCGAGCGACAAAGCACACGGTAGTTACTCTCAAAGAACTCCCACATCACCGGTCGAGCAGCAAGATTACTTTTGAACAAATATAGTAAATACATCATCGACTCACTATCATTCATAATCTTCTTTGTCGAATTCTCGCACAGCAAGAGATTTAGGTATTGTTCGAGATGAGATTGATTTTGTGTGCAACGCAGCGAATAAATAAGATCATCATACCAAAGTGTTTCCCGCTCAGCCTTTGAAAATATGCTCAAGATAGCATTGAACTCCTCATCGCTAAGATATTTTACGCCCAAACAAAGTATAGTTTCGTACATAGTATAATGGCTCATATCGCTACCGAATTTCACACTTCCGAATATATATTCGCGAGCCAAATTGTGGGTGTAGTCTAAGCATTCTGCCAAATCGACCATGCAGGCCATTTCCATGATCTTTTGTCGCGTCAGCATGTCTGTGTTGGTGAGATTTTCATGAAGTGGCACTTTGAAGAGACGCATAAACATCGGCCGGATTAGCTGGCGTACAAAATGGTTGTACATCTTATGTGATATAGTGCCGAAGATATTTTTGCCTAAGAATGCAATTGTGTCGGCTACTTGATTCCATGGAATAAGATTATCCTCATATTGTAGATATTGCAATAATTCAAATATAACATCAACCGATTGTATTTCGTTGTTCTCAATAAGCGGTCTAATATCTTGAAAGATGGCCGCTCGGTTTAGTGGATGTATTACGGTATGATTAGCGTGTAATTGTCTCGCAATTAACCAGAGATTCGCGTCATTGTAGAGTACGTGATAGAATCCAGTTTGTTGTTTATTAACGATAAGCCAATCATTGTTATTTAATGCAATGCCCAGTTCCCTGGTGTCCAATGTTACTTCAGCTACAGGCGGCATAAAATAGTCGACTCGTGTACGCTCAAAATCTGGCTCAGATTTACTTGCAAAATTCAGTGGTATCCACCAATGTTCGTTGGAGTTCTGATCCTTTGAACGTTGGCGTATCGTAATTCTATTATTTTCATAATCCGGCAGAATGCTAACTATCGGAATCCATTCGCTATGCGTCCACGAGTACATAATATTCGGTACGGACTGTTGACTCCATGCCAGGTGACTGAATGTAACATCCTCGCTGACAGCAGCTTGCACTGCATTAAAGAGGTCCGATTCGTTCGCCACAGCATACTGACTTAAAAGAGGGTATAAAGATCTTCATATTATATGTTATTGGTCAGTTCGTCATGTTTACGAAATATGTACATTGGCATTTCTTAAAGCAGTACAACTTACTATTTGATCAAATATTGACTAATTCCGCGCACAAATGTTTTCTGGTTAAAGGCGTGATGGAACATTTTTATTACACAGGCGGCTGGAAGAGAATAATTAATTGAACAAAATTAGTCTAATTGCCTCACAAGCGCGCCCAATACAAATTATAAGATACATAGTATGTATTAAAATCATTAATCTTTTTTAAAAGAAGTATTTCAGTCGCTGCAGTACGAGTATAATCCGAAACAAAAACCATTTAACATTCCCAGGAATAAATGTTTTTCACTTTCTGTGGTCTCTTAGGTTCATTTTACAGTTTTTTTTTTGAAGAGATCCCTACTGAAATTTTATGGCGAATAATTTTCCAGAAGCGATCGCTTCTTTCACAAAAGAATAATGGTTTTTGATAAAAAAGGTACAAAAAGGTGGTATAAACCAGGGACTTGTAACAAAACTCGTAACGAAACGAAACTCTCGTTTCTGGCGTTTCTGTTCCAAGAAACATTAAAGGATAGAAACTAAATTCGAAACCAAAAGATTGTAACGTTTCAATAAGTAACAAAACCTGTAACGAAACTAAATTAATTTTGTTCCTTGTAACAGAAACAGAAACAAAACTCCTTTGTAACAAAAGTCGTAACAAAACTCAGAAACGTTTCCAGCAGAAACAAAACCTGTAACGAAACTAAATTAATTTTGTTCCTTGCAACAAAAACAAAACCAGAAACGAAATTAATTTTGTTTCTCAGTGGCAAAACTATAAAAATTATTATAACTAGTATCGCCAGTGCTCGAAATTCGACCATGCAATTTATTTTTTCAACTTTTTATTGGTACAAAAATTGTTCCTTTTCGCGGAGATAAGCAACACTTTCCAAATTCCAGTTGTACCGCAATACTGATTTGCCCTTTTGATCACGGTCCGACGCGAAATCATGGTCAAAATCAAGGCAGATCTAGGAAGGTAGGCCCGGTGGCGAATTCAGAAATTTCCCATGTATTTTGTTATTGTAATTGGTAGAGTGTAATGTCAAAATGATATTTCGCCGTGGTTAAAATCTGAATTCGCTTGGGGCTCGTCCATTCCTATTGGCCATGATGTGAATTCGCTTAGATTTTGACATTACACTCTACCTTTGTAAATAAAAAAAGAAGTTTTTCAATTCGCCGCCAAGCCTACCTGTTAGATATGCCTTGGTCAAAATTAAAATTACACAATATGCTCTCCCGCACTCTCTCTCATTTTTCGCTTTAATGGAAAAGCAATAGGAGATATTTGGCCCGCGTTGATTTTGATCTCAGCGTAAACTGGGCCAATGCATATAAAATAGAGAGAGCGCTTTTAAATTAAAGCGACTCTTCAACTGTGTTTACGATATTTGTAAACACGTTTACGATATCTATTTCTCTTAACTAAAAATTTTATTTATTAATTATAAACAAATTAAATAATTTATAGAAAAAATTATATGCCTATGCACTGCCCCTGACTCATACGAACACATCCATACCAATTTTATGTGGATATGAGTATGTTAAATGTGCTAAACAGCCTGGCAATTGTTTGTATGGAAAAAATGTTAGCCTATTAATATATAGATACCATTTGCCGTACATTAGGATGGACTTTTTATTTTTAGGTATATAATATATAATGTATACTAGGGATTCCAATCCCGGGATCCCGGGATCCCGGGATCCCGCCCTTTTTGACACCCCGAAAATCCCGGGATCGCTAGAATTTTATCCCGGGATTTTCGGGATAAGATAAAGAGAGAATATTCCGCTATTATAGCAAAGAAAAGTTATATTTTATATAATTTTTATTGGTCTCAGATCTGTATACTAATAGCATTTCCTATTCTGAATGAAAATGTTGCATTATTACATTGCAGCATTATCAACATGTGTCATGTGCCCTATTAAAGTGTTGAATTTTTCATGTGATTAATGAAACAAAAATAATGCAACCTTTTACTTGTGCTAAGAGCAGAAAATGTTGCCCGTAGTCGGGCCAGTTTTATATTTTGTCAATAGAACAAACATCCCCAAAATAGTGTTGTGTCTGTGTAGAAGAGAAGAAAAAAATGTGACAGCCGGAAGAAAGTGCGACATTTTTGCTAGAATAAAAAAGTGCATTAGTTAAAGTAAGGATTAAAATTTTTGATTTTTTTTTAATAATTAAATTTTTTTGTATTGAAGTACGCGTTGTAAGGAAACGTACGTTAGGTATTTTTAAAGCTTTTAGCTTGTGGCAAAATTCATTCGATAATTTCTATGTCCTGATTTTTGGTCATTTATAGGGCATGGAAATTTATGCAAATACATGTTTTTCTTAGATTTAGGTAGAGAAAAATAAATAAACAATCTTTGCGAATCGTGAAATTGTCTTAAAAATGGCATTCAAATGTTTTTGCATATTTTGCATATTTTGGTCATATATGCATATTTTTACATATTTTGCGTTGTTTGCATTTTTTTATTACATATTTCGCATTATATTGCCTATTTTTGTAATTTGCTAGTTGACAGTTTTATACAAACGAAATTCATGCATAACAGTCATCTGACGACGAATAGAGTTTCGTGTGAACACGGCTATTATTAGTATATTCGATACGGTGCATACCTGTCGACAAAGAGCCGTTTTCAAACATGCTCCTATTACCTCTGTGGATTTAGAACGTTCGTTTTCTATGTTTAAGAGCTTTTTTCGACCGAATCGGCAAATTTTTCTTTTTGAGAATATGAAAAAAATATTTCATTGTGTACGCTAATGAATCGTTAAATAAGGATTAACCTTTACAAATTATGAAATGTTCAAGACTGAATTTATGTACATATCTATAAAAACATACATACATATGTATAAACGTACAACGTAAGAGCAAAATTGAATTAAAAAATATTTGTACCTAATTTATTTAACTATTAGCCGCTTTCGATTCACAATTTCTCTGCTGGCTATAAATTTCCCTCTGCCAAATTTATATGTGAATGATAGCGAGCAGAGGGAAATTTTTATCGACCAGTTAGCGAGTATGGCTACTACTCATTATGAGTTCAAACATTTTTGTTCGATCCGACCTCGCTTGTCTGATGGCGAATCGAAAGCGCCAATTGTAACTTCAATAAACATGAATTAATGCATTTTTTTTTTTTTATTTTTCATGCATATTTCTCAGTTTTTGTTGCATTTTTTATGCGCATATTTTTTATTTTTTAGTACATAAAATTCCATGCCCTAGTCATTTATTTCTCAAATGTTTTTTGGAATTTTCCCACATGGAAAGTAAATAATGGAAGAAAATGGAAACAAAATTTTAATTAGACTTGTTAGTCTTACAACACTGTACTAAAATTAAATACGCAGCTGCATACTCGGAATTCATATCAAAATTTTGCCTCCGATGTTTATCTATTCAGAAGTTGCATTAATTTTCTGAATTTTTCGGCAAGCTTGGAAATATCAATAATTTTTCTTTGCACTTTAAAGTTGTAGCGTTCCTCGAAATATATATTTCCTTTTTTCAACCCCAAATGTGGGAAAATAATACTGGTCGAAAAATTTTTGTAATAGAAATAAAATTCTACGTTTCAAAAGGATTTCGGTGTAGTTTTTGAGACATTCATGTCCAAAAAGGCGAAAAACGCAGTTTGTGGCCATATTCACTCCTCAATATTTTTAAAACTACTCACTTTCATTAAAAACTCATTACATCTATTGAAAGCACGATCATTTCTTTTGAAGACAACGTAGATATCCGAATAAGATACCCGAAAAAGGAAAGCGCTGTTTTCAAGAGAAATGATCGTTCTTTCAATAGCTGCAATCATCTTTTAATGAAAGTAAATAATTTAACAGATTGAGCAGTGAATATAGCAAAAAATCGCATTTTTCATCTCTTTGGACACGAATATCTCAAAACCTACACGCATTACCGAAAATCCGACTTCAAATTCAGAATCAGCGCACCGAAATCCTTTAGAAAAGTAGAATTTTATTTGAGTTAGAAAATTTTTTGGAAATATTGTCGGCCTGTGTAATTAAAGTCCAAATCCCGGGATAAATCCCGGGATCCCGGGATTTTAAAAATAAATCCCGAAAATCCCGGGATCGTAAAAATCGGAAAAATTGGAATCCCTAATGTATACCTGTGGCATTTTGATGTGCAAACAGCTTTGCTGTAGCTACGAGTAATTTCGAAAAACAGGTAAAGTTTACGCGTATCTAATGAAAAGTTTTGGGCAGGGCTTCTACAGGGAGCCCTATTCTTTATGATTCCTAGGTCGGGTCGCGAGATATGGGTCAAAACGAGGACCCGGATGATCTTGTGTGTTTCTGAGTAATATTGGTATCTAATGACAGGTTTTGAGCTGGCCTTCTACAATATTGGTATCAAATGAAAGATGTTGAGCGGGGCTTTCGTATAGAGCTCTATTCTAGACCGGGTCTCCACATATGGGTCAAAATGATGATCCGGATGATCCTTGAATATTTCTGAGCAATGTTGGTATCAAATGAAAGGTTTTGAGTAGGACTTCTACACGGAGTCCCGAGATATGGGTGAAACGTGGATCCGAATGATCTTGTATGTTTCTGAGCAATACAAAACAAAACAAATCAAAATCAGAAATCAAAAACCAAAAATTAAAAATTAAAAATGAAAAACCAAACACCGAAACAAACAAAACAAACAAAAACAACAAAATGTAGCAGTAACAATGGCAACAAAAAATTATAAAAACGATAGTCGCATTTTAATCGATAGAAAATCAGTGAAAAAATGAATAAGGGAAAGGGAATAAAAGTCATATTTCGAAACTGATTACACATCAATGTTCATGAGTACTCCTTCCTCACGTTTCCTTTTTTTTTTAACACAACTGCAGTTAGGAAAATATGTCAAAATTTACTAAGGCGAAATTAAAAAAAACCCTTATAATTTGCTTTATTAACTAATACCTATTAGAAACTTGTTTCGGACTATAATTGGCTGCGAGAAATGATAAATTGACAGAAATGTAATAAAGCTTGATTAATTAAGCAAATACACAAAAAAAAAAAAAACGCAAGTCCGATATCCCATTATCCATACGAAACGATATTACACCCGCCAAAGCATCCTGTACTGCTTCGACGTCTTATAAAAATCATGATGATGAAGAAATTGCACTACAAAGTAGTCTGAATGAGCTATTATTAGAAAATTAAATATTTCTTGATAACAATTAATGTATACTTTTCACAATCCGTTGTTCTATGCATATGAAGCGTTTTTATATATCATTTAAAAAAATTAAAAAAGACAACCCTAATAGTCACCCAGTTATATTTTTCTTCATATCGACCCCTTTGTGCGACTTTATCGTAAGGGACAAAAGCAAATTTGACAGGAGAGCATTTTTTTCACTGTTTTTTACTGGTATATTTAAATGAAATTGAACACGCGTTTAGATGGTTAATTAATATATTGAACCTGATATCTTTTTTCTTGAAAAAATTAGCAGTTTGCGAAAAAATCATAATTTTGTCCCTTACGATAATTTCGCTCTCAATGTTTTATGAGCGTATTTGAATAAATGTCCCTTACGATAATATTTAAAAAATATAAGTGTCTTATTCCATACTTTAGTTGGTTGCCACAGACATACATATATATGTATGTATATTATATACCTAAAAATAACAAGTCCATCCTAATGTTCTGCAAATATAGTTTTTCTACTGAGAAACAAAATTAATTTTGTTTCTGGTTTTGTTTTTGTTGCAAGGAACAAAATTAATTTTGTTTCTGATACTGAGAAACAAAATTAATTTAGTTTCGTTACGGATTTTGTTACAAGGAACAAAATTAATTTAGTTTCGTTACAGGTTTTGTTTCTGCTGGAAACGTTTCTGAGTTTTGTTACGACTTTTGTTACAAAGGAGTTTTGTTTCTGTTTCTGTTTCTGTTACAAGGAACAAAATTAATTTAGTTTCGTTACAGGTTTTGTTTCTACTGGAAACGTTTCGGAGTTTTGTTACGACTTTTGTTACAAAGGAGTTTTGTTTCTGTTTCTGTTTCGTTACTTAGCTGTGTAACAGAAACCGAAACCGAAACGCGTTACAAGTCCCTGGTATAAACTAAGTACTGGGCGGAAGTGACCCCAATGGTGCACATAGGGTTAACACGATTACCTAATAGAACCCCTCCTCTGAAGCCAAAGACATTGGTGTACCACAAATAGAGATCTAAAAATAAATACCGAAGCCACTAAAAAAATGTATTTTAGCGACATCTTGCGGTGTCCAAAAAAATAAAACAAAAAAATTCCGGAAATGTTTTCCGAAAAGACATCATATGGTGGACTTTGTTTTTGGTCCATATAAGGCGAGACAGCCTAATGTACATACATATGAAGTACCGTTCGTACCTCCGAACACACCATCACTTTACAATGAAATATTTGCAATTCTGGTAAAATGATATTTTTACGTCAGGACTCGAATAGAATTGCTCAGTTTTAAATCTCCTCTGGGTCATATTTAGAAAGATTGTCAGGTACCTCTTTGTTGATATTTTAGCTTTATTTTAAATTTCTCATTAATGGTAGCTAGGACGAAAACAAGATGACTGCACTTAGAACAAGATGACTATGCATCTACATTAAATACATGTCTACACATATCTCACCTCTTTGGTAGGATATAATATCAAAGACCGACAAAATTTCAGACTCTTTCTCCACGTAGTACGTCATAGGTCTTACGGTCATATAGTTATAACTGTAGGCCCGTTCGGCAATGTCCGTCAGAAAGAAATCCATTGTTTTATATTCCGGGTAAAGCTATGAAAATGAATAAAAATACTATCTTATCAAATTGATATTTAGTTAATTACATATGTACATATTTATTTAAGTATGTATTTGAATAGTATGTATTGTGATATTTACCAAATCTGTGACTACATAACTAAAATATGTGGCAAATCCTTCATTCATCCATGCATATGTCCACCATTGGGGCGAAACTAAATTACCAAACCATTGGTGCGCAATTTCATGATTTTGCGTTAGTATATCCTTCAGCTTCTTATGCATACTAACGCCTTCCTGTTCCACCAAATTATCCTCTTTATATGTAATTAGCCCCCAATTTTCCATAGCCGAACCATAGTTTTTCTTTAAAGCAATATGATCCAGTTTCGCCAATGGATAGTCGACACCAAAATAATCCTCCAACATTGACACTGTACGTACAGCGTTCTTCAGGGCTTTTGCTCCTTTATCGGCGATTTGGGGGGAAGTGTAGATCCGTTGCGTAACTCCTCGATACTCTTCGGAAATGTAGTCGAAATTAGAGACAACAAATGCCACCAGGTAAGTGGAAATGGCTGGGGTTGTCTCGAAAATGGTTGTCACCATCGGTGCATCGCTATTCAAATAAACAATGGAAAAATACTCAAATATATCTATCATCATACATATTTGTGTATTTGTATTGAATTTGAGTACATATGTATGTATGTGCCCAATACACACAGATGCGAGGATGATGATGAGTTCGCGAAAGCAGATTTTCCCGAATGTTATTTCTCGGACTCGCCTCGAGATTACGGCAAGTTCGAGAAAATAAACTTTCGCGATATTTTTTATTTATTTTTTTTAAGTTGTTTTGCATTAAAAAATCAATACGAGTCTATGTAGTTCTGAAATTTTACATCTAGACCTGAACTCGAATATGACAGTTCCGCAGATGATATCGTTGCGAATTCGAGGCGAGTTCGCGAAAGTACATCAAATCAGTTTTTAATCAAATAGATACGAGTATGTAGAAAAAAAAAATCAAAATTGTTTAAACAAGAGCACTTTATTTAATGCAGCAACGGAACAAAAGAAATATTACTACTTAAATTTATTTGAAAAGCTTTTGTTATTTCAATAAAGTTAAACTTTCTTTATAAAAATATTTAGTGCTCTGTATTATTTTACACGGATTTAAACCATTGCCATTAAACCAAACTCTGAAATGGCCAATAATCGCCAATGAACCGAGAATTTTTAATTTTTCGAATAGCTAATGATAAAAAATTCGAATCGCCAACGATCCGAGAATGAACCAACTTTTGGGAATGAACAAATTCTCGAATCGCTAGTGATAGGTGACATGCCTGGGCAGGGCCGCGCGCAGGAATTAGCCTTGGGGGGGGGGGTTTAATTTTGGTTTGCATTCGCATACATTTTTCGCTAAGATAAACATTTTGCAACTTTTACCAATTCTTCTTCCGTAAAATTATTGTAACTAATATTGTCAAAAATTATGAGTCAAAATTCAATGCAAAATTTATAAACTGTATTTTGAAAATTTTTGCAAAATCATTGCAACTTAGATTTGGTCATGGGGGGTTTTAACCCCCAAACCCCCCTCCCCCCGGGCGCACGGCCCTGTGCCTGGGTATTCGGACTCGCCGCTCTATCGCCGTGAACTATTGCCGCAATAATGTAATCAGAGAAACCGAATCAGACGCGTAATCGAGGCGAATCCATTGTGTTTAATGAGTATTTATTTTTTTTATGAAATCAGATTTTCAGAGAAATTCCAAAAAAAGTATACATACAATATGCAATCGTGTATACTTACTTTGGATTGAGCGCGGCAGCATTTTCACCAGCGAATGGCTCAATTTCACGCACCATCATATTTGAAATAGCTGTATAACGATTACTATGTGTCAGCCTAATTGTGAAGTTCGCCTTGTATGAGGGCTCATCATAACAGGGAAAGGCCAGCCGGGCACTAGTCGGTTCGAATTGTGTAGCTATCACATAACTATTCTTAATGCAAAGAAAACGAAGAAAATTTAATAAGCTAATGTTTAGTTCAGTTTTTTAGCATACTCGTATGGTACATATGCACGTACAGCAGGAGTCTTTTATATTGAAATCTGTTAATTTTATTATATGTATGATCTCTCATGCAGGTTCCTATTAATTTTAACCAGGGACGTAACGGTTATAAGAGAAATGTGGTAAAAGTCATATTTAACCATTATCATGAGCAAAAATGTTTTTTGGTCCTTAATAACCGTTATTCAGATTTTTCTTTTTTTTTGTCAGCTATAAAAATCAAGCCTATTTATTTGTCAATATTTCTGGACGATATTGGTATCAAATGAAAGGTGTTGAGCAGGGATTGTAGCTCTGATTAACTCTTTTCATTTGATACCAATATTGCTTAAAACATTCCAGGGCATCCGGGTCCACTTTTTCACCCATAACTGGGAACCCGACCTACGAATCTTAACAAATACACCTCTATGTAAAAGCCCTGCTCAACACCTTTTATTTGATACCAACATTGTCCAGAAATATTGACAAATAAATAGGCTTGATTTTTACAGCTGACCAAAAAAATAAAAATCTGAATAACGGTCCAAAACAGTTTTTGGTTATCATAACGGTTATTCAAGCCCAAAAGACTTTTCTGGTTACCATAACGGTTATTCAGGCCCAAACGGTTTTTTGGTTTTTATAATGGTTATTAAGGACCAAAGGAAGATAAAGGTTATTTTTTTTTGCGTAACCTTTTCACCACACTAGAAAAAATAACCGTTATTTTCGGTCCCTGATTTCAACACATTCACGTTTTTTTAAACGGTTTTATTTAGCTCACCCCGTTTGTTTTATTTATTATTTATTCCTGGGTCAAATTTAGTAATTCAAATTTCACCCTCTTCCTGTCAACCGATTAATCTGAAATTTTGTACGCATGTATAACCCCGATGACAATGCAATATTATGAAAAAAAAAATTCCGATAGGTGGCGCGTGGGTCGCTATATTTACAAAAATCGAATTTATGGTCCGATTTGGCTGAAATTCGGAACATGTATTACTACCTTGAAAAGAAATATTTTCTTTAAAAAAAATTCCGCTAGGTGGCGCGTGGGTCGCTATATTTACAAAAATCGCATTTATGGTCCGATTTGGCTGAAATTCGGAACATGTATTACTACCTTGGAAGGAAATATTTTCCTAAAAAAAAACTTCCGATAGGTGGCGCGTGGGTCGCTATATTTACAAAAATCGCATTTATGGTCCGATTTGGCTGAAATTCGGAACATGTATTACTACCTTGAAAAGAAATATTTTCTTAAAAAAAAATTCCGCTAGGTGGAGCTGAGATCGGGGTAATTAAAACTGAAAATCCTAATTAACTGTTTGAAGAAGGTCAAGCCTACGTGGCTCTTAGTAGAGTCAGAATTTTGCAGGGACTACGTATAGAGGCGTTGGACTGCAATAAACTAACGTGCAAGAAACCTTTCAATAATGAAGCACTAAATGAATTAAACAGAATGCGAAATAAAATCTAAAAACTAGTAAATAAAAATAGGTAAAAAAACTTTTTAAGTTAAACGGTTTTATGTTATACATACATTGCAATGTTTAAGATAAATGTACTAAAAACCAAAAAATAATAAAATAGATACAGTCGTGGGAATTATAAACATTTGCATAGACTAGAATAAAATAAAACCGTGGGGCACGTCAATTGTCTACAATCGTTGATTAAAATGTTTGTTTTGTAATGTTACACTACGAGTATAATTAGGCAGTTGTTCAACCGACAAAGATGGACGTGTGATAAGTAGGGCTAGAATGTGGAAAAAAGCTAGCAAGCTCGATTATAAGCGAGTTTTAGGGTTTCATAGTGGTGAGCGAGTAGTACTTTTATCATATGTTTTGTCGGTTAAAGACAAACTACGAGCAGTGAAACGATTCCTCGTGTGAATGTCCAACGATAAACTAGTTGAAACATCTCTTTTATTAACATGGAGTGTATAACTATTGGAATTTCCATGAGCAAGAAAATAGTAAGTAATTTCCTCACCGTCTGCGGGCCAACTGCCTAACGACGAATTAAACGATTCTTCTATCGCACATTAAGTCGATAATTTGTAGACAATTGACGTGCCCCCCGGTTTTATTTTAGTCTAGTCTATGCAAATGTTTATAATTCCCACGACTGTATCTATTTTATTATTTTTTGGTTTTTAGTACATTTATCTTAAACATTGCAATGTATGTATAACATAAAACCGTTTAACTTAAAAAGTTTTTTTTACCTATTTTTATTTAAATACACCACGCACAATTTAGTACAATTTTTCGCGTGATCGCATGCTTGATTTAATACAGTTCTTAGCATTTCAAAATAGTTTTAAAATTTACGACACTCAAAATTATGCTTAATTTATATGCCCACGATAATTTACACAACGCGATTGAAACATTTACAGGTGATTAGTGTACATAATTGAATATGGGCATTTCCTGGGCGCTTCGGACGGTATGTTCGCACGATTTTTTTAACTTTTGAGGCAGAAATATTGTATCCTTGAACTTGTAAAAAATAAAGAGTTTTTATGGAATTTAACGCATCCCCTGTACAAAAATATAAAAAAGATGACATATATGAGCTACCCTGAGCTACAACATTGTGTGCACATTTTCGAGCGTCGCCACAAAATCAGTCATTAGCTGATGTAGTAAGCTGTGTAGTTCGTAGCTGTAGTACAACATTCTAGGTAAACAGTTAATCGATTTATCTGCTACAGTTCCTTATAAATCTTTGAAAATTTGCCCCTCTTGGCCCATTTTTCAAAATTTAAGCATATTTATAAGGGCATAAGGTCATTGCATGGATGAAATTCCATCACTCGGGCTTTATTAGTGACTTAATTATCATGTTTTACGTGTTTTTCGAAATACATACATATGCCTTATTTTCAACCCCAACCTTCTCAGTTCCCATTAGAATCTGTGTACCAAATTTCATTACAATATTTCTATTTTTGCGCCAGTTAGATTACATATGTACGGCCGGCCGTTAAATCATTTTTTTTTCATCGTTTTGATTTATGTAAGTCCATATCTATCTCAATTAATTTATGGTCTTACGTACAACCGTTATTTGATCAAAAGTATAAATACATATACATACATACATATATTGTACAGCTGTGTATAAATAAGCACATCCCATGCTGAAAACCCCCCATTCAGCGTAAGTATATATACGCAAGTGTTCGCCTAAAATAATGTGATGTTTACAAATAAACATACAGTTGAAGCTTACAAAAGTGTTTTAAAATATACATGACTGTTCAACTGGAGCGACATCTATGTACATTTGAAATTTGTTTTTAACTCTGCACTCTTGTTGGAATAAAATAATTCTAAAGCCATAGTTTTAGGCGCAAATCTTTTAGTTTAAATTTAAACATTTTATTTTTGCAAAATACTATTAACAAAAAGTACCACGCCCAATAAAACACCGTTTCACAAGCACAGCTAATTAATACCTTTAAAACGATACCTTACTTATTAATTATGGTAAATTATGTGAGCAGAAAAAGGGATATTTGCACAAAAACACCAATTAGAAATAATATATATGATAATTCGATGAATACTTTGTTTTTGACGATTTTTTCATGGCTTCATGGCGTGGGGATACACCCACTTTATGCGGCACGCGCTTTATATAAAATGCATCAAACGTAAAAAAAACTATGAAAACATACAATATTTGGTTCCACTTGAACTTAGGCTTCCTTTCGTTTTTTTTTTTAATTTTTGATACCTTTAGTCATAATATGGTTCGGAAAATTGTAAAGATTGTAGCAACAAAACGTAGCACATAGGTAGATTTTCATGTTTTATTCGGCCAAAATTGAATTTTGTGAGGTTGTTACAATTACAGAAAAAAACATAGCCACATATTGGAAATAGACTGGGGAACAATAATTCATCGCTTTTTTCCCGACCCCATACTCTGCACTTGCTCCCAGATGGTCGAAACTTAGCATATCTAAAGTTAATATTTTAATTTTTTTACATATTTATAAGTGCTGGTTTCATTTAAGTAATCGTGATGGATCCTAAATCTTCAAGTAATTATTAACACTTTTCAATAATATTCTTGATTTCCAGTAATTCTAAGTTTATAGTTTTAAGCTTTTAAAGTTGAGATATTTTAAAAAAAATTTTCACTCTTTTTTGTGTTCAAAATTGATTTTGTTATATTGCTCTGTCAGACTCAGTCAAATTAACCCTCGGACATGATATCTAGTATAATTAGTATTTTTCCGACAAAAAATTACGTCGCACAAAACCGCACTTCACCACTAGATACAGGGTTTTTCATATGTACCTACAATAATTTTCTTTTTTGTGTTTTATATTTGATTTTAATGTTTATATTTCTAACGCATATCTTGGTTAATATAGGCGATGCTCGAAAGTAACCGCGATATTTATGACCGATTATTGTTAACTTTTTAGGCAGTATTTTTAGTATTTCCAATTTTTCAAAGTCAAGGAAATACTTATCATAAAAAGGGGCTAAGAATTCTAAAGCTACATTTGTTTAGAAGATTTTTGAGTATGCAATTTTGCAGCTCATTCAATTTTAATATAATAATATGCAACATTCAACTTTTTGAAAATTTTCATTGGCTTTTTGGAAATTTTTATTGGAACGGTCTCACGTACATACTTATAAGGCAAACAGCCTACAGAAAAAAATTTCTTAAATCGAGGAAATTTTTCACAGTATTGAGAATTGCACTTTTTACACTAAAATTGGTTGGCTACATAACAGTATACTTAGAAATCTCCTAAAGATCTTCTATAAATTCTGGCAGCGCTTTGAAATTTTTAATCCACTTTTAGAAATTTCTACGATTTTTCGGATTTTTTCCATAAGCTTAGAAATCCTGCTTAAAACGATTTTTATTGGAAAATTGTCTATATTTTTAAACGAAAATAAGAAAGTAATATTTTCGACAGAACTCTTTGAAATAAATTTAAAAACTCTGGCGTATGATTTTTTTTTAGAGTCCATGTATATATTTTTCAATATAATCGACTTTTAACACAAATTATTAAAATTTTGCATTAAACAAGCACAGGGCCGTGCGCAGGAATTAGCCTTGGGGGGGGTTATTAATTTTGGTTTGCATTCGCATACATTTTTCGCTAAGATAAACATATTTGCTGAAACAGATATCCAGACCCATACACCATAAATTTAAATGTTCTCTAACTTTTCTGAAACTCATTATGATTCTGAAACATATTATTATTATTATTCATCAAAACCTAGTTAACCAGGTCCTGAATAGTACTGTTTACAGTACAGTGCACTCGCGAAAACTCGAACACACGATAACTCGAACATTCGGAAACTTGAACTTTTTTTTCTCCATTGACTACTTTAAAACTCGAAAAACTATTTTCTTTTTTCCATGGAAAAACATGTGAGAAACTGTCGTTTTGCATGTGCTGTAACGGCCGATATTCAAATTTTTGTCATTACGTGCGTATTTTGTTTCATTCTAAGGCGCCGCACTGGCTAGGTTTCTTGCTAATTACGGAACTTTTCTTTTAAATTGATTGATATTTGTCAGTGATACACGGGATTTTGCGCGGTAAAGATCAAATTTATTTGCGTTTTATAATAGGACGAAAACTAAATGTTTTGAGTTTAGCAAAAAAGGCTGAAATAATTAACGAGGCCAATAATGGCGTTAGTATCACAGCTCTATCCAAAAAATATAACACTGCAAGTCCTCAATTTGTGGAATTGTGAAAAATGAAAACAAAATTTTGGAATGCGTTAATAAAACGCTATCGGGCCCTGGAAACGTAAAACGCTTCGCGCTTCAGAATTGCCAAAAATGGAAAAAAAAAGCTTTACAAGTGGTTTTTATTACAACGCAGCAAAAATTATCCTATAAATCGATTAATTTTGAAAGAGAAAGCTAAGGAGTTACATGCCAAATATAACGATGGATCGCTACAAAATTAAAAAAAACGGCATGGCATAGGATTGATTTCAATCTCAGGTGGAAATGAACAAGAACGCACAGGTTCATCCGAAGCCGTAACAATTTTCAACAAAGCTATAGCATGGGCAACTGCTGAAAAAATTAGCCCGAGAAAAGTTAAGTGCTACAATCACTGCGCGAAAAGGCTGTATTGAATGCGCTAGAAAATAAGAAACATCAAACCAAGATCACTGCTTTTTTTCTAATAATTTGTAAGCAACATTCATATTTGATAACATTTTTTATTAAACAAACTGGCAATGAACTACAAAACATTAAACCAGAGAATATCTTTGATTAACTATGCCATAAAAATGGACAGGGTATGAAAACTGTTAAAACTAATACATACATACATACAAATATATTAAAAATACATAACGTTCGAAAACTCGAACATTTCGATAACTAGGACAGGGTTGGTTTTCATTAGTTCGAATTTTCGCGAGTGCACTGTACGTGTTAATTGAAACTGCTCACTGTTTTCACAAAATGAACATTTTTTGTTATCAGTAAAATTTTTTTAAAAATGCCAAACGAACATATGCTACACAACTTTGTAATTTCGGAAAGCTCCAAGTGCAATTCAAAGTGCCGAACTTATGTATTGGCCAACCTTATTTTTTGCAACTCTCACCAATTTCTTCTTCCGTAAAATTATTGTAACTAATTTTGTCAAAAATTATGAGTCAAGATTCAATGCAAAATTTATAAACTGTATTTTGAAAATTTTTGCAAAATCATTGCAACTTAGATTTGGTCATGGGGGGGGTTTAACCCCCAAAACCCCCCCCGTGCGCACGGCCCTGAACAAGCAATTTGGAATAGATGTAGACAATAAAATATTTTTGGCCGCATAAAACTTGAAAATCTACCTATGTGCGTAGTCTCCGAGCTTACAAATTAGCAAATTCATTTAATTTGTTTAAAATAATATCTTTTTGCTATTTACCTGACATTATTTGTTGAAAAAGTTAACTTTTAATTTATTTATCTAATAACATATGTATAACTTCGCTTGCATGAATTTACTGAAATCGTACGCAGTGATGCTGCCAAATTTTAACAATACTCTTCATAAGTGATTATGCAATTTACTGCTATTATGCGTTTTTGTTGTTAGAAATGCAAAGTTTTGGTATAGATCGATAGAGCTGAGCGTCAGGAACTCGGGGTTGACAAATCTCATTTTTGGCAAAAATGTCCGTTATGCGATTATGAAAATGTCTCTTATGCGAAAATGAACTTCAAACGACGATATGTCAACCTCGAAAAAAGTACTTTCAATTTTTTTTTTATTTTGACACACAGTGGTTATTACACTCGATTTTTTTCACACAAAACATTCATTGAGAAACGATAATGTTATCAGTGCTTTGGTTGCAATGGGTTGTTCGGGGTAACTCGCGCGCCACATATATAGATACAATACATGCATATGTATGTATGTATATGTATATAAATATGTATGTATATTTGTAACAGTGATGGAAAATTAAAATTTCAAATTGCCCCAAATTTGTGCACCAAATTAAAAATCTTGTATACATATGCACATAGGTGTCATCACGATTATAAAATAAATTTAAAGTACATATTTGGCGTTTTCGATTCGCCATCGAACAAGCGATGTCGGATCGAACAAAATTGTTCGAACCCATAATGAGTAGTAGCCATACTTGCTAGCTGGTCGATAAAAACTTCCCTCTGCTCGCTACCATTCTCATATTTGACAGATAGAAATTTATAGCGAGCAGAGAAATTGTTAATCGGAAACGGCTATTGTATAATAAAGATCTCATACAAAACATTTCCTACACATAAGTATGTGTGCATCCTACTTTTATGAAGAGTACTTTAAATAAATAAAAAAAGTTTTTTTTTAATAAATAACTACCAGATTGTAACTACATAATTATTTTTGTTTTTGGCTTGCTCTGTAGCAAACAAAAATTGCATTGTGATGGAAAAATTTGTATTTGTTGAATTGAGGTTTGCAAAATAGTTCCGAAAATCGATCGATTGTGCATAATATGCACTGCATATGTGCCAGCTACTTCCGAAAGGGCCGAAAAGTGCACACACTGAAAACACAACTTACTCAGATTATGGAAAAGTGGTAATGATTCGGCGCTAAAGACATATTTCCATATTTTGATGTACGATTTTCTTCAAATCTAGGAATAAAAACCACGTTTTAAAGAAAATTGTACATCAAAATATGGAAATATGTCTTTAGCGCCGAATCATTCCCATTTTTCCATAATCTGAGTAATTTTTTTTTTGAGTGCAGGCATGAGTCTTTTCCAACACTGATTTGTATGTACCTATCCGTAAACTCATGTGTCTTATCAGAACTGTAAACAAGCGTATACATTCATATGTACATCGCTAGCTTAGAGTGCAAACTGTGTAAGTTCATTTTCATGAAAAAATGTATTTTTATGTAGAACGCTAGAAAAATCAAATACGCACCGCGCTAAACAAGTCTGCGACTCTTGTCATTTTTCTACTCGTTGTTATTCAGGGATACGCAAATTGTGTAAGTCCAAAAAGCGAAGAAAATTGTTTAAGTCCAAAATATTTACATGAAGAGAATTTTTTTTTATTTTGAATTTTTTTTATTTTTTGTTTTTGGTCTCTCCTACAAAGTTTGAAAAAAGGACTTACACAATTTGCACTCTAAGCTAGCGACATATGTATGTATCAATCAGTGGCGGATCCACGGGGGGGGCGCTTTGGGGGTTCACAACCCCCCCCCCCCTTGTGGTTTATCATAGATCCCAAATTAATGCCCTTATAGATTCTGCGCCCAAATTTCCCAAACTGATCAAGGAAAACTATCATTCCAAAAGCAATGGTTGGACCACATAACATCCAAAATATGTACCTACATGCGAAAAAAGTTCATGTAGGTACCTTTGGACGCACGTGCATAAAATCAAATTTGTCAAATGCTATTCGCAAATTGCCAAATCGCAAATTTATTTTCTTTTTTTTCTTATCCCTATTTTTATCGGTATTGTACAGAATTAATTTGGTCAGAAATGTCTGAATCGTTGGAGAAATTGCCTTTTTCAGAGGCATTTCGCAATTCTTGTTTAAACTAATCTTTTAAAAATTTGAGTATATAAAAACAAGAACAAGAAAAATTCTATTAAAAATATAAATATAACCAAAAAGTATTACATACATATTTTCTTATTTATTTTGGCTTTAAATGCAAGGGTAAGTGAAATTGATGATCAATTTCCCACCGATACCATACGATACTCATTCGCACGTACCAATGCAAAAATATACATACATACGTTATACATGTTATTTAGAACTTCAATTGAAATCTCCTGCACTTCATGTGATGACATACATATTGTTAATTTTGAGGGTTTTGATTTTGTTGTGTTTAATCCATTAGTGGTTGCCGTGCCAATTTGGGAACACCCAATGATATATTTTATTTGTTGGGGTAAGTGGAAAAAAATTCAACAACTATTTACAGCGAAGGTTGAGTGTATAGCTATTTCACGAAAAACCATTTTCGATCATCAGCACTCTTTTCGGAAGTGGATGCACCGGGGTTTGAACCCGAGTCCATTCCATCTTCAGCGGCAATGACCCACTTACCCCAACAATTAAAAATTGAATTAAAATAAAAATTTCGTGCTAAGCACTAAAAACTCTTTCAAGATATATTTTATATTTATTGTAGATGTGCTTTGACCACTAATGGGTTAAGGTGCGGGAAATGGCGCAACTAGTATATAGAATAATAATAGTAGTAGGTGGTATTAGTCCATATTTTCACCAGCGCACATAGGTAGATTTTCAAGTTTTATGCGGCCAAAAATATTTTATTGTCTACATCTATTCCAAATTGCTTGTTTAATGCAAAATTTTAATAATTTGAGTTAAAAGTCGATTTTATTGAAAAATATATACAGTGACTCAAAAAAAAATCATACGTCAAAGTTTTTAAATTTATTTCAAAGAGTTCTGTTGAGAATTTTGCTTTCTTATTTTAGTTTAAAAATATAGAAAATTGTTCAATAAAAATCGTTTTAAGCAGGATTTCTGAGCTTATAGAAAAAATCTGAAAAATCGTAGAAATTTCTGAAAGTGGATTAAAAATTTCAAAGCAAGGCCATAATTTATAGTAGATTTTGAGGAGATTTCTAAGAGTACTGTTATGTAGCCAACCCATTTTAGTGTAAAAAGTGAAATTCTCAATGCTGTGAAAAATTCCGTCAATTTTAGAAGTTTTTTTCTGTAGGGTGTAGGGTGAGACCGTTCCAATTAAAATTTCCGAAAAGCCAATGAAAATTTTCAAAAAGTTGAATGTTGCATATTGTTATATTAAAATTGAATGAGCTGCAAAATTGCATACTCAAAACTCTTCTAAAAAATGTAGCTTTAGGATTCTTAGCCCCTTTTTATGATAAGTATTTCCTTGACTTTGAAAAATTGGAAACACTAAAAATACGAAAGCAGGTAATTTTCCAAATAGCCCAATTTTTAATCCATTGTTGATAATTTCTGGCTTTGCATTTTTCCGTAGAGAAATTGACGGGTAATCGATCGGAGGCGATAATATAACTAAATTGCTTTTGAATTAAAAAATTAACAATATTTTTTCAAGAAAGGCCGATATGCTTAAAAGCTTCAAAATGGTGGGTCTTTTATTATGCTAGGTTGACGATTTCTTCAATAAATAATGATATTTACCTGAAACACCCGAATCCATGATGTTTACTTTGATAACTGTCTTAAAACTGAAAATATTGACGTTTAAAAATGGGTTACTTAAAATACGTAAAAAAAAATCGAAAAAGTGAGAGAATAATAAGTTTCGACTAGCGGCAGGGACACCCCCGTTGTCTATAAAAGCCGAGAAGACCGGTTTATTATCGCCCGGTCTATTATAAACGTAGAGCGATTTTGGATTTTGTATTTGCACCAATTTTAAAATTTTCAATTTTGGCCGCATAAATTCGTAAAATCTACCTATGTGCAGCGTCTGCCCTTAAAAAACATCTTCCAAAAAAAGAAATTTTCAAAACCCCCCCCCCCCCCCCCCCCTTGCCGAAATCCTGGATCCGCGCCTGGTATCAATGTATATTATTTATTTTTTAATTATTATGAGATGCTACCATCTAAAGTCGTCGCGATTTGTGAACTATAGGCCAAACTTGTACACTTGGTTCAAAGAGGAAACATGCTTCCCACATATGAATAATCTTACAAATTCGTGTAGTTTGCAAATTTTTGCCACCTTTGCAATTTCAATATTTCATGTTCGTACTACATACTCACACTGTACTATTTTTCTCATCCTTATAAGTCATCCAATAGATTCCGAAAGTGTCTTCATGCAAATGTCCTTGAAATAGTATTTGCAAATGATATCGTTGCCCCGCTTCAAAGGCTTGATAATTTTGCAAAGGATGTATGATCAAAAAGCTGGCAGATGAGTCATACGTATACGTGATATCGTCTAGAATATCTTGAGTTTGTGTTTCCCGCATTGTTATTACGAAATCAGTCAGATTTTTTGCGTGTAACACGATTTCGTTAGTTGACTCACGAACTACGATTTCTATAGTAACATTGCCCGAATATTTAAATATTTCTCGATGTATATTCGACGATATGTGTAAATAATAATGCACTGGATATGTGGTATTAGGAAGACGCAACGAACGTTGTGGTTTTCGATTCATTGTGGCTTTGTCTGCAACTGAATCGTCATACGCTAAGATATATTTTCGTAACAACAGACGTTTGACTGGATCCTCAGCGGTGTCTGCCTCGGAACCGAAACTTAAGCGGGAAACAAATAATAGGACCAGCAAGCAAAAGAAACTCCAATACTTTAGGCGAGGGATTGAACTTTCGCAAACATTTGTGTGTTGTAACATTTTTTCTTTATTATGATTTGAAAATTAAAACTAAAAAAATTGTGTGTATGTAAAAGGTGTAGTCACTAGGAGTTATCCGCAACTATTTCGCGTACCAGTCAGTACTTCCACTCGCTTTTAATTATCTTCGGCAACTGAAATTAAATATGAGCAATCCATTGCCTCTATCTATCTAAAATATATATTCTATATATAATAATTCGCCACAGTGGACGCTCTCATGGTTTCGACATCATACACACATAAAAAATAGGTGACCGCTGATAAGATAACGATTGAGTATTTAGTGGATGATAGATATTTTGAGTGAATTTGCCAAAGTCTCGAGCATTTCTACGGGCCGCAGTAGGGGATGACGTTTGAGACAACTAGTATAGGTTTTATCAAGTGTATGAGCTAACTCGCTATTACATAAATTTAATAGTTATATATGTATGTACCTATTTAATATACAATAATTTTCACATAAGCCCTCCTGAGCCTTACTGATATCATTTGGGTTTGTCAGCATATGCCAATTTCAGTTTGTCCTTCTTCTATGAACATAAATTGCACGCTTCATGTCAACCTTCGAAAGCGTTATGCGATTAACTGCAAAGAGTTGGTAAGACTATCGTAGCGGCTGTTAAAATTTTTGGAAAAAGGAGATATTCTTACATACATAAATATGTATGTATGTATATGTATATGTATATCCCTGCAAACAAGCCGAGTACTCCATGCACGCGTGCATAGAGTACTCGCTATGGACCAACCGAGTACTCCTCAACCTGCCACATTTCATATAAAAAATATGGTCCATTTAACATGGCGATGTCCTAGGCAGGGATCACATACTCCGATTTCCGCATGACACCCGAGTAATCCAAGGAGTACCTACATAGGAGTAATCCATGGAGTACCTACATGGGAGTAATTCATGGAGTAGGTACTAAAATTAATGAAATTTAATTATCTCTGAACAGATTTGAACTACTGTCAATTCAATTTGATTATTAGCATTACATACATATATAAGTAAGCCGCTGTGGTGCAGTGGGTAGAGTGCTCGCCTGCTATGCCAGAGGTCTCGGGTTCAAACCACGGTCCGAGCCAAACAAATTTTTCTAATTAGTAAAAATCCAATTATTGGGTTTTTTAAGAGCAGCGGTCACCTCTCGGCAGTGGGCGGCATACCCTCCGAGAGTATTTCTGCCATGAAAAAGCTTCTCACAAAAAATGCATTCGCCGTTCGGAGCCGGCATAAAACTGTAGGTCCACCCAATTAGTAGGAAAAACAAAAAAGGAGCACACCTCGAATTGGGAGAGAAGCTCGGCCATAAAACTCGTCAGAGTTATAATAGCGCCATTGTATTATATTACTTTCTTTAATAAAAATAAAATAATAAAATTTTTCTAGCGCAATCACCAACCAGTGATGCCAATATTCTTGGACCAAAAATCCCTACGCCATGCCAAAAAATTCCCTACTTTTCCCTAAGCTACTTTTCCCTACGCCGTATTTTCTGTATCTTATAAATGTGAAATGGAAATTGTGTTTAAACTCAATTGGCGAGAAAACCGCTGAACGGATCCTCACGAAACTTTGCACACCTAGGTATTTTCACCCGGTAATTACAATAGAGCAGCGGTCACCTCTTGGCAGTGGGCGGCATAGCCTCCGAGAGTATTTCTGCCATGAAAAAGCTTCTCACAAAAAATGCATTCGCCGTTCGGAGCCGGCATAAAACTGTAGGTCCACCCAATTAGTAGGAAAAACAAAAAGGAGCACACCTCGAATTGGGAGAGAAGCTCGGCCATAAAACTCGTCAGAGTTATAATAGCGCCATTGTATTATATTATATTATTATTAATTATAATAGGCATATTTTTAATCTGATTAAAAGGCAGGGATGGGCACCTCCCATACACAGCGAATTTTTCTTGAAATATTTGTAGTAGGGTATTGAAAATTGGTGTGGGGGCATGTGAGATAACTATGTATTAAACGGGTAAAAACACTAGGTCTTGGTAAAGCAGGAATGGGCACCTCCCATAGAAACTGAAACTTTGACAGCGAATATCTTTGGAAATATTTTTAGTAGGGTACTGAAAACTGGTGTGAGGGCATGTGGGATAACTATGTATTAAACAGGTAAGAACACCACGTCTTGGTAAAGCAGGGATGGGCACCATCCCACCACAACAAAAGATGGAGGCGAAATTTGGTGCTAAGTTCAGATCCAGAACTAAAGCAAAAAATTTTGGGAGCGGAGCAGGAGCGAAGCTAACGAAAAGATAAACCTTTGATCCGAGGTCCTGTAAGCAGGTCGAAGAATATATTGCCAGATCAGAACAAAGTACAATTTTGAAATATTGTACTCAAACATGCAGAAACATTTTATTTGTAGTTACTTATTAAAAAATTTTAGGTTTTACACGCTTTGCTCTCTATCCCCTTCATTTCGTCGACCCCTGTCCATCGTATAATGCTCGGTGTTTGCTCATAAACTTAAAATCTCTCTCTAGTCGGCGCACAATTCATTCGATAATGTTCATTTTTGACATTGTTAATGGATTAATTGATTGCGTGAGCCTGCTTCAGCAACTAAGCTTCAACGTTCCAAATCGTGTCCTACGTTCCCACTACCCTTTTCATTACAGCAGTTAAATCCAATTACCATTATCTCGCCCCCATTACCAGGGCAGTCAGTGAAATCAATAATATTTACAAAAAATTAGATCTTGACTTTGCAATGCCGAGATCCCAATTTGCCGATAAGATTACTTCATTTTATCCCTAGTACGGAATTCCAACTTATTTAGTTAGTAATTTTCTTGTACATTCCTAGTCTGTAAGATATTGTTATCATAGACCGAATAAAGTACCTATATATATAAAAATATTAATTCTGTGCAAAGAAAACGAAAATTTCTGAATTCAAAAATTCCCTACATTTAGCTAATTTTTGAAAATCTGTCCCTTTTTCCCTACACTGCAAATTTGAGGTCGAATTTCCCTACATGTAGCCTCTTTTCCCTACACTTGGCATCACTGTCACCAACATGTGTCGCGTTCAATGTCTTTTTATTACTAAATCGTGCACGTTGAAACGAGCATGCATATGTACATACATACATACATGCACATACAAATGTACGCACTTGCTTCGTCGTTATCGCGATATACATACATATATTCGGTTTTCGTAGCAATGTTCGGCTAACTATGAGCCGATGCAGATAAACGATCACTTTGAAAGTACTCCTACCTACCACAAAATGGATCATATAACCCTATGATTTTTACAGGGATCTATCGACTGCCCAACACACCAAAAGGCTTGAGAATAATATTATAACTAGCTTCCAAATATAACCGTTAAACTTGGTAAATACTTGCGTAAACTATTGAAAAAGACTTAAGAACAATTGTGGAAAAATCAAAACGGCACCCATTTTATAAGCTTACAAATGTAACTGTAGAAAAATATTACTTGTGAAAGCTTGTTGTAAGCTTATAAATACCCACTAGGCCCATATCTGATGTGATGCGCTTTTTTGTCATGCCAGGATACTTGCTTTTGTTAGATATACCGCAGATACTCCTAAAGTATATTGCGCGGCACGTACAAATTGAGCACAGATCATTTCTTCACTGACTAAAGTAGGAGTTAAGAATAGTAAGCCGAAGCAGAAAAATTTATACGAATGAAGTACATACTTAACAAAGTTAGGTGGTAGGCAGCTGTATATTCAGCACTATAATACTGCTACAATTCATTTCTGAATACCTAACAAGAATATAAAAACGACCATATGAAAAAAGCATGCGGTTTGGAATGAAAGCTCGAAATTTTCGATTAATTGCTTTTTACAAGCTTTTATTTAACTTCACTTTTTATTACAAGCTTTTATTTAACTTCGTGGAAGTTTCGTGGAAGATTGCAACGAATATTTAAGATACTTCTAGTTGAGCTAGGAACATAGTTCAGGACCCGAAGACAATGCAATGTGAAAGAAAAAGTCCGATAGATGGCGCTTCTATCGAGATATTTGTAAAATTCGTTTACCACAGTGTTCTTTATTTTATATTCTCGTCCTGTTTCGAACCATGACATCAACCTGAAATTCAATCCAACGATATCATATAGTGGGACATTCAATATTCTGTTGAATTTTGTTGATGCTTTCATAATTCCCGTTTCCGAAAAGGGAATCTATGAATTATATGAATCATTATAAAACCAAAATTTAAAAAAATTGTACAGCAAGCTTAAAACAATGTTATTCTTAATAGTTTTTCAAGCTTTCATACAAGTGTAAATTAAGCTTATTTTCATATTGTTTTCAAGCTTACATAAAGTAAGTGTTCTTCAATTATTACAATCATGCTTATAAATAAGCTTACTATAAAGCTTATAAAAAGTCTATTGCAATGAGCTTACAATGGACAATTGTTATAAGCTTGTTGTAAAGTCCTATTACATTTCGCTTACTTCCTGGTCTGTTGGGTGATTTGTTTTGTTTTCATTTATGTATGTGTGTATGTACTATTAGTAATTACCGTCTTCCAAATAAAATTCGATGACAAATAATTGTGGGCAGATTCAAGAAATATATCATTCATATTTGTCCTCCAAATTTTCAATGACTTTTTCTTGCGAGACACCTCAGAAAAGTTAGAAAATATTAAATTTCGTCTTGGAGTAACGTTCTTTTTAGGAACGACAGAAAATTTGAGGTGTTTGGCAAGAAAATGTCATCGAAAATTGGTAGAAGAGAAATTGAGGCACTAGCCGGACGTAACATCGTAACCACGGGCAGCAGGGATATGGTGTGGTGGTGTATGACCCCTGGAGGGGTTGGAAATTTCACTTACATACCGAGAACTATGAAAAAACTGATTATCTAAGTATTTTTTAAGGCAATTTGGCGCTTGTAACAGTCGTAGGTGTTCCTGCAGGACAATTATTTTAAAGAAACTGCGAATAATGTAAAGGTATGGATGTTCTATCACGTCCCCCGGAGCCCAACTCCATCGACCACCTTCGGCAGCAACTGGACAGAGAAATCAGAAAATGAAGTATCGGCAGCAAGGATATGCTCAAGGATGTTACTGCAGAGAGGTGGCAGAAAATTGCATCGGAAATAATAGAAAATCTTGTAAACTCAATGCCTCGCCACTTACGAGTACAAGCAGAAATTAAAGCAAATAGAAAGCACACAAAACACAGAAAATTCCATTTTATAACATATTGTTCATTTGTACACTATCTTTTGATGCCAAATAAATACATATGTATATGTATGGAGTTTTGTCACGTTTATCTTCATAATGTTTGTTGTTGTATGAATTTTGTTTTCGTTTTTTCCACCGCTCATCAGTAAACAAAACAGTATGTTTAACAAATAATTTTAGTGGTAGTAGTAGTAGCAGTCAAAGTTAATCGGCAACCCTGTTTGCCGCTTTCATATCAAAGCTTGAAACATTTATATTGCATTTGCAAATATCAGTTTGGCTTTGATCGTACTGTGGTAAACATGTTTAAAATAAGCAATTCGAAAGCGATTTTACAATTAGCTTCACTCTTGTTTGTAATTTGCGATTTCACTTTATGTGGACAGAGAAAATGTGCCGAGTACAATGAATATGTAAGTGGTCAACAAAAGCGGTCAACAAAATGTTTATATTTACCACATACCTACTATATGTATATGTATTATAACCCTGCAAAAAATGCGATTAATCCGGGACGTGTCCGGGATCAATCACAAGGGAGCATGCGACTAATACAATTTTACATCCCTTTATATGGAGTGAATTGATCGCATTTGTTCGAGCATGTCCTATGAAGAGACTAATTGTTCAACTTGTATACCCGAACGGGTACCAATGTAGATTAATCACTAACATACCGAACGGGTACAAATGTAGATCAATCGCTTTCATCCCGAACGGGTACAAATGTAGATCAATCGCTAACATCCCGAACGGGTACAAATGTAGATCAATCGCTTACATCCCGAACGGGTACAAATGTAGATTAATCGCTTTAATCCCCAACGGGTACAAATGTAGATCAATCGCTTCCAGCACGAACGGGTACAAATGTAGATTAATCGCTTCCAGCATGAACGGTTACAAATGTAAATTTTTCCAAGTTGTTCGCCAAGGCAATTTTTAGTAACAATC
The DNA here is from genome assembly GCA_960531455.1 of Urophora cardui. Classification (NCBI taxonomy): domain Eukaryota; kingdom Metazoa; phylum Arthropoda; class Insecta; order Diptera; family Tephritidae; genus Urophora; species Urophora cardui. The sequence goes on along the minus strand of OY482672.1, from coordinate 73,615,632 downwards.
TTTAAAAAATTGTAAATGTTCATGCATATATAAATAAAGATTATATAATGTTTTAGTTTTGAAAAAAAATCTCAATAAATAAATAAAAAAATTTAAAGTTTTGAGTATGCATTATATGAGCGTAATGTAAAGGATTTTTTCATAGGATATTTTAGGCAACATTTTGTTAAAATTATTATTCATCATTGTTATTAAAAGAAAGGGTGTTCAATTCGTTTTACCGGTTGTTCTACAATTTTTTAAATACATTGCATATTTTTGTAAAATTTCCACATTTAAGGAATCTAGATTTGTACCCGTTCGGAATTAAAGCGATTAATCTACATTTATACCCGTTAGGGAACAATTGGTCTACGATTAGTTTACATTTATACCCGTACGGGAACAATTGGGGACTAATTGTGGACCGATTGTTCTCGAGAGAGATCAATCGAGGACAAATCTTTTTCGGGATTGATCGCACATTTTTTTGCAGGGAATATATATGCACATACATATGTATGTATATATCTATATATTTTACCATAATATTAGTGTCAAGAGCATTGGGAATGTTGTTCCAACACATGCTTAACGTATTCGTATCGATGCATTGGGCGAAAGAAACCCATTCCCGCCTTTGATCGTCCGATGATGACACTCGAGCACCTCTTAGAAAGCGTTGCCGTAGCTAACACTAATCTTCCAACAGCATATAATCAGTCAACAAGCCGCAATGACGAAAAACATAATAACGCTCTTAGCAAATCGGTAGACGTGAACATTACAAGTGGTATAGCATCGGAGCAGCGAGTTGGCCAAAAACGCTTTGCGGCCGTAGAGGGTAAGAGTGACGACATTGGAGTCAATTCAAAAGAAATTGTTTTCATCCATCTCCTTTTTTTTCACGATCTCAAGCATTTGTACGACAATCAAAACAATTAATACAAAAACAAAATCGGCTGGCAAAACAAAATCTGTCAACCGAAAAAACGGCCATTAATACAGCAACGACTGATAAGCAAGAAATAACAGATGCAAATGAAGTGGAACAATCGTCAGCGAATAGGTGTAAACAAATTGGAGAAAAGGTCTGACAATTATTAATATAACTTATTATTAACAAGTGCTACATACATACAAAAGAGTAACTTTACTAAAAAGAAATATTTATTGTGTCTCTATTTAGTGTTACCGCTCAGAAGATTGCTGTAATCGGCGTTGTCATGACTACTTACATCAATGTGTTACATAGCAAAAGCAAAAATGCATTAAAATTAGTCGCAAAAATACATACCCATCGCAAATTTATAATTAATTATATTTTTTTATTATACCTATTATTTGAACTAAAAGCAATGTGCAATTTTATTTACATTTTTTACCAACATAACAGCAAAATTGAAATTGTCTTACACAAACATTCATGCCCGGTGAGACCAACCGGTCTCAACTTAGTTAAGCTGATTTTTTTACGTTTTCAGTTTCACCATGCAACTGAGCTAAGTCACAAGTTGGTCAGCTTTTGTCTTGACTAAAAATAAACTAAGAATTTGAGTCGCTTTAGCATATTCAACAACCAAAAGAGCGAATATGACAAAAAATGAGCAAATACAGCAACCAAAACAATCAAAAAAACCCAGTATTTGCCATAAAGGGTTGGTTGCAATACTATTTTCTTAGACTATTTCGACGGCTGAGAATAAGATCGCCCTATTTCAAAAATTGTTTCAAAAACGCCCTATTCCAAAAATTGTTTGAATAACGTCCTATTTCAGATTTTGCTTCAAGAACGCCCTATTTCAGAATTTGTTTCAATAACGTCCTATTTCAGACAATTATTCAAAAACGCCCTATTTCAGAGAAATATATACACTCAGAGAAAAAGCAACCTAAATTTCAGTATAGCGGGCTTGAATCAAGCCGAAAACGTTATGAAAGTCTGTTAAGCTTGAAAATGCTAAAATCAAGAATATATTCTTAATTTTAGAACGGCATTTTTGAGAAGAAAAAGCTTATATTAAGAACTTTCCGGTTTGAAACAAGTTTGAATAAATTTATTTTAAGCATTGCTCATGATTGATTTGAGAAAGTGCGTTCTTATTTTCAGTAGCCATGGGATATGGCGCAATTTTTTTGGCGCTGATACAATAACGCCAGCGCCAACCGTGGCGCCAACTCACGGTACTGGCGCAATAACACCTTTAGCGCAATTGTCATCGAATAATCGATAAATAACATTTTTTCGCTTGTTACTGTTTATCATCCCCGTTTTATTTCTTTTGGCGCAATTCTGCTTACATATACGAGGGCACAATTAATTTTAATTTTCATAATCATTTGGAAAAATATTCCGTATATATGTGAAAATATGCTGGAAATTAGAGTCACTTAGATCACTATCAAGCACACATAATTGTGACGTTGTCATACGTATACATATACTATGATGCTGTTATTGGCGTTGTGGTTGCGCCATTTTACACTAGAGCTATATTGGAGCTGGTGTTAGCGCACGAAATTGAGTCAGTGTTATATTGCAATAGCGCATCATTGAGTTGGCGCTACATTGAGTTGGCGCTATATTGAGTTGGCGCATTTCCCAAATCGGAGTTAGCGCAATAACACCAGGGTTGGTGTTAGCGCAATTGCGCCGCGCAGCGCAGTGTTACCCATGCCTAATTTTCAGAATATTCAACTTTGTTTTAAGAATGCTTATACTTGCTTTCCACTTTTTCGAAATTCAAATTTCGAAATCATTTAACCCACCTAACAAAAATTGGAGAGAAATTTTTTTTTTATTTCTTTGCATTGTATTTTATTATTTTTTTAATGGATGAGTCATATATACATGTAAGGAGATGCAATCATTATTATCACTACATATACATATATAATTGAGTCTTTACATACATACTTATAAATAAGAAAGATCTACATACATATACATATCTTATACCGAACTCATTTTAGAAAAGTGTATACATTTTTCCGTAATCTTTTTAAAAAAAAAACCCAGTCAATACTCCCACTACCAACACAGATTTTCACCACCCAATTTGAGTGGTAATATCCCTATACAAAACAATTTTGAACCGTTTCTTACCAACACCGATTGTCTGGAATCCAACAATTTTGGCCACGATTTAAAAAAGTCAACGGCTTCCAAATTATTCAAGTTTTGCTTTCGCGGTTCATACATACATGCCCACTTTACTTGTTTGGCCACTCCTCCACATTGGATGCAATTATTCATCTATATCAAATTATTAAAAGCCATATTAAAACATAAGCAAAATTCTCATCAGCGCGATAACCCTTACCTGTTCCTTTTTCCTAGCAAATGATTTCACGCGAAGCTCCATTCACAATCCCAGCGGGGGAATAGCTATTTTTTTTTTGTTTTATTAATCTCTTTCACACAAAAATCAACAACTATTGAAAATTATATATTTTCTGGTAAAAATTTGGCTCTGGTGCTCTTAAATTAGGAATTTCATTCTTAAACCAAAATTTTTTCAGTTTTTTATCTTGTTTCAAGAATGCTATTCTTGATTCAAAATTGGGGAAACTTAAATTTCATTTATTTTTTATAAATTTCTGTAATTCTTAATTCAAGTACGACACAGCTTGTTTTTAGCCCGCAACTTTTCTCTGAGTGTATGGAATTTTCTCTGAAATAGGGCGTAGTAATTGGACATTACCTCGCTGAGTGACAGCTGGTCGAAATCAAGATTTTATTAATTACTTGCGATTTTTGGAAAAATTTTGATTTTAAAATTAAGCTTTTTGTAGGAAGTTTTAAAATTCAGGGAATTTTTATTCTTTTAAAAATTAGCCTGCTTAATTGTGGTTATCGCATTTGTGATTTCCGAGAATAATTTTTGAGTGAAGTGATAACCAAAGAAACACCAAATTACCGTTATCTCAAAAATCTAACAATACAAAACATTAAAAAAATAGTTCCCAGCTCAGCAGTCCCATACCTATCCTCCCCCATACCTGAATTTTTAGATATTTCTTGGCTGTAAACTAGTGTAATTAAATTTTTTTGTTGTGAAATACGCGTTGTAAGGAAACGTATGTTAGTTAGGTATTTTTAAAATCTTTAGAATTCTTGTGGTAAAATTCATTTGATAATTTCTATTTCCTGATTTTTGGCCATTTATTTCTCAAAGGTTTTTGCAATTTCCTCTCATGAAAAGTAAATAATGGAAGAAAAAGCAAAAAAAATTTCAAAAATAGAATTAGCAAAAACCAGGCAAAAGTTTAATTTTATTTTAGAATTTCACATTATGTATTAAAATAAAATACGCAGCTGTATACTCGGAATCCATCTCAAAATTTCTGCATCCGATTTTTAATTTTTTTCGAATGTTGCATTAATTTTCAGTATTTGTCGGCAAGCTTGGAAATATTCGCTTAAACGAAGTACGTCATTAAATTCTAAAAATTTTTATTGGAAATTATCAAATGATCACAAGCTTTATTATTAATATCCTAAAAGTACCAACTGTAAAGGCAAATGTTTTGTATGTAATTTTCTTTCTTGGTTGCGTTTTTTAAAGTAACTCTTATGAGTTTACGTTCCTATTGTTACTAATGAAATAATAAAAATGGCAATAAAAATCAATTTTTTATTTGCACTTTAAAGTTGTAGCGTTCCTCGAAATATATATTTACTTTTTTCAACCCCAAAATGTGGGAAAATAATTAAAGTCCAAATCCCGGGACAAATCCCGGGATCCCGGGATTATAAAAAGAAATCTCGAAAATCCCTGGATTGCAAAAATCGGAAAAATTGGAATCCCTAGTATGTATGTACATTGTACATGCGGTTGATTTCATTGCAAATACAACAAACCCAAAACAGAAAGCTTCAAGCTTTATTTTTGAGTGAATTTATGCATTGAGTTTATCGCCAACGCTATGCAGTGATGTGATACGTAGGGAAAATTCCCTACATTTAGGGATTTTAGTCGGAAAAAAGTGACCGTAGGGAAAGAAGGACAGATTTTTATAAAATAGCTACATGTAGGGATTTTTTGGCAAAGTCAAATCAAAATTTCAATTCAACTTTTTTTCACTGACTGTCGATCTGAATAATGAAAATGCTGCCAAGACGAGTTAAATTGCGAACCCTTCAATGACGTAATTGGAGAGGGAATACCGTATAGTGTACTATCTAATAACACGATATTTTTAATCAGGGCATCGGAGCAAAAGATTTGTTTTTTCTGGCTACGCTCTTAGCTCCGAATTTTTTTCCCCTTAAGGCCTCTCCGCAGCTCTCAAGAAAACGCTCAAGAAAAAATTTGCATTATTTCTTGAGCGTTGAAATGGTAATAGGAAAGTAATTATATTTTCAAACGAAATGTCACATTTGAGTTTATTTACCTCTTCTGTCAAATTTTCTTGAAGATTTAACTCAAAAAAATTTTTTTTTGGGAAAACGCAAATTTTATAATTTCAAAGAGTTTCCTTCTACGGCTAACTACAAAATCACTTTTATTTCCGCCATTTTTATCGTTTGAGTATTTTATAAGACTAGACTCAAAGGCATGACCCAGTTATTGAAATATATGGCAAAACCCCAGAAATCGAAAATTTCGAGTTAAATCCCTATTGCATAAAACGTGTGATATATACATATGTTACATACAACGCATTAATACATATATTTTTTTTATTATAATAATTGTTCAAAACAGTAAATCATTAGTATTTTATTGTAATTTTTTTTTTCATTTCTTTGAGAGCCAGTGTGTATGCAGTATGCAGTAGAACAGCCGATTTTCATTATTTAGTAAAAGAAAAGACGTTCATCTACTGCCGTGCGGTTTTTTCATTGTTCTAGCATGGAAATAACTAAAACAAGTAAGGAAGCCTAAGTTCGAGTGGAATCGAACATTAGATACTCAGCTGTATGCTTTCATAGTTTGTTTGCGTTTGATGGAAACACGGATTATTTTATATAAAGCGAGTGCCGCATAAAGTGGGCGTAGCTACGCCCATTTTCAACATTTTTATCATTGATCCTACTAAGCATATGAATATTATTATTTGTGCAAAATTTCATTCCTTTATGACTTCTCCTTACAGAGGTGTCACGTTACAAATTCCCAAAGCGTGTTCCAGAAATATCTTTGTTAAAAAGTAGGCGTGGTCATAAACCGATTTCAATAAATTTTTGCGTGTCTATTAACACAAGTTATAAAAGTGTATAAACCAAGTTTCGTTATAATATCTCAATTATTTGTCGAGTTATAGGCTCAGAAATCTCGTATATTCCTGTTTCTAAAAAGAGGCGGTGCCACGCCCATTTTCCAAAAATTTTGTGTTTTTCGTTTTATGTCCGCAGTTGGACTCCTGCTATAAAATTTCAATGATATATCTTTATATTTGACAGAGATATCGCTTAAAATGTGTTTATTAGGTCACTTTATAATACACATGTATAAAAGTGGGCGTGGTCGTCAACCGATTTAGGAAATTTTTCGTCCAAACATTTGCCTAAGTAAGTATATCACGCGTACCGAATTTCATCGATATATCTTTAACGGTTTCTGAGTTATGACTCATAAAACTTTCAATGTTTGCCCCTTAATAAGTGGGCGTGGCACCGCCCATTTTCCAAAATTTTTGTGTTTTTTGTTTTATGTCCATAGTTGGACTCATGCGACAAAATTTCAATGATATATCTTTATATTTGACAGAGATATGGCTTAAAATGTTTTTATTAGGTCACTTTATAATATACATATGTAAAAGTGGGCGTGGCTATTTCCGTCCAAACGTTTGCCTAAGTAAGTAAATCACGCGTACCAAATTTGATCGATATATCTTCAATGGTTTCTGAGTTATGACATATAAAACTTTCAAGGTTTGACCCTTAATAAGTGGGCGTGGCACCGCCGATTTTCCAAAATTTCATTAAATTTCTTCCTAGGGGCCTTAGCTCAACACGTGGGTAAAATTTCATCGCTCTAGCTATATTAGTGACTGAGATACCAAATTTCCGATTTTTTCTATATAAGAAAAGTGGGCGTGGTCATGGTCCGATTTCGCCCATTTTCAATACCAACCGTCCCAGTCTCGATACCAATTTGCATTTCAAATTTCATCGAAATATCTCAATTTTTGCACGAGTTAGAGTGTTTACAGACGGACGGACGGACGGACGGACGGACATGGCTCAATCGATTTCTCTTTTCACCCTGATCATTTTGATATATATAAGTCTATATCTATCTCGATTATTTCATTCTGTTACAATCCACCGTTATGTGATTAAAACTATAATACTCTGTGTACTAGTACAGCTGAGTATAAAAAAGTGTAGGGAATTACGTAGGGAAAATTTGAAACAAGCGTAGGGAAAAGTAGGGATTTTTTGCTTGCTCTGTAGGGAATTTCCAAAAAAGTATCTACCATCACTGACGCTATGAGCGATCGCTGGCTGTTGTGCGTTAAGCCCAAATTACATCAGCGATGTGGCAGCGGGCAGCGACGGTTTTCGGAATCAGCTGATGCGTCTAATATGAGCAGTGACTGCCAGACCAAACACAATAGAGCGTTCGCAGTATTTGGCAGTGACTTCTTTATATATTAGGTCTGTTTCCTTTTACCTTGGACACGTGGTGACATAAATTTATTTACCATTTTCATGTCTACTTTTTTCAATTAAAATAATCAATTTTGTTTCATTTTTTTCTCTGCTCTTTCTTCTTCTTTGCTTTTGCATCCCGCCAGCTAGTGGAAATTAATTAAGTAAAAATTTAATTCTCTCCCGCTTGCTGGCATCAAAGTACGGAAACACAAAATTAGTAAAAAATATATTACATTGGATAGTACAGAAACAGACATAAGTTCACATCAACACTTTGAAGTTGGCTGCGATTCAAGGCAGCGGCTGCGAATTTAGAATTTGGGCTAAACGGAGCGGTGCTGCCAGCTGCCTCTGCTGTATTATGTGCCGCTTCATTACAAACCGTAGTTTCTAAAAATCAGCTGATTTCGAAAAACAGTCGCTGCCACAGCCACAGCGCTATTGTAATTCCGGCTTTAGTTCGCTCGCTATTTGAGTGGTTATACGTTTTTATTTGAACATTTGTTTGTGATTTGAGAAGAATGTATTTTTGAGCGTTCGTGAGTGAGTTTTTCCGCACCCTGCAAGCTTGTTACTTATTGGCTTGTATACGGGAGTGAATTGAAATTCATAGAGGCTATTTTGAAGAAAGGTAACATAAAAGCCGCAATGAAGCATAAAATATAATGTTGAATGTCCTACTATATGATGCCGTTGGGCTGTTGATGTCATGTTTCGAATCCGGAGGAGAATAGAAATAATAGAGAGAACACAAAAATGTTAATGTTTGAAAGATATAATAATTTAGTTAAATGTTGCAACTTTTAGGATGGGATGAAGTTACGTACATACATACATACATACATACATACAGGTGAAGCTAATAAAAGCGTGTTAAAAAAAACTGGTACAGCTACTGGCCTTTGCCAGAGAAATTTCGGCACCGTCGCGGTGTTGCAGAGATATTGTTGCCTCAAGACTGAAAAAAATAAAACAAAATTTACTCTCAAAATATTCACTTAATCTCCTGTATTACTTACTTGATACAATTGTTCCACCAGGCATGAAAAATTCGATTTTCGGGAAATTTGTTTTAATAAATTTAATTTCTTCATCGTACCCATTTCACTTTAATAACATTTTGTATATATGTATGTATTTACATATTTTGACAAATTTTTTCTAATATTTGTTTGGTTTTGATTTCAACCCAAAAGGGAGAAAGAGAGAATATTAATACTTTTTAAGACTTTATTTTTAAACCATTTTGGTTTAAATAAAATTGTAAAACTTCTCATAGTTTCAAAATAAGAATTTGTGGTATTAAGATTCATATTTAATTCCAAGAATGATTAAATTAAGTACCAAATGATATTAGAAATAAACTATCATTTTTTACTGTGTATCTTTGGTTTTGATTTAATTCCAAAAAGGTATAGAATTCATTCCATTTTACTATTTTTAATACCAGAAATATTGCAAAAATAATCAAAATTTGGTTTCGATTTAATACCAAAAAAGTATAGTATTTATTCCAATTTTCGGATAGATCTTATACCATTTCAACTATTTTTAATACCAAAAATATTCTAAAAATAATTAAAATTTGGTTTTGATTTAATTCCAAAAAAGTATTAATTTGACACCAAGAATAATTTCAGTCTCTCATATTCTCTTATATGAAAAGGGAAGTATAAATAGGTTACTACAATTCAATATAATGTTTAATGTTCCACTATGTGATGACGATTGGATTGAATTTCAGGTTAATGTCGTGGTTGGAATCCGGAGGAGAATATAAAATAAAGAAGAAAAAGGAGAACAAGAAATAAAGACAAACAACTAAGGCGAAGGAGAAAAGAAGAGGAGAACAAGCGGAGGCTATAGTTTTGTAGTTGGGACCAGCGTTGCCGTTGAAAAATTTTCGTGGTGGCTAGATTTGATTTAATTTGTGGCTAAAAATGGCTAAAAAATTTGGTTCGTGGCTAAAAATGGTGGCTAAAAAATTTTGTTTCAAATTAACATGTTTTAAATTTATTTTTCAAATTCAGGCACAAAAGTATTTCATGCAATATAAGGAAAAAATCGTAGATTTGTGTAAAAATAAAATATTCATACATACATAGTATGTACTTAACTATATCAAAAAAAATTAGATATCACATTCAATATCTATCATTATGTTGTCATCACTAATTGAATCTTTCTCTTCATAAATTAATTCTTTCTTCATTAATTTAATGAGATCTTCTGTTATTTAAAATTCATTGCAACATTGTTTTACATTCTTTAAGCCATATCTTATTCCTTAGGGAAAAGGTTCTTTTCACTTCGGCGTTGCTAAGTGGTAGAAGTAGCAAACAATATATAAAGTCAGTTAGATCCTTATACGGACTTTCATCGACAGCCTACTATTCCACTAGCGAGTATCAACATGCATTTATCGATAGTTGCGTTACTTGTTTTTTTTAACACTTAAATAGATTTGTGATAATCGCTGAATTGAATTAGCGTTACCACCTTCCTATGCGGAACATTATGGTCCATTACAAGCGGTGGCTAAAAACGTGGCTAGTGGCAAAACCGAAATTTTGGTGGCTAAAAAAACACGGCGGTGGCTAAATCTAGCCACAAAATGGCTAAAACGGCAACGCTGGTTGGGACTCGGATTGAGAGAAGATGAAGAGAATGCCGTTGGATACAATTTCGAATCCGGAAGAGAAACTGATATAGAGAACACTGCAGCGTCTTTTTTCTCATAGTGCTTAAAATAAAAATAAACATTTTTAAATTTAAAATGTTTTTTCTTGATTAAAAAATTTTACAATGAACATTTTTAAAATAAAAATGTTGGTATTTACATCACTTTTAAACACTCTTTTGCCTATTTTCAGCATGTTTTCATATGTTTTTATAATTTTTTTCCCTGAGTGTATACAATTGCTCTTTGACTTGTGAAACTTCTTGAATGGCAATTAGGTAGTTACTAATATTATCTCTTTGGAATTATGATGACAGTTTAAAGAACGTGATCGTCATTAAGCTCAATGGAATTAAGGTCAATTGACACTATTTCCCACACTGTTGCGATGTAAATTGAACTGACTTTATTACGTTTTCTAAAAGGAAAAAATCTATTGCTTTTATTGTACTTTCAAATATTTTTTATGTTTCGTTCCAACGAAAACGTGTTCTACGTGGTTCGGCCCATAAGATTTATCTCTAGTCGCATAATACATATACATATATGTATGTATATATATATACTGGTATTTTTAGCACGGCCATGTCCTACGAAATGGCAATTGCCAGCCTACTCATCAGCATAATACCACTTAACTGACTACACCTTTTCCATCAGTACTTTCGAAAGCATCATTTTGATTTTAGAAAGCATCAAATTTACTTTAGAATAGTCAAATGTTCTTGAGAAAACGTCAAATGGACTTTAGAAATTATCAAATGGGTTTTAGAATCATTTTAAGTTTTTTAACATCATTTTAATTAAAAAGTTGAATGATTTTATTTTTCAAGTTGTGTATTATATATATATATACGAATATACATATATATACATAGAAATAAGAAACAAAATTAATAATTTTATTGTCCAACAGGCAGCTTCGACAAATTGGACAATTCATTGCCGTTGTCAAGTCTCTAAAGCAATCTTTGTAGAAAAGGTGCCTGCACTCCAATAGCCTTACCAATGCTTCTAAAGTACATTTGACGCTTTCTAAAGTACATTTGATGCTTTGTAAAATCAAAATGATGACTTCTAAAGTACATTCGATAAGTCTAAAGTACATTTGACGCTTTCTAAAGAACATTTGACTATTCTAAAGTATATTTGATGCTTTCGAAAATCAAATTGATGCTTCCGATGTTGTTCTGGTGTGCCAGCCTCTGAGAATGCTGTAAGAATATACTATGCTAAGGGATAGAAAGATTTGAATCAAAGAGAATCGAACAAGCCAAGTCAGTTAAACTGTCTATGCCTGCATCAGCATCATACCATTTTGCTGATTGGTCATTTCATTGGTCTAAGTCAGAGATCAGCATGCGATACATTTTTTGTGATTTAGAGTATACTCATAAAAAATGCGGTGGGAGTATGACCGCAACCGTAAAATATGCGATCATAATAAACACCGCACCGCATTTTCTTGATCAATTCCGGTATGCGGTAGTTTGGATATCACAACACCGCAAACACCGCATATCGTAAACACCGTATACCGCAAACACCGCATATCGCAAACACCGCATACCGCAAACATCGCATTTCCCAAATACAGATATTTACAATGTTGCCAGCGCGATTTTTTGTTTGTAATTTTTACCCTCTTATGGATTTCTGATGAAAAATATTACTGATTACAAACTGATTTTAACCAAAGAATATCTATACAGGAAAACTACTCAGGATTGGTTTTTTTAATTTTTTCATTGAAAGGGCCACTTAAAATTTAGAGTTGGTTTACATTCAAAATAATTTGACTAATGAATTTCAAGATAAAAATATGTACTATGTACATGAAATAGAGTTTTTTTCTAAAATCCTTGAATCACATTTATGGCTTCTTAGTAATACACATAAGTTTTGTTTACACATTTTTGTTTGTCTGTGACAAAATTCTTTATTTTGCAACGGGGCATTTATTCAATTCACAATCGACAAAATTGGCTACGATACATTGATTGAAACCGAAGTTTTTGTCATTTTATTGGAGCAACAAGAATACACATGTTTATTTCTATACATTTTATTATGCGCCCGTCGGAATGAATACTTTTCCGTCAATCTAGCAATTCGTTTAACTGAGAAACATAGTTGAATTAGATGTCTTTTTTACGGCAAAGCTGAAGTACTGAATGTGTCGATCGTCATTTAAATACATTTAATTCAACCATGTTGTCAATTAAACGGATTGCTAGTTTGACGGAAAAGTATTCATTCTGACGGCCCTTTCAGTCGTATTGGATTTCAAAAATGAAATTTTTTGATTATTTCATTATTGAAAATTATTTTAGTATTCAAAAAACTGCAACGAAAAACAAATCACGCAAAATTAAAAAAAAACTTGAGAATAAATTTGCTGTAATCAGACACACATAACTATGTATGTATTTATGTACAATCAAAAATGAATTTCCAATTGCCTATACCTTTGCAGTGTGTGAAAAATTTCCGGCAACACTGTATAGTATACAAATAAACAAATGCGGTGTTTGCGGTGATTGCGGTGTTTGCGATATACGGTGTTTGCGGTATGCGGTGTAAACAACACTTAATACCGCAATATCAATTAGGTTTTCAATCAATGCGGTGGCGATGAATTTTTTTTCTGAGTACTTATTTTTTGAGCCACTCAAAAAATGAGTATTTTTGCGGTGCTTTAGAAAATGCGGTGCACCGCTGCTGACCTCTGGTCTAAATATTCTATTTAATTAATTAGAATGTCTGCTGACTAGCTTGTGCTTTGACTGTAGGGTATATGTTTATACATATATACTCCACATACATAAGTACATATACATATATGTATAACCTTAGATAGATGCAAAAGCCGCTTCTGCGACGTGCAACAAGTTCACCTATAGAATTGGCGAGAACGCAATAAACGTAAGAGCCTTCAACCAAGCAGGCAACACCCAACAACCACAAATACGGATGTGGTGATAAACAAGGCAATGCTGCCCGCTGGGAAAGCGGTTAAATTATGAATGATGCTGGCACTGTTGTTTCTGACGGAAGAGGTAAAATTGATTGGCAATTTGTGTGGTTTTATTCAATTACTGCTAAGAATTATTTGAGTTCAGTTATTTTAATATTTTTTTAACTTGATTTTTTCGTCCTTATTTCATTTTGCTTTTCTACGTATTTCGTTATTCGCTCTTTGTTTCCGTTTATGGAGTTCTGACTTAAACAATTTCATGATAGTTCTTTGGAAGCTCATTGGTACAGCTTTATTGGCGAATAAATGAATATATGTATGTATGTATGATTTATGTATATACCAAAGTGTAAATCGTTCTGTTCAAAGTCATTTGCAATAGGCAAAAGTCTTGCAGGAAAGCAAAATTTGTTAATATACATACTTCTTTTCGTACATACATATGTATGTATGTATAGGGATTATCAAAAATTACTTATCCTGAAATCGCTAACAGATCACTTATTGGTTGTTTTGGTCCGAGTGTATTACCAAATCTTGCTTTTGGTCTCTCGATCACGCTCGGTCCTCGACAGTTGTTGGCTAAATATGTATGAAAAGGTATTTCTATAATTAGAAAGCTTTTCACAAAAATTTATTAAGGTAAATGTGCGTCATATGAAGATTACACTCATCCACGTATCAATGAAGCTACTCTTCCTATTCTTAATAAATAAGTAAAGCGTGCCAATCGTTTCTGTATCGTGATGACTAGCTCCAATTAGGAAGAACAGGGGACGCCAAGCAATTCTCCAGCTGATATTTCCAACGCAGTGGATACTTCCATGAATTTTTTTTTGTAATAAATTTTGCAATCTGAATTTTCGAGGCACCCTATTAAAATATACTTACTCTCTATTTTTATTTTTTTCGTTGTGAGTCAATTCAATTTAATTGAATTGGCGCTGACATGCGAATTGAAATGGAATAGTGACAGATATTATGGTATGCAGAATGAGTGACCTCCTGGGGCTATTCTGTGATTATCGAAGTCATCGAATTGTCGCCGACGTAAACATAACATAACTATGTACCTACATAGATTGGAGCTCTCAAATCCCTGCAAAAAATGTGATTAATCCGGGACGTTTCGGGGATCAATCGCAAGAGAGCATACGACTAATACAATTTTACATCCCTTTATATGGAGTGAATTGATCGCATTTGTTCGAGCATGTCCTATGAAGAGACTAATTGTTCAACCTGTATATCCGAACGGGTACAAATGTAGATCAATCGCTTTTATCTCGAAAGCCTTTCAAATTTTCAATTTCAAAAATTTTTCTCGAATATTCAGAATTTTTGTATAAGCTTGGATATACTGATTTAAACATTTTCCATCGAAAAATTACGTATACTTTTATGAGAGATTAGCAAATTAATGTTATATAACTAATGAATTTTATGCATCTGGAGCATTTTGTCCATTCTTTAATGGAATTGGGGCACCTCCAAATAAAGGACTAGGCCAATAATATTTACTTTTGAACTAGAAAGGCAACTTTCTTCATTTTTAAGTAAAGATTATACAATAAGTTTTACGTTTGTAAAAAAATCTATAAATTAAAATTTTTTTGCATAGTTTTGAGTGCATAATTGTAATTGATTTTTCAATGGATATTTTTGGTAATATTTTGTTAAAATTATTATTCATCATTGTTATTAAAAGAAACTAGTTAACCCGGCCACGCGATGCTGTGGCTTTCAATTACACTGTGCGACAATTTGAGGGTAGAAGACCACTTATTGCCACATTTGAAAATTTTTTGACATACCTTCATAGCTACTGGTTTTATTTTCTGTGGACCTAGATTTTTTATACAAAGATTTTGACCAAGGAGCCCCATAGTGAAGTTTTCTGCCGAATATTTTTCTAGACTATGGTAACCTTAAAGCGACCTCCAAAAGGCCATTTGGCGCGCTCCTCCTTTTCTTTCTAGTTCTCTTTCTCTTCCCCTTTCCCCTTTATTTGCGCTTTATTTTCCCTTTATCCATTTTTCATATTTCCTCTTTCGCTTCCTGTCCTTCGCCATATCCGTCCCTTTCATTTTCCTCTTCCCTTTCCTTTTATTACCCATCTTCGGTGCTAGGCCTTGCATGACGCTTCAAATTTAAAAATGAGATAAACTGTACCGTAAAAATGGATTATTGAACGGTGGCACTCTTTTTGTAAAAATTTTAATAAATTACTCATTTCCATGGTAAGTCCTTTCATATGACACCTCAAATTTAAAAATTAAACAAACTATAGCGTAAAACTGAATTTTTGAACAGGTGGCAACCCTTTTTGAAAAATTTCTATTAAATTGCTCAATATCAGGTCAAGCCCCTTCATATGGTAACACAAATTTTCAAACAAACTATACAGTAAAATTAAATTTTCAAACATCTGGCAACCCTTTTCAAAAAAATTAAACCTTCCTGCACATCTACAGGTCAAGCCCTTTCATCTGACACCACATCTTCGAAAATCGGTATAACGGTGTAAAAGTTATGGTGCTTACAAAAAATCGCTTAGCGTAATATATATAAAGATAAGATAAACTGTAGGGTAAAAATGGATTTTTGAACAGGTGGTACCCTTTTTGTAACCCTTTCCATGCCAAGTCCTTTCATAAGACACCTCAAATTTCAAAATCAAACAAACTATAGCGTAAAACTGAATGTTTGAACAGGTGGCAACCCTTTTTGTAAAATTTTTATTAAATTACTTAATATCAGGTCAAGCCCTTTCATATGGTGCCAAAAATTTAAAAATCAAACAAACTATACAGTAAATTTAAATTTTCAAACATCTGGCAACGCTTTTCAAAAAAATTAAACCTTCCTGCACATCTTCAGGTCAAGCCCTTTCACATGACACCACATTTTCGAAAATCGGTATAACGGTATAAAAGTTATGGTGCTTACAAAAAAACGCTTAGCGTAATATATATAAAGATTGTGTTCAATTAGTTTTACCTATTGCTATAATTTTTTTTAATACATTGAATATTTTTGTAAAATTTATAAATATACTCAATCTAGATTTGCATCCGTTTGCGATGAAAGCGATTAATCTACATTTATACCCGTTCGGGAAGTATTCGTCTACAATTAGACTACATTTATACCCGTTCAGGCACAATTGGCCTCCAATTAGTCTAGATTTATACCCGTATGGGAACAATCGGGACTAATTGTGGACCGATTATTCCCGAAAGAGATCAATCCGGGACAAATCTCGTTCGGTATTCATCGCACATTTTTTTGCAGGGATTATATTTCTGCAAAACTGTGTGATTACTGATGATTTAATGATGTATCTGCATATGAACATATGTACATACCGCACGTTTTATGAAATAGGGATTTAACTCGAAATTTTCGATTTCTGAGATTTTGCCACATATTTCAATAACTGGACCATGCCTTTCAGTTCAGTCTTATAAAATACTCAAAAAGATAAAAATGGCGGAAATAAAAGTCTTTGCATCTTTATAGCATAAATTTTCAACGCTTACATGTTTCTGATAAATTGATCGAATTCAGCTTTACTCCTTCTTTATTCATTGAAATGATTCCATTTCTTATTTTAAAGTGAATTAACCCGAAATACATATTTTTTCTGTGTAAAAAAAAAATCTTTTTATTTTTTTATTTTATAAAAAGTAACTTATTTTCGACTTAATTCACTTTAGGATAAATTTCATTGTAGTTTTACATGATAGATTTTCCATTTACTCCACTTTCCTAGAATTCTGATGCCTATGATTTTCAAATAAATCAGTTTACCAGCGCACAAATTCTTAAGCAAAATCACTTTATTAATCCATACTCTACAATTACGAAAGCTTTTCGAAATAAACACATACACTTTTTATTATACTTCAAAAATTTTCGACTAATAAAGCCAATTTTATACATGAATACATACAAACTTAAGAATTAAACCTGTTAGCAGCAAACATTTTATATTATGCAGAGGTAAATAATCACTAAACCATAAACTTAAACTAGTTATTGCAGTTTTAATAATTATTTATAATAAATATAGAACCTACAAATAATGGATACACAGAGGATTAAAAGTTTGGTTCCTCAATACAGTGAAAGCGAGGACCTCATGGAGTATTCCCATGACCCACATTTATTAAGTGAAGCATCTTCTAGCTCAGTTGTTAGCCCGGAAACGTTAACACAACAACAAAATAATTATTTAAATCATAACGTAAGGCATAATAATGGATTCAAGAGTTTTGTTATTTTTGTGATTTTAGAGCTTCAATATTACTTTTTCAGGAGAAAATTCAGAACCGGAATTACAAAACGTCGGACTTATATACTGATGAAAGTGATGTTGATCTCAGCGATAGTGATCCCACTTTCCAAATTGAAACCCCTCGGAAGAACTATATTTTTGATTACTCCTGTTCGTCTTCAACCAGTTCAGTTGAGTGAAAATAAGAAAAAAGATTTAAGAGAGCTTCTTCAAAAGGGTTTAATACCTCGTTTTTATGAACCATTTTATAATTCCATATTATAAATAACTTGTTTTTATATACTACTGTAACTTTGTTTAACCCTTAGACTAGCGTTGTGGTCTGTCAGACCATTTTGAAAAATTTTACTACATATTTTTGTTTTCCTTAACATTTTTGTGCAAACCGTTTTATGACTTTGTAAGGTTCCATGAGTGTTTTCTAATTCAGTATAGAAATGTAATATTAGTCTCATTTCTGTGTAAAAAAAAGCATATTTTGTGTAACATGTACGTTTTTCAAGGTTGTGGTCTGTCAGACCACAGCATTGAAACCCTATATCATAATTGTAAAGGCAACTTTTTTCAACATAGAATTCGCTAGCGAGCTAATGTACATAAGCCTAGCTTTCGTTGGAACTATTCGTGTGGATGAAAGATTAATTCCACCAGAATTACTTACCTCTTCTAGTCGTCCACCATCTTCTGTTACTACGAAAATGTCTTGCTCTTACGTGCCAAAAAAATATGTAAGTCTATGATTCTAAATTCATCTGAACGTTATACCTGCGATGTTGATGGGGAAGCCAAGAAAGGAAAAGATAAATAACGCGAATTTTTAATTGAATTAGCACAGGAAAAGTTTAAACCACATATGGAGTTACGTGAAGCCTAGCCGAATTTATCACGATTATGCCCCATCTGCGATTAGATTCTGGCTGGATTTTGGTATTTGAGGCAGATAAAAGAAACCGGAAAACTCATTCCATTGCATTAAATGTAAATATACGGTTTGTGATTTACATTAAACCAACGCATGCGTAATGCGTTTCTGAAGAAATGCCAAGAGGTCCTACAAACTAGGGACTTGTTTAAAACACCCATTAATGCATTTCTTTAACAAATTTGGACTGTATTTTTATGCTAAATGAACGTAAATATAACATTTGCCAAATAACAAATAACATTTGTTGTATCCGATGACTTTTTTGGTAGTTGCAAATAAAAAATACCTTGTGGTCTATCAGACCACAATATACCGTTAACGACAATTCACGTCACCAGTAGTCTGAGGGTTAAATTCCCCATGTTTAATGTACATGAACTTTAGTTGCGTCTTACGTGTATACGTTATGAATAAATAACAGAAATATACTGTATGTTTTGGTCGTTTAGCTCGCAGTTTCTACTTCAACTGATGCTTCATCATTGCATTATTGGGTGAGTTTCTAAGACTGAGCTGTTGTGCAACTGTTGAGTGTTTGTCTTAGAAACGCACTGTTGAGTAATTCCGCTCAGCTCAACAGTTGGCAACTTTTCGCCATTTTTTGCATCACAAATTTTCTTCGCTACTTGAGCTCAACATGTTGTGTAAAGCCAAACAGCTGATAAATTCATCAAACCGTTTCTAAGACGTAGCTGTTTAACTCAACTGCTACACAACTGTTGGCAACTGTTCAGCTCAACAGTTGCGGAGCAGCTTTTTCTTAGAAACTCACCCATTGATAATATGTTATAATACTTACTTAATATGTATATCTAGTTATAGCAATTTCAGGCACGTTGAGTAAGAAAAGGAATTATTTCATAAAAGCTCTATGAATTTTTTATGCAAAAGTGAATTATCTGGAAATGAAAAAAGTAAAGCTAAAATAAATCATAATATAATATAATAATATAATAATATAATACAATGGCGCTATTATAACTCTGACGAGTTTTATGGCCGAGCTTCTCTCCCAATTCGAGGTGTGCTCCTTTTTGTTTTTCCTACTAATTGGGTGGACCTACAGTTTTATGTCGGCTCCGAACGGCGAATGCATTTTTTGTGAGAAGCTTTTTCATGGCAGAAATACTCTCGGAGGGTATGCCGCCCACTGCCGAGAGGTGACCGCTGCTCTTAAAAAACCCAATAATTGGATTTTTACTAATTAGAAAAATTGTTTTGGTGTTTTGCTCGGACCGTGGTTTGAACCCGAGACCTCTGGCATAGCAGGCGAGCACTCTACCCACTGCACCACAGCGACGTTGAGTAAGAAAAGGAATTATTTCATAAAAGCTCTATGAATTTTTTATGCAAAAGTGAATTATCTGGAAATGAAAAAAGTAAAGCTAAAATAAATCAACTTCTGTTAAATAATATAATTATATTTTTAGACTGTCTGATAGCCTGATTATTGCAGTTTTCCGTCATACCTTTCACATTAGCGTACCCTTACAGCGATCTTGTAAATAGCCGTAGAAGTTATCTCTTTTAAATTATAAAACTTTGTTTGCGTTTTCCCAAAAAAAATTTTTTTTGAGTTAAATCCCTATTGCATAAAACGTGCGATACATACATTCGTAGTTAAGCAAATTGTCTCATGCAATAATAGTGTTTTAATATTCACTTGATGGAGCAGACGAATAAAATAACTAAGTATTTAAAGTTCAAGGAATTGTTCGGGTGGACTCCATCGCTAGCAAATGTGACCAGGAACCGGGAGTTTTATTCCCTTTATAATAAAAAGCCAAACCAAAAATTTGTTTTTGGATGAATATTTCATTTGCACAAAAATAACCGGTCGACGGACTTTTATTTCATTAAGACAGCAGTAAACAAAAACTGTCATTTTACTTTTTAACTCCAAATAAAACTTCAGGGACAATAACTAACGAACCCCTTAACTGAATTAAATAAATTTGGTACCATGGTAATCCAGTAAAATTTTTAGCAATGCTCACCACCCAAGCCAAGGTTGCAACCAATTTATTTAATTTTTTCCCCAATTTTGTAAATTATTTACAGAACAGAATAAAACACCATTGCCAATAACTAAATAGCGAACCACTTACGATAATTAAATATATTTAGTATAAAATGAAACTTTTTAACACCTATTTGAAATTCTTTGGGAATGGTATTTAATATGCTAAGAACATCAACATGTTAAGTACTTCGTCTATTTGGGAACCAGCATTAACACCAAGAATGATGTCAGCACGGAGATCCAACGAAGAATCACGCTTGCCAATAAATGCTACTTTGGACTAAGTAGGCAATTGAAAAGTAAAGTCCTCTCTCGACAAACAAAAATCACACTCTACAGGACGCTTATCATTCCAGTCCTCATGTACGGGGCAGAAGCATGGACAATGTCAAAATCAGATGAGATGGCAATTGCAGTATTCGAGAGGAAAGTTCTTCGGAAGATTTATGGACCTTTGCGCGTTGGTGTGGGCGAGTATCGACGGAGATTTAAGGGTGAGCTGTACGAGCCTTACACAGACATCGACATTGTTCTGCGAATAAAGATCGAACGGCTGCGTTGGGCAGGTCATGTCGTGAGAATGGATGAAGGTGCTCCGGCCAAGAAAGTATTTCTATCGAAACTCACTGAGCGCAGAAGAAAGCGGAGACCTCCACTGCGTTGGGAAGATCAGGTGGACAGTGATGCTGCCTCCCTTGGTGTTCCTAAGTGGCGCCATGCTGCACGAAACAGAAGCAATTTTCATTTCAAAATTCTTTCTATGCCGGCGAATTCATTGCAAGAAATTCGACGTAATTGAATCTTGTTTATTTCGTAATGGATTATCAAGATTAAAACTTGTGTGTTTGTTTTAGTGGATTTATTGGTTGCTTTGTTGGCTTTACTATTTTCATTAAGCACTATTTTCTTTAAGGTCATAATGTACATATTTCATTTCCTTTATTAATTTAATCATTAGTGCAATAAGTAGATGAGTCTTTTGTAGCACAACCCTAATAACAAAACATAACAACATGTATATGACAATAGCTTAAGACTAAACTTATAATAATATATAATACAATGGCGCTATTATAACTCTGACGAGTTTTATGGCCGAGCTTCTCTCACAATTCGAGGTGTGCTCCTTTTGTTTTTCCTACTAAACTTATAACTAATTAAAAACATTTATATTTACTGTGGTGCAGTGGGTAGAGTGCTCGCCTGCTATGCCAGAGGTCTCGGGTTCAAACCACGGTCCGAGCGAAACACCAAAACAATTTTTCTAATTAGTAAAAATCCAATTATTGGGTTTTTTAAGAGCAGCGGTCACCTCTCGGCAGTGGGCGGCATACCCTCCGAGAGTATTTCTGCCATGAAAAAGCTTCTCACAAAAAATGCATTCGCCTTTCGGAGCCGGCATAAAACTGTAGGTCCACCCAATTAGTAGGAGAAACAAAAAGGAGCACACCTCGGATTGGGAGAGAAGCTCGGCCATAAAAACTCGTCAGAGTTATAATAGCGCCATTGTATTATTATTATTATATTTACTCCCTATTCAAGTATAGTATAGAGTAAAATAAAAAGTAAAGGAGAGGAAAAAGGAAAGAAGCTTAGCATATCAGCGAAATTAATATATGTAGATAGCACATCTATCACGTCTTTTAAGGAAATTTTGACAAAACAGTCTTAACGTTGCTTTTATTTAGGCTACTACTTTTAAGGACAGTAAGAGAGTTCCATATATATATACATTCACAGACTACTAGCAGACTACTCCTCCACGCTGTGATATGCTCAAATCTCTCTAATCCGAAGACATAACGCGTAACGTGGTTGAAATCTACATCGAGCTTGTGAACGGACTGGGAGTCTAGCTTACTGTACACTAGCTCCGCGTGGCAAATTATTGGCATAATGAGCTGGATAACGAGTTTCCGTCGTATCTCATTAGAGTGGCCGCCTTTGTACGAGCACTTTTTAAGATGCCGATAACGATGAGAGCGGGGCAGAATATGTTTCCTTTTTAACTTAAGAACAAGCCACAAAAATTTGAAAAACTTGTAAAATTTCCACGTGAATCCATTTACATTGATCCGCCACGGCTACAGTACCTATTTATTAGGACACAGGCATTGTGTTTATATTATACTAGCAAATACCCGTCCCACATCGCTGTGACAAATCACACTATACCACTCCCTTCCCTATTGGTCTCCCTACCACTCTGCATTTCCCGTTCCCTCTATCTCTTCCTACTCTCTCTATCTCCCCCTCTCCCTTCAACAACTTTCCATGGCCATCCGGGTCCACAAATCGGTGCATATCATGATTACTACTATATTTTGATACAAATATTGCTCAAAAATTTTTGGAGCCTCAATCCCGGGAACCGATTGAGATATCCGTAAAGCGTTAAATATATGTACAACTGCTGGCGTACGCCGATGATATCGACATCATTGGCACTAACACTCGCGCCGTATGTTCTGCCTTCTCCAAGCTGGATAAAGAGGCTAAGAAAATGGGTTTGGCGGTTAACGAGGACAAGACGAAGTACCTCCTGTCATCACACAAAGAAACAGCACGCCTTGGCAGCCATGCAATGTTGATAGCTACAAATTCGAAACTGTTAAGGACTTCGTCTATTTGGGAACCAGCATTAACACCAAGAATGATGTCAGCACGGAGATCCAACGAAGAATCACGCTTCCCAATAAATGCTACTTCGGACTAAGTAGGCAACTGAAAAGTAAAGTCCTCTCTCGACAAACAAAAATCACACTCTACAGGACGCTCATCGTTGCAGTCCTCATGTACGGCGCAGAAGCATGGACAATTTCAAAATCAGATGAGATGGCACTTGGAGTATTCGAGAGAAAAGTTCTTCGTAAGATTTATGGACCTTTGCGCGTTGGCGTGGGCGAGTATCGACGGAGATTTAACGATGAGCTGTACGAGCTTTACACAGACATCGACATTGTTCAGCGAATAAAGATCCAGCGGCTGCGTTGGGCAGGTCATGTCATGAGAATGGACGAAGGCGCTCCAGCCAAGAAAGCATTTCTATCGAAACCCGCTGAACGCAAAAGAAAAGAGAGACCTCCACTGCGTTGGGAAAATCAGGTGGACAGCGATGCTGCCTCCCTAGGTGTTCCCAAGTGGCGCCATGCTGCACGAAACAGAAGCAATTGGCGCGCTCTGTTGGACTCGGCCAGAATCGTCTAGACGGTTAAGCGCCAATCAAGAAGAAGAAGAAGTTAAATATATGTATGTATATGAAAACCCTGAGCAGCACTTTTAATCTGATGCTAATATCGCGCAAAAATATTTGGGGTCATCCGGGTCCACGTTTTGGTATCTATCTGAAAATTGGAATGGAATGAATTCTGTATTGAAGCTCTGATTGATATCTTTGATATCAATATTGCTAAAAAATATTTCGGAGGATTCTGGGTCCATATATTGACCCATATCTCGGGAAGGGGTTGAGATGCCAGAATTAAATTTGGTCATAATTTTAATCTAATACCAGGTGATCATAGTGTCAAAATTTGAATGTGGTCGGCTCGGTAGTTTCGGTGTCCATAAGGAACAAACAAACTTTCATCCTTACATATCTGTGGCCACAAGCAATAATCGCTTAAGTCGACTTAGGAAGATTTCGAGTTATATATACCACGTTATTCTCCTTTTAAAGCTCTATATTTCAGTAAAACCCCCATGCTTATAACTTTATTCAATCAGAAGATATAAATAAAAACATTTAGGCTTAACTTACAATAGAGGTATATTAAACTTGCTATAACAGCCAAAGTAGATGTATATTCTTAATCAAATTTCTACATGACATTTTCTTTTATTTACAAATTTGATCGTAACATTGTGGATGGCTCATTGATTTTGCGTCCATAGTTTTTAATCAACTTTTATGATTTGTTCAGAAACGCCTTCGAATATAAAAATCAATTTATCTCGAAATCATATTTTTCGACTTAAGCGATTATTGCAACTTGCCACAGATATATAGACATATGTATGTATATAGTAAGTGTATCACTTGCTCCTTGCATTGTCTCCACTTCCTTCTCGCAACAAAACCACTGCTTTCAATGTGCCCACAAACAAAAGGATTTCACTTTATAACAGCACAGTTACACGGTTGACAACTTTACCTGCGGTGACGTTACGACGCCGCTATTACTGCCGCCATTATCACCAGCCTGCAAGTGTGTCTGTTAGGCTTGGGTAACTCGGCACTGAGTCATGGCTCTGTGTCAACTCCCATCAGTGAGCTGCACGCTCAAGCTCACCTCACGATAAAATGATAACTCAGTAGCACACTTGACTCCGTTGGCACGTTTATAGCACGTCAACTCAGTAGCACACTTGACTCCGCTGGCACGTTTATAGCACGTCAACTCAGTAGCATACTCGACTCCGCTGGCACGTTCGATTTCGCCTCTTATTTAGCGTCATCTTGTGCATGCTTACTTTATATGGCACTTGGTGTATTTTGGTGGTTTTTGGTATTGGGGTGGTCACCTATTTATAAATTTTTTCATTTATTCCAGGTGATTTAGGCAAATTTGGTGTATGTAGGTGTATTCTGCATGAATTGTACTAACTTTCGGACACTAACCCGTTTTTGTATGGACACTTATTTTGGGTTTTTTTCAGTTGTTCCCCTTAATTTTGGTAAATTTGGTTATGATATTCAGAAACTAGATGATTATTCCCAACTTTTGGACTTTAACCCATTACCGTATGTATGTGCATATATAAAAAGATACATTCATTTGAAATATTGTAATTGATCTTATCAACTAAGTTTATATTGGCACACATATGTATATTTTATTTATCCATCAGATAGCCCAATATGTGTACTTCATGTACATCTCAAAAATCCCTAAATACCCTATATCTCAGAGCTACATAGGTCTAAATCAATAATGAACAACAAAAACGACATTAATTAATTAACTAATTAATTTTCCGTATATTTGCCCACCCACACCTATCACTTCAATTATATTATTGATTTATATCCCATTCTCGTACAAATATCAATTCATCATCGGAGCGACTCTTTCACTGACACAGTCTCTGATAGCACACAGTAACACTTTTTGGTTGACAATAGCACGAAAGTAATATGTGCTGTAGCACAATCGTGCTGTAACACAAACGTGTTGTAGCACAATCGTGCCAACTCAGTGAGTCGACTCTTTTTAGTGAGTCAGTGCTTATGTGTCAACTCCCAAAAAATCGTGTCATTACTCACCCCTAGTGTCTGTCATTGCTTATTGCTTTTGGCAGAATCAGAAGCATTGTTGTTGCGTGCTACTTGTGCTATAACTGATTTTTTTTTTTATACGTACGTAATTTACTTGATGTAGCTTCGGGTAAAGAATGCAAAAACAGAAAAAAACCAAAAAACAACAATAAATCCGCTTTGTCATTGAATCTGCTGAAAGGCATTAAATGCTTTAACGTCGATTTACTTGTGGTCCGTTCCCCTTTGGGGGCAACGATTTCAGTTTTCCTTTGAATATAAGTCACCAGTAAACCCATAACGCTCATGAAAATAACCATACTATTTTTATGTCACTCCTTGCTACCCAGCAATCGTTCGGAATCATAAATGGATATTAAATTGCAATAACGGTTCATTTCGAAATCAAAATTATTATATGTAGATAATCATATGGATAAGAATGCGTATCAAATATGTATGTATGTACACAATCTACCGTTACAAATTTCATTTGTTGTAGGTGTTTTAAATATCCATAATATATTTTTCAGTTCTATGAGTTCGTACCAAAATTTGAAAGAAATGGATTCAAAAAGAGAGGGTGCTACAGTTTTTAGGGCCCACGGTGTATGTAAGTGATCTGAATTTTGAATATAATATGATAAAATAACAGCCATTTTGAAACATTTTGAAAATCGTGTATCATACGCAATTTTGGATATTTAGAAAAGTAATTGTTTTTCCTGCAATATCTATTATTTTTTTAAAGTATAAACTTTTTCTTTGAAGCTAAAGATTTACTTATTCAAGTCCCGAATGGAACTCATATAAGACCCTTACAGCGCTCAGCGATCCCAAAAATGTTTGCTGGGTTTCTGCCATAGACAATGTACATATGTATGTAAACCTTCATCTCGATTGCCGTCATGTTAAGGTACATATAAAAAATAGCCACATTTATGTAAATTTTTATACTTCGTGCTTGTGGCATAACAAAAAAAGCACAAACAAAATGCAGTGTGAATGAAGGAAAATACATTTCAGGCATACATACAAAAATACTATTACATAATAGAGATTCCATTATCACTTGACCAAGGCAAATTCATTATGGTAATGGCAGGGCGAATTCGGCAATATTCGCCTCGATTCGCTTTAAGTTTTTGTCCAAGGAAAATTCATTACGGTAGTGGCACGGCGAATTCGGCAATATTCGCCTCGATTCGCTTTAAATTTTTGTCCATCAAAATGTCAAACTCAAAGTAAAATTTTTCCTTGTTTGACATTCTCCTGTATTCTTCTGTACACCGTGAATTAAAAACGAGAAGAAGAAGAAGTCAGCTGTTCACGTACCGTTACCATAGAATGAATTTGCCTTGTTCAGAACTAAAGCAAGTCGAAGTTCTCGTTATTACACTCCATGAAAAGTAGGTAAATCTGAGCAAATACAAGGTGGGTGTGTGACTGGATTTCAATGACACTTTTTGACCTACATACATAAATGTCTCAATCGTTCTTTTTATCTTATCTTCTTCACAAATCAAATTTATCTTTGATTGGAAAATAGCTTGAATCACGAATCAAAGGGTATTTTTGATTCTTTTGTGAAACGAATCACAAATAAAAAATTATCTTTTATTTGAAAGTATTTTAAATCACGAATCAAGTTGATTCTTTATTTGATAGTTGATTTGAAATCAAAATTGATTCGAAATCACGCAGCCCTAGTTCAGTGCAACATATACAAAAAAGGACTTTTTTCGGACAATGATAACCCACTTTGCGTCGATATATGCATGTATGTATGTATGTATTCTAAATAGCTTCCATCATTGTTATTGTTATAGTTTTTGATAGAACACCTGAATGCCGCTGCTGCGCCAAAGCTATCTTGTTTATCGATTCGCCAATTGTTGCATGCAACAGTTACAAAATAAAAACAAACTTACACACCTATATGTATATAGTTACACACATCTATAGATATGTATTAGGCATTGGACTATTCGAATAAAAATTATTCGAATAAAAAATCCTTTTATTCGAAATTCGAATAATAATTATTCGAATAATTTATTCGTATATTCGAATAATTATTCGAATACTACTATTCGAATAGTATTATTCGAATAATATTATTCTAATAGTATTATTCGAATAGTATTATTCGAATAGTGTGATACATATATATACATATGTACACACGTGCTCGCTGTTTGTGCATAGACATGTAAATACGTGTTTTTATGTTATTATAAATATGTGGATACATACATACGTGTGAAGGGAAGTGGTGGTTTTTTGTTATTGTGTGTATGTATGTATGCATGTACATATCGTCGTACCATACGAAAACTAACATCAGATTTTTTGTGGCTGACGAAAAGTAAAAAGTTCAAGTTTTGGCCGACGAAAAGTAATAAAATCGAGTTTTGGCTGACGAAAAGTAATAAAATCCACTTTTGGCTGACGAAAACTATCAATTTCGTTTAAACAACAACAATTTTTATGTAAAAACAGTATATAATTACTGATACTTTTCGTCAGCCAAAACTCGATTTTATTACTTTTCGTCAGCCAAAACTCGATTTTATTACTTTTCGTCGGCCAAAAGTCAAATGTTCTACTTTTCGTATAGAATTTTTTTATTAATAGCTTTCGCCAGAAATTTTAAATATGTTAGTTTTCGTATGGTACGACGATATTTTTTTTTTTTTTTTTTTTTTTTTAAAGTAGGGGGAAGCATCGAAAGCCGAAAAGTGCGAGACTTCAACCCGCTAAACCTAACCTACTCCCGCCCCAGACAATACTCCCACGGAACCACCGGACAAGGTATTACTTCCTGGGAGTGGGGATTAGACGTTTAAGTCTCCAGAATTTAATTACGGACGGACCGACGCCTACGTTGATCTATTAAACGCAGTTGGTTCATAATTGAGGCTGAGACCTCGCTAACTATATCCCATATAGCAGAGGACTGGCACATCAGTGCAGTCAAATTTTCCACCGTGACAGCTGTTCCTGATATACCCTGTATTCGCCTACGTTCTGCTAAGAATCGAGGACATTCAAAAAACACATGTTCTGCGCTTTCTACCTTCCCTGGACATTCAGGACAAAAGGGACTCTCATCTAACTTGAACCTATAAAGGTAAGCCCTAAAGCACCCATGCCCACTAAAGACCTGGGTGAGGTGGAAATTGGGTTCGCCGTGCATTCTATCTACCCAACTGCTAATGTTCGGTATAAGCCTGTACGTCCATCGACCTTTCGATGAGGCTTCCCAGCGTTGCTGCCACATTAGGCGGCACCTTCTTCTTATCTCTGCTGTTTCGATGCATGTGATTGGCTTTGTTGCGTTATATAGCTCGCACACTTCTCGTACTTGGATATCAATTGGAGGCATGTTTGCTAGGACTTCAGCAGCATCGCCTGAGATAGTTCGAAATGCACTTATAACTCGAAGAGCGGCGAGTCGATACACTGACTGTATTCCTTTCGCGTAGGACTTACGCTCGAGGGCGTCGAGCCACACCGGGGCCGCATAAAGTAAAACTGAGCTAATTGCTCTTGAAATAAGATGCCGACGGCTTGAGCGCACGCATCCCTTGTTCGCCATCATTCTTGAGAGTCCACCATAAATTTTCATTGCTTTTTCTGCCGTGTGATTGAGATGGTCTTTAAATGTTAGCTTGCCATCTAGGATTACTCCCAAGTATTTCAGAGTTGGCTGGGAGGTTATCTCGCAGTCCCCAACAGATACACAAATTTCCTCCTGCACTTTCCTTGTACTTACGAGGAGTACCTCCGTCTTATTTTCTGCCAGGCTAAGGTTTAACAGCGTAAACCAGTGACGAATTCGACAAATTGTATCGTTGCAAACGCGTCGGAGGTCTTCAAGATGTTTGGCGACTCCTACGACTATTAAGTCGTCTGCATAAGCGATCAATTTCACGTTTGTTGGCTGAGGAAGCTTTAGGACATCATCATACATTACGTTCCATAGCAACGGGCCAAGGACCGAGCCTTGCGGAACTCCACTAGAAATATTGTAATTTTTAACACCTTCGTCCGAATCATATATGAGGTACGACGATATGTACATATGCTTTTGCTTTTGGAAGTATAAACATATGTATGTACGTACGCTGGCTAGCTACTAAATTTGGAAGTGCGGTTTATATGAGTGTACAATATACATACATATATGTGCGTAGTGTCCCAGAAATTTGGAAATTCTCGTTAGTAGGTAGATATTCCTTTATGTTTGTAGGTACATACATACATATAAGTGAAGGAATTTCATAAAGCGTGGCAAAAAACGCCTACATATTTAAAATTTTATTTAAATAAAGACAAAGGACAAGGGATCTCGCCATATATTCTCGAATCTGTGTAAGAATGAGAAAAAAATTAAAAGTTAAAAATCAAGGTGTAGGTATTTCTCAAGATACATATATTAGAGAAACTTGAAACTTTAGAGTATTTGTATCCATATGGACCCAAATAATGTCACCAAAATTTGTCAGGATCGGACCGCTAAAACATATAGCTGCCATACAACCGATAGTTCAGATATAGCTTTTTTGGGGTATAGCTTCTAAATTTAATCTACTAGAACGTTTCTAAATAACCTTTATCCACATAGATTTCCGAATTGACAGTGGAAATTAATAAATATTTAGCAATATAGAATTTCATTTTTCCGCGATTTTACGCGTTGCCCTTAACTATTGTACTTATGTTCACTATTTGTGCTAGTGTACAAAGAAGAGAAGCTCGGCCATAAAACACGTCAGAGTTATAATAGCGCCATTGTATTATATTATATTACCTAGGTATGTATGTATGTACATAGTGTTTGCTTTTTTTGTCACTCTTTATGGAATTCCTTGCACCTACAAACATAAAGAAAGTTCTACTTACTAACGAGAATTCCCAAATTATGCATATAAATATGTACACTCGTACAAACCAGCGTGCACTTCCAAATTTACTAACTAGGCGCTACAAAAACCAAAAGCATACATATGTACATACAATAACAAAAAACCATCCACTTCCCTTCACACGTGCATACATACCCTGTAGGGAAAATCTCTAGTTCCGAACTAGGTCGCTTCTAGTGCATTTTTCGACACTACTAGTGCGAGCTAAATCTCTTTTGCATATTATCAACTGGCGAATTTAACACGGCGATGTCCTAGGCGGTGTCAATTGTCGCCCTCTGCACTACATTTTCGATAGTTCCGAACCAGTACTAAATTCTACAGTTTTCACTAGTTCGTTTATTGGCACAATTTCGATAGTTCTGAACTAGCTGCAAGTACCTACAAATTTTACAGTTTTACATCTGCTGCCTAAGTGCAGAATTTGACACACTTCATGCAAGTGGCGCGATGGCCGACTGGCTAACGCATGTGCCTTTCAATCTGAGGGTCGCGGGTTCGAATCCTGTCGGTGTCAAGGTGGGTGATAATTTTTTTTCAATATTTTTTTTAACTAATATTTTTTATTTATTTATTTAATAAAAATTTACAATAATATTTAAAAAGTAATAAAATAAAAAAAAATTAAAAATAAGCCTGAGGGATCGGAAAAGCATAATTAGGGGAACATTTCATTTCATAAGAGATGCAAATAGAAAACTCTTTATATAAAATGCTTCATTAAACATCTGAGAATTGCAAAAATATACAAAGCCTACGGTAATTGAACGAACGAAAAATTTTCGTAGAATTCACTCCTTCTGAACTGGTGAGGGTCTAGCTACAATTAATCTAGTTCACTTTTGACACCTTTTCGCTAGTTCGGAACTAGAAATTTTGCTCACTAGTTATTGAGTTCCCTGCAGGGTATGTCTCCACATACATATTTATAATAACATACAAACACATATGTACATATACCTACATGTCTATGCACAAAAAGCGAGCACGTGTGTACATATACTATGTATGTATATATGTATAACACTATTCGAAAAATACTATTCGAATAATACTATTCGAATAACTACTATTCGAATAGTACTATTCGAATTTTTTCCCACGAATAATATTATTCGTTTATTCGAATATTATTCGAAAAAAGTCCCACTACTAATATGTATACAGTTAGTAAAACAACATATGTATGCATGTATGTACATCAGTTCGAATTCCAACAAAAATCCGAAGGCCAAATCAAATGTGGCTAGGGATACCCGCTCTCATCAGAAGTGAAGTAAAGTCAGTTTGCAACTTTTGCAACACCCCACCATGTGGATGTATAGCGCAGTTGCAACAAATTGACAGGCGCAACAGTTGTAATGCACGCAAAAGGCAAAATATAGTGAAATGAAAAAAAACACTACAAAAAACATCAAAAACTGCAAACGGCACAAATAGCATAAAAGGGAGGAAAGTAACAATAATGAGGGGGAGGGGGTAAACCACTTCAGGCGAAAATCTTTCAAGCACTTGTGGATTATTGCTTTTTGGCTTCATGCTCGTATTGCATAAATACAAAACGTGAACCAAACTATAAAAGGCATCAACGGCACATCTACCCTGTAGGAAAAATCTCTAGTTCCGTGGTAGGTCGCTTCTAGTGCATTTTTCGCAACTACTAGTGCGAGCTAAATCTCTTTTGCATATTATCAACTGGCGAATTTAACACGGCGATGGCCTAGGCGATGCCCTAGGCGATGTCAATTGTCACCAGCGTTGCCACTTTGGTTATTTTTAACTAAAATTGGTAATTTTTGTTACTTCGAAATTGTATACAAATCAAGGTGTGTCTTGTAATGGTCAATTCACTTCTTCTAAACTGGTGAGGGTCTAACTACAATTGAGCTAGTTCAGGGGTGGATCTGGAAAATATTTTCGTAGGGGGCGGGTGGTTCGATCAAAATATTTCATATTATACCCTCGGTCCGTTTTAAAATGACATATTACATTCCTGCGCACAAGTATCAGTTCACGGTAAATATAAAGCTATAAGGTTTAATGTAAGTTTTCATATTTATTTCAAATCGAACTTCAACGTGGTTATGAAAGTACAGCTAACACAACAAAAAAATAAGGTGGAAGAGAATTTTATATATTATTTTATATTTTTTAATAACAAAAATACGTTATTTTAAAAGAACACCATAAAAGCAAGACTGGAGCATTCACAAAGTAATGTCTAGTCGCCTTTTTTTTTTTTTTGCAAAAATATCTAGTATTTGTTCACTAGTCACTGGAATATCGCGAAGAATATTAAGTAACGCCAGCCCATTGAATCGTGCCTCTCAAGTCTTGCTACGCAAATACGTCTTCAATCTGCGCAAAGTTGAAAATGACCGTTCACTTGAAGCTACTGTGACTGGAAGTTTAGCAATAATTTGAAGGAGCCGGTAAGTTTGTTTGTAGAACTGCACATCACACACATCGAGAGCTTCTAAAAATGTTTTTGATCGCTACCTGAGAGGAATTTTCATGTAAAATCTGTAAAAATGCACATATAATTATATAAATTTGAACTACCAAATTGAAGTTGCATAGATTCTAGAACTATTTCTTACTGTTTGCACATTTTAAAATCGGATTTGATTTCTTCAGTAATTTCAGTAAGTTCACTCAGCCACACTTCCGTGAAAGCAAAGATGGTCCTGTCTATTTCAGCTTCATCGATCATCGGAATAAGCTCATCAGAGTACTTGTCCAAGAATGGGACATTTCTAGAAATGTTTTGAGTAGTTTTATACCCAAATCAATTTTAGTACAACAATAGGCCAGCTCGGGGCTAGCTTTTTTAAGTCAACTGTGTTGAGTATTTTCTTCAATGCAAAAGGGTGTTAGGTATTTTCTTCCATACAAAAGTAAATTTTATAACTTTTGTATAGAAGAAAATACCCAATACCTTTGACATAAAAACTTTAGAAAACTAGGAAAATTTTTTATCGAGTGTTCACTTGCACACTGTTGTGTTCTGCTCCGAGACCTCCGCCCTTCTTTGCTAGCTCATCAGCCGTTTATCCCCTTATGGCCTGGGACCCAGTACAAATAGACATTATAATCCCTACTCATTACCCTTAAGGACTCCTTACAGTCCGCTACACACTTACATGCGGTGCTATGCGAGAGTATCGACTATATGGTGTCAAAGTATGCGTGTAATGTGTGCATGGAAATTTCTTACGTTAATGTTACGTATACGCCACGGCAATATATCGACCCCTTGTGCGACTTCGTCGTAAGGGAGAAAAACAAATTTTACAGGAGAGCTTTTTTGGATTTTCCTGTTTTTATTGGTATATTTAAATGAAATTGAACACGCCGTTAGATAGTTTATTAATATACTGAACCTGATATTTTTCTTCTTAAAAAATATGCAGTTTTCGAAGAAAAAAGAGTAGACTAGAAGGTGTGTGCATGCAAAATGTTAAGCCAAAAATTCTAATGGTTGAGGCTGTAGGACGTTTTGAGTTTTATTTTATGAATAATAAAATAAAAATCGGACTATAATTTTTATTCTTGAGTAAAAAAATAAAAATTACACATAATCATTATGCTTTGGCGGAAAAAATAAAAAACAAGAAATATTAATTATACTTGAGTAAAAAAATTAAAATCCGAGAATAATACTTATTAGTGATAAGAAAAAGTAAAATTACATAGTAATAACACTGCTCTACAGCCAAAAAATACTCTGAACGCGACCATCCTTTCTATATGTAAAATCGGTCGCTGATTCCGAAAATCGGGTTCATTTTTAATTCTATGGGAAGGTTTTTGAAATATCGGCAATTTACCGTTATTTGGCCAATGAGTCCACTTAATCCTGTATATCTCTTTAACACAGTGAGTTATCTTCCTTAGGGTCACACCAAACGAAAGAAAATTAAATTTCCTTTTCACGGCTCCTATAACATTTTTCTCTAGTTCTTATAGTTTCTGAAATATTGACGATTAAATTTGAATTTTTTCGATTTTTTACGATTTTTTGAAGAAAAAATTTACTTTGTCAGGCAATATCTTTAAAACCAATGATTTCACCTTCGGTTTTACTCCTTTGCGTGAAGCTCCATTCCATTTCCAAAAAAATAAGCTATCAACGAAGAAAATCCATGGTAAACTGGAAAAGTTATAGGCGATCAAGTAAATACAACCAAGTCGCGCAATGCCTCTGCACGGGTACATTCTATGCATATTGTACCAATACCTACACATCTGCAGTAGCAGCACATTGGCAGCGCAGTAGATACAAGCGCGTTTACGGGTATAACATGCATAGAATATACCCGTGCAGAGGCACTGCGCGACTTGGCTGTATTTACTTGATCGCCTATAACTTTTCCATTTTACCATGGATTTTCTTCGTTGATAGCATATCTTTTTCCCAATAGAATGGAGCTTCACGTAAAAGAGTAAAACCGAAGGTGAAGACATTGGTTTTAAAGATATTGTCTGACAAAGTCAATTTTTTCTTCAAAAAATCGTAAAAAATCGAAAAAATTCAAATTTAATCGTCAATATTTCAGAAACTATACGAGTTAGAGAAAAATGTTATAGGCACCGTAAAAAGGAAATTTAATTTTCTTTCGTTTGGTGTGACCCTAAGGAAGATAACTCACTGTGTTAAAGAGATATACAGGATTAAGTGGACCCATTGGCCAAATAACGGTAAATTGCCGATATCTCAAAAACCTTCCCATAGAATTAAAAATGAACCCGATTTTCGGAATCAGAGACCGATTTTACATATAGATAGGATAGTCACGTCCAAAGTACAGACAAAAAATTTCATTTTGTGATCCAGTGTAATTACTTTCGATCGAAAAAATAAAACTCAGGCTGTAATTATTACATTCGATGTTTATGGATAAAACTCTTAAAATAAAAATCATTGCAGATAGCCGCAGATTATACACAGATAAATATAGTGGTATATTCAAAATTATTTTGTGGTAGTGGGAACGTACTGATTTTTTTTGGTCAAAATTTAAAAAATAATAATTATTTTCCATCGTTGGTTTAAACTCTTTGAATCTTATTGAAAAGCAGGGATGGGCACCTCCCATACAAAATTTTCCTTCATTTCGTAATATCTCTTGTAGTATTTGTATTAGAATACTGAAAGTTGGTGTGAGGGCGTATGAGGTAATTACGTACTCAACGGAGATAAACAGTAGGTGGTGTGAAACCCGCGAGTAACCCCTAGTGTTAACTAAAAACTGTCAAATTATTCTGTGTGTACCAGAATACTACATATATTTGTTTATATATACACGCCTATTATACCAGAGGTCTCGGTTTCTAACTCCAGTCCGGACAAACAGCAAAAAAATGTTTCTAATTAATTAAAAATCTCAATTATTGGGTTTTTAGAAATAGCGGCCACCCTCCGAGTGCATTTCTGCCATGTAAAAAGCTTCTGACAAAAATGCATTCGCCGTTCGAAGCCGGCATAAAAAAACTGTAGGTCCACCCAATTTGTAGGCAAAATGTTAAGGAGCACGGCTCGAATTGAGAGAGAAGCTCGGCCCTAAAACTCGTCAGAGTTATAAACGTGCTAGTGTATTATATTATTATGTCCTTAAAACGACCACGTGCGTACGATCAAAATATTGTATATGTTATGTAGACCACCTGCTGGAACTCCTGAAAATAAATAACAAAACATATATGTACATATATATGTATGTGTGTACATACAAATATACATTTGTACGTATCCCCATTCCAATCATATTATAACAGATAAAGCAACCCTCAAACCTTGTTGTTTCCAGCAGGGCGAACAGGCGACAATGAGCGCGCGCGCATTACTTTTTCGAACTTAAATCTCGTATACGATTTACGAAATTACGTGATTTGCATAGGTTGTCAATAGGCCATGAATGCTCCACCACATTCGCAATGAAATAACGAAGCCGAAATACACCAGCGACGGCGAATAGATAACAGTCCAGTTGCGCGCAAAGTGTCCACAAGTCCTGTTCGGTGTTTTGCTCGCAATAGCTGAATGTAACTTTTGTTCGCTCATAAAGCAAAGTATCCTCTTGGTTTTGGCAAAATGAACAGTCCATGTTCGTTATTCGGGCTATAAGCACGCACGTGTCCGCTTCTACATCTTATCTGGTCTAATGTGCATTTGCAATTTTCTGCTGACAAAACAAGTTAAAGTTAAATACTAAAAAAATTGTATTATTAAAAAAAAAACACACACAGAAACAGAGAAAAGGACAGAAGACATTTGTTCAGTGAGGGGCAAAGGTATCCTTATGCCTCTTGGTTGTTGTTGAATCCGCATTTTATGTGTTTATATGTGCTCCGTGAAAATGTAAGCGCTATAGCGACGTATCGAGTGTCAATTAGATATAATTATGTATAACTATGTATGTATGAAACTCATTTGTTTTAAAAATATTAATATAATAATACGACTCTTTAAACGTCGAAACCCCAAAAGCGTTATAAATAACAAATAAAAATAGATTAGTCCACACACAATTCCAGCGGCTAAAAATAATTAAAGGGATGCAGATGCCAAAATAAAATAGTATATACATACATACATGCTAGGGTGGGGCGATTTGTATGGAGGGAAATTAATCGATAGCGCGCCATCGAAATTCGGATTACTCTCATTTTTCTGAGTAGAAAACTACTCCACGACATTTGTCTAAAATTAGTTTTTATGAACCAAGACGAATTTTTGAAAATAAAAATTGGGCAAAAATCGACAAAAAAATATCCAGGCCAATATGCACATCGAGTTGAAGCAAAATTTTATGCTGAATCCAGATATGAAATCCGAATTAAAATCGGATGATCTGTTTTCGAGATATAACCTGATTTCCGGTTATGGAGGCTGAATGCCGAAAATCGCATATTTTCGCGATAATCTCTTGTTGTGCACAATACATCTTAATTTTTTTTGCAAATTTCTTGAAGAGAAGTCAATACAATATATGAACAGTATTTTAAAATATTAATTTGCCTTCCGGTATAGGAAAACTAGAATGCACTCTTTTTTCCTTGGCCCAAAATCGCGGTATGGGTTCTCTATGTTATAGTTGTTGCGCTTGTTAGCGCGGCGATTGATCAAGTCCAAACTGAGGAAAATAAAAACACAAACTTTTATAGCACGTGCTGCTGTACGCACTTTTAAAACCTTTTGTATTTCTTGATCAACTCACTCTAATTTTTGGCGTTTGCCCGTATTTATAGTGAATTTTATCGTATGATATTACAGTTAGTAAAGTGCGCAATATGTACATATGTCTATTAGCAAAATGAGAATTTACAGCTTTTTTATGTTTAATTATGAGAAAAAATATGAGGCGCAATAAGAATGTATTGAGATGAGATAGAGAGATAAATTAATAAAGATGAGACAAATTGTCGATACATTTACTGTCATCGGATTTTACGGCGGTATTACGGCGGTAACAATAGTCATCCGATACCTATGATTTTCGCCGACAGCGCTTTGTGTACAATAAATTCTCTAAGTACAAATTTTCAGAATTTTAGCTGAAAAAATTGAAGAGATATAACCCAAAACGTAGACGTTCATAAAAACCAAATTCCGGAACATCAAAATTAATTTTAGACAAATGTCGTGGAGGATTTTTCTACTCAGAAAAGTGAGAGGAATCCAAATTTCGATGGCGCGATATAGGTTAGTAAATCGCCCCGCCCTAATACATGCACAAAAAGTCATTATATTTTTATATTGAGGTCAAACACACACACAAAACACACATTTGAACAGAAAACCCAACAAAATTATGATTTTCATCAGGGATCGAAAATAACGGTTATTTTTTTCTAGTGTGGTGAAAAGGTTACGCAAAAATAACCTTTATCTTCTTTTGATCCTTAATAACCATTATAAAAACCAAAACACTGTTTTGGGCCTGAATAACCGTTATTCAGATTTTAATTTTTTTTTTGGTCAGCTATAAAAATCAAGCCTATTTATTTGTCAATATTTCTGGACGATATTGGTATCAAATGCAAGGTGCTGAGCATGGCTTTTCATAGAGGTTATTTGTTCGTAGGTCGGGTTCCCAGTTATGAGTGAAAAAGCGGACTCGGTTTCCCTGGAATGTTTAAGCAATATTGGTATCAAATGAAAAGAGGTAATCAAAGCTACAATCCCTGCTCAACACCTTTCATTTGATACCAATATCGTCCAGAAATATTGACAAATAAATAGGCTTGATTTTAATAGCTGACCAAAAAAAAAAATATAAAAATCTGAATAACGGTTATTCGGGAAAAAAAACAGTTTTTTGGTTGCTATAACGGTTATTCAAGCCCAAAAGACTTTTCTGGTTACCGTAACGGTTATTCAGGCCCAAAACGGTTTTTTGGTTTTTGTAATGGTTATTAAGGACCAACAAATTTTTTTCTCATGATAATGGTTAAATATGACTTTTACCCCATTTCTCTTATAACCGTTACGTCCCTGTTTTTAATTAACCTGGGACGATTATGAATATTAGTAATATTTTGAATTCCTTATTTACTCATAAATAAAATAATTTTATATTTTATCTTCAATGAATTTCGATTAACTGATCTTTTCTCATTTTCCATTTTTCAATTGCAATTTCAGCTTATTTTTCATTTCTTTTACACTTATCAACTAACTGCAATTAATTTTCAATTTCCAGTTCCTACAAATTCTCTCGCTATTAAAAACCATTAGTTTTGTTTGTATGTATCTATGTATGTATTGCCATATGGATTTGCTGGGAGTATGAGTACCCTGCGGGGAAACGCCAAACTAATCAGGAAACAAACCTAGTAATCAAATTAAAATTTCCGCTCAGAAATCAAACTATTTGTCACCCAATGTTGAAACGCTCTATGTTATTCAATTCTCTGATTTAATGTGAAATATTCGAAATGAATAGTATATGTATTTATACAGCTCTAGGAAAACTTAAGTGGGTTAATGAAATTACGGTGTAATTCAATTGGCCTAAACAGTTACTAATATAATTTATCACTGGCTATTTGCACCGCATGCTGTATTTGTTTTATTTAAACGATCTATTTAATTGCAGCATGATTTATTAAATGAGAAAATATTTGCGTTTTTTCCTTTTTAACTACATAGTATGATGCTGATATATGCTAATTGAAATCTGATAATTGGCATTTCGTAGCACATCTTCATGTTAAAAATCTTATTATAAACAAGACAAGTTTGCATCTAGTTGATTTGTGTGCAGGGTGAGTCTAAGTACCACTACCCTTAGCAATTTGTCAATGCCGTTCGGATCGGCAGTTATTATTGATGCGCCTGCACATCGGTGTGTGCAGCAGAACCAATTTGTACAACAACAATAACAAATTGTTGCCATCCCTGCAAAAATTGTTGGACCACTTGGTACATTTGTGCCACAGTCAACTAGCTACGAACTTGTCACATGCAGCCAATCATTGGGCCAGTTCATGTATATGTACATATGCCCGATTTTCTGGGAAAGTAAACCAAGTAGTTTTTTTTTTGTCAAATATTGCAAGCACTGGGGTCTTGCGGGGTTCATGACATATTATAGTAGCTGATGAAAATAGTGACATTCACTTTTAGTCGTTTTAAATTAAATTTTTCGCTCTTTTTATAAAACGTTGTGATTAAAAAAAAATATGGTCGGAAGTAGTTCAGTAAACAAAAAGGTAAATATAACATGTTTGTTGCGACTAAATTAGTTATAAAATAACGTAAAGTTTTTAAAAAAGTTATGTTCCAACTAGCAGTTATGTGAAAAGTAAATGTGCCGCAAAAATCTTATGTAACGTTAGCAGTGCAAAAAAAAATGTTTTTTTTAAACATGTAAAAATACGTTTTAATTTAATTTGTTTACATATTTTTTCCGTTCCACGTTCCAATTAAAAAAAAGTTAAACTTCCAAAGATTTGAAGACATTGTTAATTTAAATAATATGTAACGTTAGCAGTGATTTTTTATATACATATATAATAAATATAATAAAATTGTAACAGGTCGATGTCTGTACATTGAAGATATTCAAGAAAAACTGATAGGAGGGGTCGTTATTGGACCAGCGGAACCCAATTCTACAATTTTTAGAAGTCTATCTGTCTGTCTGTCTGTCTGTCCGTCTGTATGATTGTGCGCGCATCACGCAAAAACTACTGAATAGAATTGCATGAAACTTTCACCATTCTATCACTTAACGCCTAACTTAAAATTCAGGACAACTTTCATTTGGATATCTCATCCAGTTCCCGAGTTATTGACCAAAATGTGGGAAAAATGTCACCAAAAATGTGTTTTTTTTACCATAACGCCCGTTCAAAAAGAGTTTCGATATTTATCGAAGCGAAACTACTGGAATTCGATTTGTTTTGTTTGAAGTGAAATAGAATTTATTAATTTCAATTTACATATCTACTACACAATAAGAAATAAGTACCTATTTAAGAAAAAATGTACAAAAAATACGAATAAAGAAAAAAATGATATATTTATGTAAATTGTATGTCTTTCTGATGTGTGCATGAGCAAAAATGTATTTCTTGTAATTCCGGCTTTATTCTCTCGTAAGTACTTTCGAAAGTAATTTGGCATAGGTGCTCTATAAAGTCATCCTTCGGGGTAGTTTTAAAAGCAGTTTTCCGTATCTGGTTTATGGACTAACTACTTAGAGTAGTTTAAAAAGTAACTTGCCGTAGCTAGTTTAAAAAGTAACCTCTTGTAGGTGGTTTGCAAAGTAGCTACGGCAAGTTAGTTTTTAAACTAGTTTGATGCGATCGAGCGATGGACCATGTGGTCCTGTGCTAGGACATTGCAATGTTAATTGGACCAATATTTTTATATGGAATGTGGCAGGTTTTGGGCTAGTTGATTGCCACAAGCGGCTGGTTTGTACATGCATGTATGGACTAGTTCCGTTTTCTGCAGGGATTTGACAAACACTACAAAATGCCACAACAAATACTAAAGAGGAACGAAAGTGTTAGTGCTGCTACTTGTTTGAATGCAATCTGTCGATTTCCGTGAGTGTGACTTGTGGATTTCGTCTACGCGAAACGGGAATTCACTTTATCAGCTAAATACATATGTACATCAGATACGCTAGCGTAAAGAAGCAAACAAGAAAATCGAAACAGATAAATCATAAAACTGAACAGCTGCAAAGCGGAAACGGAAAAGGAAATCAGCAGGATTTGAAAATTTATTGCAGACAAGAAAATTAAATAAAGTGTTGCAATTTAATTTTAGCTCATTTTCGATTGACGTTGTGGGTAAGTCAATAATTTTTGTATGTACATAATACTTACATATGTTCTCGAGCTGATGATATCCGGGTAAGGCTTCATTTACTACCCGATTACATGGTTATCTCTATGCTGGACTCTTACCACAATGATATATCTTTGTATTTGATAGAGATATCGCTGAAAAGGTTTTTATTAGGCCACTTTATAATACCCATATAAAAAAGTGGGCGTGGCCGTCAACCAATTTTGCCAATTTTTCGTCCATACATTTGCCTAAGTAAGTAGATCACGCGTACCAAATTTCAGCGATATATCTGCTACGGACGGACGGACGGATGGACATGGCTCAATCGATTTCTCTTTTCACCCTGATCATTTTGATATATATAAGTCTATATCTATCTCGATTATTTCATTCTGTTACAAACCACCGTTATGAAATCAAAATTATAATACTCTGTGTACTAGTACAGCTGAGTATAAATATAGGTTTTGCTATGATTATTGTATACAAAAGAAACTAACGTGAAAATTAATGTTTAAAACGCAGCGCGCATTATACAAAAAAGTATATATCGCAATTCTTCTTTGTCAATATTCATTTGGATAATTCGTGACTTGTGTCACACAATCCTAAATTAGTATCACCGTATATTTATGTACATACATACAGTCATATGTAAATACTGCCAGTAGCAAATGATAACGGGTTTCCAGACCTGGGTAATACTGAGTAGTAATTGGGCGTACTTAATACTTTATATTTTTATCTTGAAGTAATTAGTCCGCATTAACACCAAGAATGATGTCAGCACGGAGATCCAACGAAGAATCACGCTTGCCAATAAATGCTACTTCGGACTAAGTAGGCAACTGAAAAGTAAAGTCCTCTCTCGACAAACAAAAATCACACTCTACAGGACGCTCATCGTTCCAGTCCTCATGTACGGCGCAGAAGCATGGACAATTTCAAAATCAGATGAGATGGCACTTGGAGTATTCGAGAGAAAAGTTCTTCGTAAGATTTATGGACCTTTGCGCGTTGGCGTGGGCGAGTATCGACGGAGATTTAACGATGAGCTGTACGAGCTTTACACAGACATCAACATTGTTCAGCGAATAAAGATCCAGCGGCTGCGTTGGGCAGGTCATGTCGTGAGAATGGACGAAGGCGCTCCGGCCAAGAAAGCATTTCTATCGAAACCCGCTGAACGCAAAAGAAAAGGGAGACCTCCACTGCGTTGGGAAAATCAGGTGGACAGCGATGCTGCCTCCCTAGGTGTTCCCAAGTGGCGCCATGCTGCACGAAACAGAAGCAATTGGCGCGCTCTGTTGGACTCGGCCAGAATCGTCTAGACGGTTAAGCGCCAATCAAGAAGAAGAAGAATTAGTCCGTACTAAGTACTTTCAGAATATTCAAGTACAAGTACAAGTAAAAGTACAATTACAAGTAATTGCAAAATAATTGAAGTTTTAGCAAATACTTCAAAGTATTTGAAAATAATTGAAAGTACTTGAAAATAATTAAAAAATCGATTCAAGTACATTTTCAATACATCGACGACGGACCGTCAAGTTGAAACCAATATTTAAAAAAAAACTAGAGTACGCCTACTGTCGAATTACGACAGTTTTTTTTTAGATATTTAGGATTAAGATACGTTATATTTGTTCTTATAATTTTATTTATGTGTCCCTTCTACTATTTTGTTGTTTTTATTGTCGTTATTTTTGTTGTTGTTGTTATTGTTGCAGTCGTTGATTCTTGTCTTCCTAATTCTTCTTCCTATTTCTCCTTCCCCTTTTCCAATATCTCTTTCCTACTTATTCCGTCTATTTGTTTTTGTGTGCTTCTTCTTCCTAATTTTTCTACCTCTTTGAAATCCACACACCACTTGCAGTTAAGCAAGATTGCAAGTAATTGAAAGTACTTGAAAAGAATAAAAAAATCGATTCAAGTAAATTTTTCAATTCTTTTCAAGTACTTTCAATTCTTTTCAAGTACTTTCAATTCTTTTCAAATACTTTGAAGTATTTTCTAAAATTTCAATTATTTTGCAATTACTTGTACTTGTACTTGAAAATTTTGGTAATGCCAGTACCAGTATCAGTACAATTCCTTTAAAATGTACTTGTCACAAGTCGTACTGGTACTTGGTATTACCCAGGTCTGCAGCTTTCCAATGAACTCCAAGGATCGATAATACATATATGTATTTTGCACAGGGCTTTCTAACTACTTCACTTCTTCCATTTTTAACCAAGCGTTCTTCAAAGCAATTTGCCACTCCGTATGATACATATGTACATACATGAAATTTAATTATACTGATTTCATACAGGCGGTTAATGGAGTAATTATCCACATTTTCTTCATTAAGTCAATAATGAAGTTCGATTTTCCATACAGAAGTTCAATTCTTAATGGATCCATTACTAGTTAATTGAATTTTTAATCGAATAGAAATCCAATACAACTGGGAGGTAAGTTCGTTTTTTTTAATTTTTAGCATTATTTTACAAAACGCCGTGAATCGTTGCGTCGCAGTCACTCACATTCACTCACTTTCACCTTCACCTAAAAGTTGGTATTTTATAAGCTTTTACGTTTTTTCGTTCGCTCCGTTGCGTAGTCACGACGATTGTCAAACGCTTTACGTAGCCTATTTACCACTTTTCTGGTTTTCTTCATTTCCTTAGTAATTTTTGGTGTGTTTTTTTTTAATCGAACTGTTTTATTGATTGGTTAACCCTGGAAAATTGGCAGCTTGCAACCCAATAAACATTTTTTTTTCATTTTCAATTTGA
Organism: Urophora cardui; assembly: GCA_960531455.1. Lineage (NCBI taxonomy): Eukaryota > Metazoa > Arthropoda > Insecta > Diptera > Tephritidae > Urophora > Urophora cardui. The sequence goes on along the minus strand of OY482672.1, from coordinate 73,570,857 downwards.
GGTTCATTTGGGGCACATTTTTAGTATGGGATTTCGGGCTGATTCTCAATTTGATAGATTTCATTTTCTCCAATTTCAAAGTTGGTACGAAAGGGAATGCAATCAATAGATGTATGTATGTATTACATATTTGTACTCTAGAGTACAGAAAAATTGAGGGATAGTGAGAGAGTTTGTGTTATGAGCGCAGAAATGGAATGGAATAAATAGATGTATGTACTAGAGCCCTAGATACCCGGGTATCGAGCAATTCGATCTGATCGTTTTTGTTTGAAGCCCGTTTGTTGTTCAAATGCCCGTACAAACATTCGAGCTTACAAACAAAAAAAATGTGTATCGGAAAAACAAAAATAAAAAAAAACTACATATAAAGAAAAAAAAATAATAAACAAAAAAAAAAAACAAACTTCAAAATACCCGAATTGTTCAAATGCCCGTACAAACATACGTGTAATAAACAAACAACAGTTGTCGAGCATTTGAACAACAATTGTTCGGGCTACTCGAAAATGTTCAAAAAAAATCGAGAGCTCTAGTATGTACATATGTATTACATATTTGTACTCTGATGTGATGTTTTTCTTTTACCCGTGCGGTTGAGTTTCGCCGGTGCCTTTTGTACAGTCACATGAGTATATTAATACATATCGTTGGCTTCGTGAGCAAATGTGCTAAGTCCATTTCTGGTAACTTTTCAGGAGAGAGAAAAAACCTCCTAACTTTTTTTGTTGTTACTATTTTAAAAATCTGAAAATGCAGTTTTCTTCCTCAGATGATCGTGCTAAAATACCAGTTATCGGCACATATTAATATAAAGCTTGTACAAAGTTATGAGCTTCTTCATGAACACTTGAAAATATGTTTATTTTCAACTTATATATATGCTGATTCTCAAATTTAGAAACAATATTTTCTCAACGTTTGAGAATTTCTTTTTCAGTGTTTAATGGGAAGTCAACAAAAATAAAAAAATTATTTGTTGACATTATGTGTAAATACATATGTACATATGTACGTGTTTTGTTTAGTTGGTTTTTTTTGAATAAAATATTTACATAGTATATGCAACATATTAAAAAAATGTGTGTGTTAATATAAATATACATATGTAAGTGTTATTCAGTGTTAAAAAATAAGATGAATTTGTGTGTTCGTGTGTGTGTAAAGTTAAAACGTTTTTATTAATAACTGTTTAATTTAAATCAAAGAAAAAATTTGTTCAGCATCATATTCGGGTTCGCGAGATTGAAACGCGTCGATTGATACCCCGTTTTTTTTAAATTGGCTAATTTTAGCCGTTGCAAATTAACCAATATTGAATGCTCACTCGAACAAAAGGAAGTGACTCTTTTGACAGTTAAAGTGACCGTTTTCGTCACTTTGCGTTTTATAAAATACCAAAAACGTAACATACTCACCAAAAAACGTAACACATTCACTTCGAGTCACTTACAGTCACTTTCAGTCACCTAAAGAGATACAAAATACGAACACGACAAAAAGTGACTCTGGGTGACTCGTTGCGTCGCGTTGCGTTCAGCGTTGCCACAGCCAAAATAAAAAATTTACCAAAAATTACAAAAAAAATTACCAAAAAATTACCATTTTCTTTATCTATATATATATATATATAAATCAAGCCTATTTCTTTTTCGCCGGCTTTCGCCCAAACGCGTGGAGGGATTTTGACCAAATTTACACACCGGCTGAATACCTTGCCCTAGATGGTTCATATGCATTTTTTTTTTTTTCAAATTCGGAAGTTGGTTCCCGAGATATAGGTCAAAAGGTCAAAACGTGGATCCGAATTTCCCCTTAATATTTTTGGTCGATATTGGTATCAAATGAAAGGTATTGAGCAGGGAATTTACATAAAACAGCACTCATTGTGATTCCTAGGTCGGGTCTCCATATATGGGTCAAAACGTGGACCTGAATGACCCTCGAACATTTCTGAGTGATATTGGTATCAAATGAAAGGTCTTGATAAGGACTTCGACATAGAACTATTTTATTTGTGATGCCTAGGCCGGGTCCCCAAATATAGGTAAATCCGTGGACCCGGATGACCCTCGAATGTTTCTGGCCGATATAATAATAATAATAATACAATGGCGCTATTATAACTCTGACGAGTTTTATTACCGAGCTTCTCTCCCAATTCTAGGAGTGCTCCTTTTTTGTTTTTCCTACTAATTGGGTGGACCTACAGTTTTATGCCAGCTCCGAAAGGCGAATGCATTTTTTGTGAGAAGCTTTTTCATGGCAGAAATACACTCGGAGGGTATGCCTTCCACTGCCGAGAGGAGACCGCTATTTTTAAAAACCCAATAATTGGGTATTAATTAATTAGAAAATTTTTGTTTCTTGTTTGTCCGGACTGGGGTTAGAACCCGAGACCTCTGGTATAGCAGGCGAGCACTCTACCCACTACACCACAGCGGCCAGTAACTAACTTACTTCAAAAGTTACACATTTTCTACTGGAAATCTACGGTTACAAAAGCACACAACCCCACCAACATACTGGTGACAAACGTCGACAAATTCACTGATGCTGGATGGTAGGTTTTAAAAAGAAAAAAAAACAAAAGAAAAATTAATCCAAGCGAAATGCAAGGTGGCGGTAGCCTAATGATTATGCCATTAGCGTACCAAACGAAAAATCTGGGGTTCGAATCTTGGCGGGCGCCCAGAAAAAAAGTAGTCTGAGGAAGAGATGTGGTGATCTCCGAAATATATTTAGGCATAACATCTCCCAAAAAAAAATTAAATGTTTAACACCAAAATTTTTCTCATATAATGGTGTATTAGCCCATGGTATGGAAAAATTACCAAACCGGAAAAAATTTTACCAAATTACCAAAATCGGTTTTAGAGAAAAAAAATTACCAATTTTGGTTAAAAATAACCAAAGTGGCAACGCTGGTTGCGTTTTGCAAAATAAGGCCCTTTGAAATGTTCAGTGTCAGCCGTCAATTAGTTTTGGCATGAATTTATTATCCCAGCAAACATTCTCAGAGCACTCATAATTTGGAGTCGGATATGAATCACAAAACTGTGTGAAATATGTGTGAGCTTAAGCTTTAAACCATAGATGCACACACAAATACAGTCTCATTTTGCCGTAGTGTTGATGCATGGCGTTTGGTCGCTAGAAACGTGAGTTGCCACTTTCCTGTAATGGTACCGACCTGAGGTGTTTTTTGTTTGCTAATGATGATTTTAGGCTAATGATAATTTTCCACCTTTGTTATTTAAAATACTTGTACGTAAATACATCTCACACTTAAACGATAAATATAAATATACCGCCTTGCCCAAAAGTATTAGACACCAATGTTTCTGTAAAAATCATATTCATACGTATGTATATGAAAATATAATAAATATCCCAATATGCAAAATACATTTGTTATAAGTTTACAATAAACTTACTTCAGTAAGCAAAAATTTCGAAAATCTTTAATATAAAACTTGTAATTCATTTAATAGTAATTGCTGAATCAACGAAAAGGAACCCTAATTCTATAATTGCATTTCACGTTTGGAAAGAAATTCTTAATAAACATTTTTATACAATGTTTTGTAAACGTGAGGTGAAAAATTTCTCCCAAACAAAAAAAAATGCGCTACTCGGGACTCGAACCTACGCTCCTTTGTCCGTAGGCAGCATACCTCACCATTATGCTACAATCGTATTCGGAATTAGAGTTTTTGACAATAAATAAATCTAATTCGTGCACGTCATCACACATTTTGGACATTTTCGCAAATACAAATTATTTACTTGCATTCATAATTGCGCATAACGGTTACGCAGCTGGCAACCACGAGCTAAAATTCAGAAGAAAAACAACCAACAGCAAAGTCGACTGAAGCAGTGCTTTGCTACGTCACGTCAGTATACATATATGGCTCTGCGACAGCGCTGTGCTCGCGAGCAGCTTCGTGGGCATCTATGCTTTAAACAGAACCGATCGCCGGACGTGTTTTCGCGTGGTGCGGCGATGACATTTGTTTGCGAATATCGCCCAGTAAAACAGAATCAATGCGAAATTGCCATATGCATATTTTTATAATTACGATGTGTCCTTACTTCTTCTGTACACATTTTAAATTTTTTCCACCTCAAAAAACATGTACTTTTGTTTTATTACATGTTTTTATCAAGTTGCAAATAATGTATTTGACTGGCGATTGCGCAAATTAGAAAGAAGTCTATTCTGACGAATTTTCGCCAGCGTTTTCGTTTTGTTCATTCTCATATACTGCCGTGTATTTTAATCGTTTGACAGAACGCCGCGACCGACGAAAATTCGTCCGACGCTGATTCTGTTTAAGCTTTTTGTGAACTCGAATTGAGTCAGTCAAATTCGCCGTTCAAAAAGAGTTTCGATATTGAAGAGAAATATAATTTATTAATTACAACTTACATATGTATCTACTACACAATAAGAAATGAGAAATAAGTACCTATTTAAGAAAAAATGTACAAAAAATATGAATAAAGAAAAAAATTATATATTTATGTAAATTGTATATCTTGTTGCGCAACAGTTGTGTTTTTATCTTCTGAACGCAAAGTTGAGTATTTCTGATCAACACAACATGATGTGAGTTTGGACACTTTTTTCCATCATACATTTTTTATGCTCACTTCGGAGAACATGTTGTGCTTACGATTTTGACATATGTACAAAAATATAAATACCTACATATATTTACGAATTTTTGAATGTAATAATAATGTTTCAAAGCAGCGAAGCTATTGCCGATTTTGTTGGGGATAGGTATTTATAATAATAATTTGTTTTTTGTCTGTATCAGCTCGTTCAGAAGGCGCAAATTATATCACTTTCCGCACGGTGTTTTGCTCAACAGTTGCGACTTCTGAACGCAACCAATGAGATAAGAGGAGAATAATCTGGGATGAAGAGAGAGATAGGATGAAGAGAATTCGGTCGGGGGAAGGAAAATGCAAAAACAAAAGAATTTTTATGACCCGAATGTTTGCTGGGATTATTTATTCAAAAATTGTTGTCAATAACAACAAATTATTTTATGAAAATTGACATCTCCTCGTTAATTGAGTGTGTGTGAAACACAAAAAATTATTTTTAAATTATAAATGAAATGTACTACATTAATTTTCTGTCTGAAATCAGTATTAGGCTCTAACTTCGAAATGGTACCTTTCAGAGCTCTGAAATAATAAATTAATGATTTTTATTAAAAAAAAAAAAAAAAAACTATACTCGCAAATCAGGGTTGTCACGTCTTTTTAAAGATTTGTTGACAAAATTGTTTGAGTAATCACTTCTGAAAGCGCGTTTAGGCGAGACGCTCAATATCTGCCTAGTTCATGTACACATATCGCATATTCTATAGCGATTGAACTCGAAATTTTCAATTTCTGGAATTTTTCCATATATTTCAAGAACTGGGCCATGCCTTTGAGTTTAGTCTTATAAAATACTCAAAAAGATAAAAATCGTGGAAATAGAAGCGAACTTGTACTTAGCCGTAGAAGTAAACTCTTTCAAATTATAGAATTATGTTTGCGTTTTCCAAAAAAAAATGTTTTTGAGTTAAATCCCTATTGAATAAAACGTGCGATATAAATACATACATATGTACATACTTACATACACACACATACATACATATTTAGTCACATGCCCTATTATTACCTGTCTTTGATGCGCAGTTCATTAAACATAATACATATTTTTATTTGATTTTACTACAACTGGAAGACAACTTAATTTTCATAGGTGTGTACATGAGTGTGCGGTGTGTGCTTTTCTATTAAGTACAATACTTATAGGGTATATAATTATAATCAATAATTTTGTCCTTAACATAAAATCGATATCACACAGTTTACAGCTTGACCCTTACTGGAAGTAAACATACATACATACTAGGGTGGAGTGAATTAGGGCTTTTTTTTTTTAAAACATTATTGCCCTCCCTGCAGAAAGTTGCCCTTCTAGTACAGAAGTAAGACTGGAAATATGACTGGCCTAGTCCTTTATTTGGAGGTGCCCCAATTCCATTAAAGAATGGACAAAATGCTCTATATGGATACAAATACTGCAAAGTTTCATGCTGTTTATATTGAGAAGTTATACCCCAAAATGTCCATATCTGAATAATCGGTTGTATGAGAGCTATATGTTAT